>OZ023263.1:39827269-40407269 GCA_964006375.1 Tillus elongatus | reverse complement strand
AAAATTTTTTTCAAGATTCAAAAGTTGGGATCTCCCCCATAGAATATATAGAAAAAGTATATGAATAGCGAGCATTGACTAACAACAAAAACGACATAATAGACAGGACGGTCGAAACCGTGTATGTTAGACAGAAATGGTACGTTATCGCAGAAGGTATCATTGACTAATAGCTATTTACAAAGACGAAATCTGCTCAGTCTGGTATGATAATCAAACTAGGGGAACAGGAAATGTAATGTTAAGTGGCCTCACGTTACAAGGGTGATGAATGTAGCAGGAGACCACGTAAGGCATGTAAAAAGAAATGTTGCACGGAAATTTCAAGTAATTCATTAGGTCACATAAATAAAAGTTACATAGAGAGCGAGCATTGACTAACAGTGTAAATTAAAGGTACAATCATAGCAAATGGACACACGATGGCTAGTAAGAGGATGCTTCTACAATTTTCATTCTCGATAGAACAGATTAGTGAGCTTTGCAAATGAAGAAAGAGATGAAAATAAACCGAAAGTGGAGCTACAGGAACGTCTTATGCGGTGGAATACAAGTAGGTTTTTGTAGGGTGATACGTATGTAAAATAGTAGAGCAGTAGCAGTAAGATTAAGCAAAGCGTCATGTTAAGAGTAAAGACTGTAACAGCGGCAGAAGCAGAAGTCAATGGAAGCCACGTGTGTTCGGTAAGAGCAAATTTTAGGAAGAAACTATTGACTTTTAATAACAACAATAGACTAAAAACTTTGCGAGTTGTAAGAAAATAGCAATGGTCTGGAACAAAATATTTTATTATTACTTTTTTTCCTTGTAACATAGAAATCTAAGTTTTGGCGTATAGCTTACTTTTTATATCGTAAACCTACCTACGAAATTTGGTAATCAAAGCTTTGTTATTTTTTGAGATAAATTTTTTTTTGAATGAAAACTCAAAATTTTCCCAGAAAACCTTGTCCGATTTTCCTGAGTAACGAACTCGTATGAGCCATTTACAAAAGGAAGGTACTTGCCAAATTGTATCAATATATATATATATATATATATATATATATATATATATATATATATATATATATATATATATATATATATATATATAAACATATAAAAATTGAAACTGACCCCGGATATGGGTTCCTAGTTCGCGCTCATTTGCAAAAAATTTTTCACAATTCCTAAGTCGGGATCTCCCCTTAGTGAATTTTTTCTACGAAAATTCACTAAAAATAGTTTTATTTTAGTTGTTTTGTTTACTGATCTCGTCTTTATATATTTTAAACTCGTTATGCATATACTAAAGCATTTAAAAGTTTTTATTTTACCTGTATTTCAAATTTAATCTTCTGCAAATTCTGATAAGCATATGAATCATTGTTCATATGTAATATTTAAAATATGTGACGGAATGCGTAGTAAATGCACTGTAATGCACAAACTAACTTTTGTTATTCAATTTATTCAGAAGTCATAAAATTAATTTGTGACATTTACCAACTTTGACGATTCGTTACGGTACATGTGTGTGCCTTTATTAAACCAAAAAGCAACAGTAAAATATCTTATGCTAATTTCGTTTTACGTTGCAAATTAGTTTTTAGACGTTGCATTTTTATAACTGTAATACAAAGTTTGTTAACAATAATTTTTTTTAACTTTTATCACGTATTTTAACTTTTCAGGTTATATAGTAGAACCTCGGTGGTTCAGGGGTAAGAACGTGTGCCTCTGAACCGAAGGGTACTGGGTTCGATCCCGGGGTACCCCTTTCACTTTTGCAGTACAATCTGTAAAATTAACATCAACCGAGGTACTGGCATTGTATTTGATCAAGTTGAATGTCTGCACGTTCCGCCCTTCGGAGGGGGCGTAAATCCGTCGGTCCCGTGTCCATGCGATGTTGGGCACGTTAAAGATCCCTACCCTCCTTACAGAAAGAGGGGTTCGGCAAAATTTCCAGGATAGTGAGGTGAAACTGCTCCCTGGCGTCGGTGATTGGCCATAGTCGCGGAAATAGGTCGACGTTAAAGAAACAAAACACACAGACAAATAGGCTATATAGTTTATTTGTCTATAATATTAAATATACAGGGTGTTAATTAACTCTGTACACAAACTTTAAGGAATTAATGTGGCTGTCAAATGTGTTTAAAATCCTACAGTTTAAAAACCGTTTTTCAGTGTCAATTTCACTTGAATTTATTATTTATCTATTTTTATTTTATTTAACATTACACAACCCAACAGGACAAGCCCAATTAGTGGGTAGGAAATGCAGAAATGACCTACAAAAATAGGATAAAAAATTAGAATTGAAACTAAAAATAAGCATTTTAGGCCATAATTTACAATTTCATAACAAAATGTAACTAAAACAGAAAAATATAAAAAATCACAACAATCAACAATGAGTAAAAAAAATCAGAAACACAAATCAGTCCCCCATAACTGTGAAATACAAACCAGTCCTTCAGAACCGTGAGACTGCCAACCCTTTGAGCAACCTTGGATCCGACACAAAGATATCAATGGAAGACGCGTGCCTGTTGGCAACAGAACACAATCTATATAGCGGTAAGAACTTCACAAGATTAGTTCACGGCGTAGGTAACCAAAAGGTGACCGGATTTCGCGAAGACATTCTTGGAACATTAAAGTTCAGTTGCTCAAGTAGACGAGAGCAGTCACAGGATCCCCTGACTAAAGCATTTAAAAAATTAGTGCAGCTTGTTCCCTTCTAGATTCTATACTTGGTAGCAAGAAGTCCCGCTGCATATACTCCGAAGGGTAACCCACAGAGGGATATATACCATTGAGGCGGAAGTAAATATATTTTAGAAAGCGTCTTTTGATCTTTTCCAACTAGAGAATATGGTTCTGGAGACCATACAACTGAAGCATAGTCAAGTGTATTACGAATAAAAGTACAGAAAATCATTTTAAATGTGTCAATATTACCAAACTCGCGGCAATTTCTAATAATAAAGCCCATTAATTTAAATGCGTTGGATACAACATTCTCAATATGAGATAAGAAAGACAATTTTCTATCAAATATTACGCCCAGATCACGGATAGATACCGGCCTAGCCAGAGACACATTATTAAGACAATAATCAAATTGTATGGGCACCAACTTAAGCGTAAAGGAAAGACAGCTATATTTGGCAATATTTAAAGATATATTATTTATATTGCACCACTCCTCCACATCCTCTAATGCTAATTGAAGTCGAATACTCCACCGACTTCACCTTACAGAAAATTTTGATGTCATCGGCATACAGGGGACATTCAATCCTCAAACCACCAACGAGATCATTAATGAAAATATTAAACAACAAAGGACCCAAAATCGACCCCTGAGGAACCCCCTGATGTGGCTGGAATATATTTTAATCTGCAGCCATCCACAACCACATATTGCTTCCTGTCTATAAGATAATTCTCAATCAGTTTTCGGAGTGATTCAGATAAGCCGAATGCTGCTAATTTATGTAGCAGAATAGCATGATCAATGCAGTCAAATTCCTTCGACATATCAAGGTAGATGACATCGATCTGACTACGATTATCTAAAACTTCCGCAATGTATTGTGTAGCCCAAACTAAGTTTGTAACTGCTGATCTGCCTGGCATGAAGCCGTGCTGAGAAGGAGCGATGAAGCTCTTTATATGGAAGAATATATGCCTGTATAATAACATTTCCAAAGCCTTAAGGAAGTTACAAGATAACGATATCTGCCTATAATTGTCTTTTATCACCAGCCTTACAAACTGGACAAGATTTCGATATCTTCCACACTATTGGAAATTTACAGTTTTTTAAACATAAACTGAACATAGCCTGTAAGGCGAAAGAGCTAAAACGGCTGCACAATCCTTCAAAATAAATGATCGGATTAGGTCAGGACCTGACGTCATATGAGGCTTAAATGCCCGAAGAACTCGCTCAGCTTTTTGTTATGAAGCATAATCATTGTCTTTCAAGGTGGTATTTACCACATATTGCGGTGCAGGTGTGGTGTGTCGAGATACATATGTAGACTGGAAAAAATCAGCAAAACTATTAGGAATCTCATCATATTGATGCAAGTTGAGACCATTATACTCCATTGTTTTGGAAAGAGAATTATGTTGCTTCTTAGAGTTCAGAAATGACCAGAACTCTTTTGGGTTATTAGAGACTGAAACATCACAGCTCATGGGGTAATTATTATATTCAGTGTTCACCAAATCCTTAAGCTCAGACCTTAACCTCTTAAACTCATCATAGTCAGCTGACTCCCCAGAACGTCTATATATCGACCGACTCTTAGTTTTTAGCTTACACAGCTTCAACGCCTCCCTAGTAAACCAAGGAGTACACTTTGGAACACAAGAATCAAAAGTATCATAGAGAATATAATAGAATTGTGAGCAAGCCAAGTCAACATCGTCGAATGCCAGTAAAGGAGACCAATCAACAAAGGAAAGTCTCTCATATAATGCTCCTAGATCAGCACGATTAAAATTGTAAGTTGGCTCAGCATTTTTCTTATGTCCAGAATAATTATTACAGTTCACAACCTTTATAGTTACTGTTAGGGGTGGATGATAACCATCCTCAAGAAGGAGAACGTCTTCCGATCTAGGAACCTGACAATCTTGCCCACTAAACACCAAATCAAGAATACCATTGCGATCGTTACGTATCACATTCGATTAGGATAATTCAAGGAGTGACACGACTTCATCAAGAGCAGTCAGGACACTATTGGAAGCCGACCTTTCCCCCTCCAACGCATCCGCATACCCAAGTATGTTAAAGTTACCGATAATCAGAATATTATGATAAAATATAAACTCCAAAGACAACAACCAGTCAAAAAGTGAAACATATACACAACAGGGAGATGCCGGAGGTATGTAGAGCACAAAAATATAAAGAGGACGATGGCCACAGGTAACCCCAACCCCAACACACAAAACAACAGTAGGTATACCTGATAGCAGATCTCCCGGTAAAGAAACCCTGACAGCATCATGTTGTCTATCAACTGCAAGAAGTACTCCTCTGTCCCTAGACATGCCGACAACATCAAACTCCCTGTCCTCCCGAAAAACCAGGAATCGGTCACAAAATAATTCTCCATCAAGAACGTCATGCCTAAGCCACGTTTCAGACAGTGTGATAAAGTTGAAAAATGAAGAGGCTAATAGATTAAAGAGATATCTCATTTTATTAACCACACTGCGAGCATTTTGGTAATATAAAATAAAACCATTAGACTGAGACCGACAATCGGATGAAGGCTCGTTATAATTTGCAGAAGAAGCAGAAGAAGCTACAGATGGTTGCTATGCCAAAGACAGAAGATCATCTCTCAACTTCTTGCAGGCCTTAAAATATACCGGGCATTTGGGATCCCATGCTGCGTGGTCACACTCAGAGCTTACAGCGCCGGACTCAATACAACTAATACATTAATAAAGTTAAATGTGTTAAATTGATTGATGGCGAGATTTTGATATCATTTGTTGTGGGGTCTTTGTTTCCTAGTGTGCTCACGAAACAAACGCTAACGTATTTAGAACAATTGTTGAAATTAAACAATACAAGTGAAGAAGTTGGCAAAGAATATTTAACTTTAATGAAACTTTGTATAAAACAAAATATCTTTCGATTTAACAATGGATTTTTTGCACAAACCCAAGGTACCGCAATGGGAACCCTCTCTCTTCATTCATTACGAAGCATGAGTAGATTTGAAACGGATTTAGAAAATGGAAGCGGGTATCACTTCCTAGAGTATGGTTTCGTTATGTGGACGATATTTTTGCAGAGTTTAATACAATTATATGTAAAGTAGATGACTTTATTAAGAGACTCAGCTGTCAATTTCATTCAATAGAATTTACCTACGATGGAAGTTGACAGTAAATTTCCTTTTCTAGATGTATTAGTTCTTAAAAATATTACTTTCTTGAATTCGATGTCCATAGGAAGAAAACTACCACTCTAAGTTACATTTCAAATGACTCGCATCATACGTTTATACAAAAAGCGGCGACTATAAATTTCTTTTTATTGATACGAGTTTCCACCAACCAAATAAAAATTAAAACATGTTTCACAGGATTTGGTTTTGTCTCCCACTATCTTCCTCTTTTACATTAACTAGCTTCTGTCAACCACTGATAATCCAGTCCACGGATATAACTTGTAATGAAATTACAAATGACAATGACGTAGAACAGATCTAGAAAGAAATAAGGACAAATATTATTAAAAATCGTTCCGGAAATATTTAAGAAATCACATAAAAATGTGCGAATGGCAACCTGCCGCAGCCATACTGCGCTAAGAACTATTTAATTATTGAAAATCAAAATAACGTTTGGGAACGAGCATATGAACTATCGTCGACAGACTTCAAAAGCATAGTTTACTCCCAAAGTCAAGAGACTGACTGCAAAAAAAAAAGAGAGCTAATACAAGACTAGCTAATATACCCAGATTGTCCCGAGTTAATGTCAAAATGCAACGTTGCTTACTTTAACGGTAATGCAAGGGAACTATCATATAACTTAAAAACTCGACCTGTTTTTTTTTTTACATTTTTTCGTAAAATAGTGAGACGCGGTACCGCAAAATTATTTCAACCATCGCAACGCAAATGCGTCCGTAGCTCTCCGCACTACTGAACCCATCCCGACCTATAATTGTAAAAGCCGATAGCATCTCCTCATCTCCTTTTATTTTACCCTTGTTGGCCCGGGGACGTACTAAAAGAATATGCCCAAGGTAACGCCTGCCTGTCGTAGTAGGCGACTATTTGTAGTTAAAAACTGGCAGAGGTCTAGTACAGTTGAGCTTGGAGTGAGGCGGATATCTCTAAGAGGTGATATACACCCGGTTTTTGGGACCTACACTGTGGGCTTCGAAATGGACAATTGACCTCGCGTGGTTGTTACTCAGAAGCGTGGGTTCAAATGATGATATCCCCATGGGTCAGGCGCTGGCGGCTGTCGGGTGTCCAAACGACCCGAAGGGGGTTGAGATTTCCGGGGAGTTGGTATACACCCGAATTATAAGGCCCACACTGTGTGCTTCAAAACGGACAAACGACCTCGCTTATGTGATTTTCGGGTGCGGGATGTGATGTCGCCTTGAGTCTAGCACTGGTGGGTGTCGGGTTTAGAGGAACCCGGAGGAGAGCTGAGATCTTTAAGGGGAAATTACAACTGGAGATTAAGGCCTCCTCTATGAGCTTCGAAACGGGCTTGGAAGCTGCTTTAGTGCGGGATGATACCTCCTTGAGTCAAAAACTGACGGATGTCGGGTCCAGACCAACTCGGAGAGAGGTTGTCGCTATTTGAGCTTCGAAACGGGCAAGCGACTTTACTCAGATGCAGTACATTTATAAAACCAACTTTCACCATCAAAAATGCCGCCTCCTGCAGGGAGCCTTATTTATTGGGTGAAATTTAAGCAGAGCCTGGTGGGTATTGGGTCTAGACGAACCCGAGGTAGCGCTGAGATCTCTACGGGTGGATTACACCTGGGAACTTAAACCTTCTCTGTGATCTTCGAAACGGCTAACAAACACGCTTGATTGCTGCTCGAGAACGGAATTTCATGAGCCAAGCACTGATGGATGTCGGGTCCAGACGAACTCGGAGAGAGGGTATCTCTCTTTGAGCTTCGGAACGGGCAAGAGATTTCACTCAAGTGGCAGTACCAATTTTCACGTTCAAAAAAGGATCGACTCCCGCTGAATTTGATGGGTGACATTTAGGCAATTAGATGTGAGTAACAACTGACATGTCGCAGTGGAACGACTAAAATAGCCCATTCACATTGAATCTAATCTAATCTCTCCCTTTATTTTCTGTGGTAGTCGCCGTCTTTTAACTAGACTAGCTACACGGCACGGTCTACACGTGCACTGTATCGTTTTTGTGTATTTTACACTATGTTGCGGGGTAGGCTTGGTTTGTTTATTAATTGGTTGCCTCAAAGACAGATCTTACTAAATATTTTAGCCTAAAACCAGCACTACCTGCACGGACTTCTACACCGACTCAATACAACAATCTGGACGTACAATATGTCAATATCGACCCAGAGGGCATGTGTATGACTATCGAGATGACTCCTGGGATGTAATATAGAAATGTAAAACAATATTATTGGGCAGGTAATTATGTTCTAGTAACTAAGCATTGAAATAATAAGCCAACGCAATTTAAGCACATAACGAACATACAAACAAGAAAAGCTCCTACTCTATCAGCGCCTTTAGAGACCCAACATGGAGAAATGAGTACTCAACTAGAGCAGAGATGCTGAAACAAAAGTATACAAAATCATGTGACGACAGATCCTATCATATGCTATAGAAGTTACGGTGGACAATTGAAAAACCAAACAGTCGCCACACCATCCGCAATAAAAATACTTTTATTCATTCATATTAGGAAGAATGACAAAGCCCACTGCACACGTAACGAACACATAAAACAAAAATGCCAAGTTCCCCATATATAGTTGGACCGGGATGTCAACAAAGAATATTTTAGAACCAATGGTAACCGAGCGAGTAGTTTGATCAGAAAAATATAAGCAATTGACAAGCGGTAGACGACCAAAAGATGGCAAGAACAGTTGGACAGCTTAATCTCAAGCAGAAAGCAAATCCAAAGGCACAAGTTAAGAGACTAATATAGAAATAAAAAGTCTGGATGCAGCAAGTGCGTTATGGAAGTGAATTTTCTTTAAATGTTTTTAATAGAAAATATGTCTCTTTAAGCAAGCAGGAATAAATTTGGTCACCGGTATAACCTATATAGTAGGAACAATGTACTATATTTTACCAACATAACTTGTTTGAAAATGTACAAAAAATTTCCGAAAATAAACTTAAAACATTTCTGAGAAAACTCGTTTCCTAGCTGAGCCTTAGATTAATAGCAAATTGCGTTATTGACTTTTGAAGCGTTTAGTGAAAAGTCGCTACTAAAACGCACTTACTGCGTCTCGATTTTTTTTACAAACATGCATCATATTTCGATGAAAAATGGAAAAATGCAATAAGGAATGTTAAAAAAAAAGTAGGTATCACCAACGACTTATGGGCCAGTCTGTGGTTGTCAAAATAATTTTAGAAGATGTAGCTCAAAACACCCTATAGGTAACGTATACAATTTTTCTCGTATCTTGCATAATAACAATTATATTGAGCTTTAGCGTAGAAATACCTCACACTGTATATATGTAAACAGAAAGTAAACGCGGATATGGATTCTGGGGGGCCTAGTTTGCGCTCATTTGAAGAAATCTTTTTAGAATTCAAAAGCCGCGGTCTCCTCATTAACAAATTTTTTCTATGACAATTAGCTAAAAATTATAGACCGTTAAACCATAAATTTAACTCAAACTACTTCCAAAGCATCAGAGAAAGTGTTTATTTGAAATGAATTTTTTGGAAATATTTTAAAATGAAGGGCAATTATGATTTAAGCTGAAACTTAGGGTTTGCAGAACACTCTTTATATAATCCGTATTTCTTTCAGGTTCTTTTCCTAAATGTTGTCATTTTTGACGTTTCAAATCGCAAATTTTTACGTTTTGAGGAAAACCCCAAATTTTTTTTCTTTAAGTGTCTCTAACTTTCTTGTCTTTAAACTTACAGATATAAATTTTGGTAAATTGTTCACCTTTTATATATATAAAATTGAAACTGACCCTGGATATAGGTTCTAGGGGGCCCAGTTCGCGCTCATTTGAAGAAATTTTTTCTAAATTGAAAAGTCGGGATCTCCTAGTCGATGACTTTTTTTTTAAGAAAATTGACTAAAACAAGCACTTGTGAAGCCACGGCAAAAGTCAACGACTGTATTAAATATGGAACGGGTTCACTAAGTTGGGGCAAGAGCAAGCAACCAGATATGTTTCAAATTGAATTAAGACTTAAAACTTTCATCTCCTCTTTGTCTAATTATTTTTTATACAACGACTCGCTAATAAATTCATCTGAATAACAACAATCTGATTAGATCGCGGCAAAGTAAAATTAGACTAAAAAAAATTGAAAAAAGTAAAGTCACTAACTAGGATTCGAACTAGTCATGCAGGAGTCAATTGAATTTGATTATCTTATGTACAGCGACTTAGGCCACTGAGCTATGCTCTACATGTGTCTACTACTTAGCAGCTATATCAGGTAATACATTGGTTCAATGTTTTAAAATTTACACAAAACCATTTCGATTTACAATAGACTTTTTGCTTATATTATAACGAAATCAAGGAAAATAACGACTTATACACATATCTAGGAGCTTGTTGATCATTTCTTGGAGTATTTTTCACTCCCATTCGCACTTAATCAATTTTGAAGTTTTAACATTCTTGCATCAGATTTAATTAATTACACATTAATAATTTACCTATAACTTTTTGTTTTTTAAGATAAAGATCTCAATTTTGGTACACGGGATACACTTTATGACAGAAACCAGCTTACTAAATTTAGTTGTCCTTACTTTGTTATTTCTGGAGATATAGTTTTTTTTTCGAAGGAAAAACAAAATTTTTCGGGAAAACCTGGACCGATTTTCCTGACTAACAAACTTATCCAAGCCACTTGTAAAGGGTAGGTATGTGCCAAATTTGATCAAAATCGGATCATTATTGTTTGAGTTATCGGTGTGATACATACATACATATATATATATATATATATATATATATATATATATATATATATATATATATATATATATATATATATATATATATATATATATATATATATATATATATATATAAGCATATAAAACATATAAAAATTGAAACTGACCCTGGATATGGGTTCTAGAGGGCCTAGTTCGCGGCCACTTGAAGAAATGTTTTAAAATTCAAAAGTCAGGATCGCCTCATTAGTGATTTTTTTTAAAGAAAAATCACTAGGACGAAATCGAGAAGCTAAAGCTAGGCTAAACAGGCCGTATCCCAAAACCGTGACGCCTCTAAGACCTTTAGTTAGAACTAACTGTACACCCCTGTTATAGTTTAACGTGTTAAAAAGACTAAATTATCTATTATCTGAGGAGGGGAACATATATTGGTTGGATAAATAGATGCGTGTTATAGTACTGCCCAATAAAATGGACACTATTTACCTTTGCTATTTAACTGGAAAGCTTAAAACTTGCAGTATCAAAAAACAACTGAGAAGTAGCTAACAAGTAGCTGCAAAGCACCATTTTACAAATGATTAATTTGTGCAGCTCATAGAGGACGCTTTACATGTGTATTTCGTTTTTCTTTAAAGTTATTGGTAATAAATTAGCCTTGCATCGATGGTTTTCTAATGCAAATAAATGAAAATATAGTCATAACTTTTAAATATATCAATTTAGACAGTAGCTATCGACATTACATTGATTAATTTTAAGTGGCGAGTGAGGTTATCATAACTCTATCTACATGTGTATTGCTTACACAATAATGATTTATGTTGCTAACATGGTATTATATCACCTTTTGTATGTTTGGCATAATTAACTTTTCAGAAAGACATTTTAATTTGTAATAAGAAAAAATTAAACTGTTTTTTCCTCTTTAACGAATATTTTTAACATTTTTTTTTAAGAAAAAAAACCTACAGTGCTCATCTACAAACTCATCCAAGCCATTAAAACAATCAAGGTAATCTCCAAATTTGGTTGAAATCGGTGGAGTATTTTTTGAGTTATCGGTGGGATACACACACACACAAATATATATATATATATATATATATATATATATATATATATATATATATATATATATATATATATATAACCTCGGATATGGGTTCTAGGGGCCCATGCGCGTGCATTTGCAGAAATTTTCCAAAAGGTATACCATGGATACCTCTCTATTAGTGAATTTGATATTTGCTCCTGTTGAAGACGTTCTTTTCGGAAATGCAAAACAAAATCATATCTTGCCATTAAAAAAAAATAGTTGCCATAGCATACGAAGTTGTTTACGCTGTGAAAAATTAAATATCGCCAGTTTGTAGCAAAAAATGTACCGAAAAACTTTTCCTAAATTTTTTTTTGAAGAACGATTATCGCAGGAAGTAAAACTGCCTTTCCATACTTTTTACCAATCCTGTACATATAAACATATAAAAACTGAAACTGAAACCGACCCCGGATATGTTTTCTAGGGTTTCTAATGCACGCGTATTTCAACAATAAAAAAAATAGAAAATATAAGTCGTTATCTCCTCCTAGCGAAGTTTTTTCTAGGAAAATTAGCTAAACAAATCAGTATCAGGTAAGAAAAGTTTATTGTGATAAATTTCAGTCTTCACATGTTTAAAAGTATTTAGAAGAAACCTCTTGAACCCCCAAGAAAGTTACAGAACCTGAGGTGAATATGTATGTCGTGCGGGGTAGACAGGGTATTGCTGCAAAAGCCCGACTAAGTGTTTTTTAGCATATCCCACTGTACCACGGACCACCGCATAGGATTATTATGTTGCGACTGTACTCAGCCTACGTCGCATGTGCGTGACAGTGCAAAAATAGGTAGCCGAATTATCATATCTCTCTAGTCATCGTATCATGTCTAACACCTAAACTTGTGGCTAAATTTCCAATTGCATATTGACAATTGACAATAAACGACATTAACACAGAATGACAAATGACAGCGGAGCTCCAGTACGAACGCAGTCTAACAACGTTGTCAGATGGAGTAAATTATGATTGGAGAGATAAATAAAAAATCATGAGAAATGGGTAATTCGAAATTTGAAGGTATTAAATGCAGCTTTGGATTACGGTATTTTTTAACTAACTGATAAAATTACATTTTATGAAATGTTTTCTCTATTATCAGAAGTTGTGAAAATTTGAGATGTTTGTTCATGGAAGGTTTAACTACGTGAAATTTCTGAAGATCTGGAGAAATTTTCGGAAAGTCTTATCATCGATACCTGTCTATTAGAGAATTTTTGTAATGAAAATTCACTAAAATTGGCATGTTTCTTTTCAAATAAGGAAGTTGATAGTAATTTTCGTTACAACCGGGAAGGCAATTTTGACGTCAATATTTTCGTCGAACTGGGCTTTGTGGAATACCGGAGAGTGAGTATTTTCAGGACACAAGTCGTCTAAGTTTTTCGACTTCTTCTATTACACGCTGGATGTGCCCTACCTTATATATATATATATATATATATATATATATATATATATATATATATATATATATATATATATATATATATATATATATATATGTATATATTACACAGATAACGCAAAAATAATTGGCCGATTTGAAACTTGGCAGATACCTTCCCTCTGTAAGTGGCTTGGATATGTTTGTTAGCCGGAATAATCGTACTACTTTTGGTTTCTTTCAAAAAAAAATTTGTACCTCCGGAAATAACAAATCTGTAGCAGCCAAATTGTTTACGCAAGTTTATATTTTAAGAAGTAAACTATATACCAACATTAAGATTTTTAAAATAAACGAAAAAAACCTGGACGCAGCAAGTACGTTATGGTAGTGAATTTTCATAGAAATGATCTGGCATAAAATATTTTATTATAACTTTTTTTCTTGTAACATATAAATCTAAATCTTGGTGTATAGTTTACCTTTTATATCATAAACTTACCTACCAAATTTAGTTAACATAGCTTTTTTATTTTTTGAGATAAACATTTTTTTCGAATAAAAACTCAAAATTTTTCCGGAAAACATCATCCGATTTTTCTGACTAACGAACTCGTCCAAGCGATTTACAAAGGGAAGGTACATGCCAAATTTTATCAAAATCGGCCTATTACTTTTTGAGTTATCGGTGTGATACATATATATATATATATATATATATATATATATATATATATATATATATATATATATATATATATATATATATATATATATATATATATATATATATATATATATATATATATATATGCGAGTGTAAAGCTCTGGACCGCAAAAGACAACTGATCTACGATCAGTCTAGACCGGAGACAGAGCAATATAAAACTTCACCCTACCAATCGCTGTGCAGACTAGTTCAAGGCACAGTGATTTTGGCATGGGTGGAGTAAGACTAAGGGTATGCACAATCAACCAAAGGTTGCAGTGCTATCGGGGCGGCAAGGCCGCGGACGAGCCCTGAGGGAACAAAAAAAAAGGATGTTGATGAAATGAACAAAATCAATTAATATACAGGCTGGTTTATAACTAATGTAATGAAATGTATTAAGAGTAAACTACCTTCGTTTATAAATACACCGCAAAAAGTTATTAACAAAACTTGTTTAGAATTAAAATTTATGACAGGATCTCAATTTTCCAACAGATCAGCCTACTTTGAATTTTCATGTAAATTATTAACATTTTTCCCTATCAACATGGAGCTTTTTACCTGTGGTTTTCTGAACGCAGGTGCGCAAAGTAAGTAACCATGCAATGTTAAATAATAATTTATTAGTAAAATACAAAACGCTTATTGCTAACGAAAATTAAAACGAACAACGAAAAATAAAGAAATTATTCAAATTTGCCTCCACCGATACACATAACTCAGCCCGTTTAGTAAATGCTTTGTAGGCATTTTGAATATGTTGAATTGGAATACCGTCAATTGCATCTCTCAACCTCAGTTTTGACAAATCAAGATCGTTGTTTAATGGAGCCGCGTAGACTTTCTGTTTGAGATAGCCCCATAAATAAAAGTCCATTAAGGTAAGATCGGGACTTCTGGGAGGCCAAGGTATTGGCCCATATTGACCAATCCACCGCCCAGGAAATTCTCGATCTAACCATTCTCAAACAATTCCTGTTGTATGTGCTGGGTGGCCGTCATGCTGAAAGTATGCTGTTTGTCTATCTTCTAGTAACATGTTATGCAAATGGTCTTGAAGAATATTTTCCAGCATTTCCAGATAACTGTACTGGTTCGTATTCCGCTTAAAAAAATATGGCCCAATTATCCCAGTGTAAGAAACAGCACACCACACATTTACTTTTTTATGGCATTGTCTTCTGCAAATAACTCTATAATTTGGATTCTCCATAGACCAATGCCGTGCATTTTGGGAATTTACCACCCCATTAGTTGTGAAAGTGGATTCGTCCGAAAAAATAATACTTCTGCCAAAATTGTGATTTTGTAGATATTGCTCGCCGTACCATAAACAAAAATCTAATCGTTTTGACTCGCCATTTTCTTCCAAAGTGTGTATAAGTTTCGCTTTGAAAGGTTTCAGTGTGTTGGTGCGATAAATTTGTTGCAAATGCGATTTGCTAATATTGCCAATTTCTAATGCCCTTCTTCTTAATGATAATTTCGGAAAACGCCCAACAGAATCCATAGCTAATGCAGCTGCAGCATTGCCTTCTTCATTTAGGTCGCATTTTGTTTTCTTAACATTTAAAACACTCCCAGTATGCATAAACTTTTTTTCCACCAGTAGCGGAAACCGAATAATTTGGCCAGTTCAAGTAATTTTCTTACCACTCAAACCCAAACCATAGCACTGCACAATAAACACTTTTTGTTCTGTTGTTAACATTTTTAAATACAGGAGCTTGCCGTTCGTTACAAACAAAATTGACGTTTCAATTTTTCAAATAAGTTGTATCCCGGGAAACGAACAACAAGGCAGAGCTCAAGTAGCCATGCAACTAGCCAATTACCGCTCCGAATGTCCAATTGTGTGTTTACTTCACTTTTTTTATTGGTTGAGATGAAAGAAAACCTACCCCAAGTTTAATTATCGTAAAAACTTTTTTAATACAGTTTAAAGTATTTTTTAAAGTACACCTAATCACAGAAGCCGTCGATGGTCATTTAAATAAGTCGCAGCTAAAAAAAATCATAGTAGGCTGGTCTGTTTGAAAATTGAAATCCTGTCATAAATTTTAATTCTAAACAATTTTTGTTAATAACTTTGTGCGGTATCTTCATAAACGAAGGTAGTTTACTCTTAATACATTTCATTACATCAGTTATAAAGCACCCTGTATATTAATCGATTTTGTTCATTTTCTCAACATCTCAGTTTAAGATAAAGCAGGAGCGATTCCCCCAGAATATCAGATTCTAATTCGAAATTTTCTTGTCACTTATACCTTACCCACAGTCAATCCGTGGACACACTGTATATATATATATATATATATATATATATATATATATATATATATATATATATATATATATATATATATATATATATATATATATATATATATAAACATGGAAACTGACCCCGGATATGGGTTCTAGAGGTTCTAGTTCGCGCTCATTTGCAAAATTTTTTTCAAAATTCAAAAGTCGGGATCTCTCCATTAGTGAATTTTTTTACGAAAATTCACTAAAGAGGGTTATAATTATTTTATAAAGATAATTTGTGGTGGCATTGGAGGTCACAGGAGGTCATAGGCCTATTATATTTGTGTATTAAACATAATATATTAAATATTAGAGACAAATATTATTTTTGTTGGCGCATATATAATTTTCGTAACAAAAAAATGCTTAGATCAATTCCACGAAAATTCGATTCGTAATCTCACTTGCGGCGTCCAGATTTTCTAAGTTTTATGTTTGGTTATTCTCTTTACAGACCACTAATAAGAAAAACTAACGGGACGCAGCAAGTGCGTTATGGTAGTAAATTTTTATTAAATGCTTCAAATTTAAATAACTCAATTTTCTATAAACTTAGAAGCTTTAGTTTTGGTATGTAGTGAGGTCTTTCCTAAGGCAACATATCCACCAAATTTCGTTAAAATAATTTTCAGAGAAAAAAATTTTTTTCGAAAGAAAATTCAAAATTTGAATACCTCAATTTTCTATAAACTTAGAAAGTTGAATTTTGGTACGTAGTAAGGTCTCTCCTAAGGAAATATATCTGGCAAATTTCACTGGAACATCTTTGTAGTTTTCGGAGAATTTTTTTTTTTAAGAAAACTCAAAATTTTCCCGGAAAACCGCGTCCGATTTTCTTGGCTAACGAACTCATCCAAGCCATTAATAAAAGAAAGGCCGAGTTTAATCGAAATCGGTTAATTATTTTTTTAGTTATCAGACGGATACATACATATATATATATATATATATATATATATATATATATATATATATATATATATATATATATATATACATATATATATATATATATATATATATATATATATATATATATATATATATATATATATATATATATATATATATATATATATATAAATTCAAACTGAACCCGGATATGGGTTCTAGGGGTCCTGGTTCGCGCTCATTTGAAAAAATTTTTGCAAAGTCTCACCATCGATACCTCTCTATTAGTGGATTTTTTTAAATAAAAATTCACTAAAAATTATTATCCACATTAAAGGGGAGCTCTACACTAGAATTAGCATTACGAAAACAATACGGCTATTAAAAATAAATGGTTTTTATTTAGTCAGAAGCAAAAACTTTTATTACCCACATAGCAATATTAGAAATGGTCATTAAAAATGTAAACATTACATTAATTTTGATTATAAACATAAAAACAATATGATTGGGCTCGTGTGTGCACAATACGTCAGTCAGTCAGTGTTTCGTGACATATTTAAACAGTTGATGGTAGCGTATCATCTTACGTAAAGTGTGCATCAGCCTTCTATGAAAGATATCAGTTGCGAACTTAATCCTTTCAGTCGGTTATCAATGTGAGAATATGTCTGTAACACAAAGCTCCTTCTTAACAATTCTTAATAATTAAATATGCTGATTGTGCAAGCTGTAAGCAAATATAAGTATAAAACGTACGCTTAGCAGAACCTCGTAATCAGCCATAAATTTATAATTCACAAACAAGGTTTAGTTATGCATACGAGCTCTGTCACACATAAATAACAGCCGTAAGAAGGCATTTAAGCAGATAAAAAAGAATTTAAACAATAGTAATCGACTGTCCGTTCCTAGTCGAAGTCGCTACATCCCATATTATAAATTTCTTGTTATAATCACATACAATAAACTTATTTATGATAATCTACAGGTTATACCTCAAGGCTGTGTACATAAAATAGTTTTGAACAGTGTGACTATTCGATTTGTTTAGAAAGATTCGACCGCCTAAGCTCTATAATTGTGAAGGAATGCTCCATTGAGGTGTTCGCGGAGAAATCAAGTTGGCTTAGTCTGGCTGGCTGGGACATGGCAAGCACAGTTATTTGATGACACTCACAAGTGTGCGGTGACACAGTTCGTTGTTCGCTTGTTTTCATTAGTGTTTTAATTGTTCCTTTAATCGACTTTGATCGTGATGGCTGAGGACAAAAGGCGATCTAACTCAATATGCGCGGTTTCGGCCAACCCACCTCCGGCCAGACCAAGAAGGATGTCGATAAGGAGCTTCTATTGGAATATGGCCAATCCGACGGTAATTAAACGACAATTTGCTTCTAATTTATATTTACTTGGCTGATAATAGACTAATAAATTGTTTTTTTTTATAGTTGTGTTGTTAGACCACAGTCTTTGCACTAATGATGTAATATTATAGTATTAGGAATTATTGTGTTCATTCATTTAGCAAACCAGTTGTTTGGTAAATTTAGCGCATGAGTTTATATAGACAATCATTTTTAATTACTGCGTATGTATCAACGTCCGCTGTTTAGTATAAAACCAGTTTGCTTTTTGCTAAGAAAAAAATAATAATCATCAGTATTTATTGCACCATGGGAGGTATCCGTTGACTTTTTGCATGTAAACAATCAAAGTCTGTGTTTCATACTGACCAAATTAGTCACGATTTTAATGTTATTAAATATAAAACTCTTTTGTGACTCAATAAGCAACAGAAATATTTTCAAATAATTCAATTGCTTTTAAAATGTGAAAATGTTATTTAAATGTCAGTTTGAAACTCTTTATCAAAACAACAGAAGTTATTAGCCTTTTATCGACTACATGTTTTTACATATAAACTGTCAGTTAGATTTTGGTTGACACTTTGGCTCTAGCGAAATCATAAAACGTTGCTGCAAATTGAATAATAACTTCCACATAACTGTGATAACCTACTCTCCCCAGAAAGATATTTTCATGAAATGATTTTAGGTTCCATGACTTCACCACAAAGAAAATATTCATATTACTGTAGGCATAAACTTCTAAAACGTCATATTACTCGAGTTTTAACAAATAAATATCAATTTTCACCACATCACCCCTCATATAGCCGCTACCCACTGAAGCAACTGGCATTACAAATTTTATGAAAGGTACAAAAGCTTTCCAGAAGAAAACCTAATTCGTAATTTAAATAGTGCTACAAATTGACTCATAACTTCCACATAGCTCTGATATTTTTTTTAGAAAGACATTCTCATGGAATGAATTTAGGGCGCATAACTTCACCACAAAGAAAATATTTGTATTCCTGTACCCATAAACTTTTGAAACGTCATATTACGCGAGTTTTATTGAAAAAATGTCAATTTTCACAAAGTCACCTCTTATTTATCCTGTACCCCTGAAGCGATCTTAACACAAAATCAATTCGGAGCGGTCCTTTGTCGAGTGCTAACTGGGTACAAAATTTGAAAACGATATCTCAATTCGTTCGAAAGTTATTGCGACTACTAACAGACAGACGTACAGGCTGACCGACCGACAGACAAAATATTTGTTCCAGGATCAAGTTTTCTATATTTTCTCAGACTTTTACGCCAGTTTGGCAAAAAATGTATTTCTTTTGCTAAATTGGCGTAAACATTTTTGTTACCGATATTCCACCCCCACACATTCAGCCCCCTAATTTAAATTCAGCACAGAATACCAGATGTTTAATGAAATTGAAAGTTTTCTAATCAACAAACCCCAAAACGATATATTACAAGAGTTATAACGAAAAAAATCAGTTTTTATAAATCATCCACCATTCATCCCCTACGCCATAGAGATATTTTACCCAAAAGCAATCCGAACCGGTTCGTTTGCGGGTGCTAACTGAATACCAAATTTGAAGACGATATCTAAATTCGTTCTAGAATTGTCGTGGCTACAAACAGACATACCGACCGACAAACACCAAATTTTCCTTCCCAAATCATATTTTCTATACGTTTTGAGAGTTTTATGACGTTTAAGCGAAAAAAAGTTTTGAAATTTGGGTGCCGATGCCATACTTCCTCAAGTATTGACGATGTGGAAGTATTTTAATGTAATAATGGATTACAAAAAAAGACTCTCGGGTTAGAAACTCTATTGGTTTTGCTATTATTAGTTTAAAATTAAAGTATGGACTGATACATTAACCCATGAATCCAAAAACATTTTTTAAGCGAAAAAATATTTTTCATTATTTTTGTAAGAGACACATTATTTGGAGCGCATAAGTAAATGTAACCCATATTTAAAAGTCAATAGGTTACCCAAGAGACCCACCTACTCAGATGAGTACAATGTGATAATATAGGTATTATAATATAGGTACCTTATAAAAAATATTTTAAAAATCGTAAAAATATACACAAACTTTATTCAATGAAAACACATAATTTACTAAAATAGACAAGAAAATAGTGCTGCCAATTGAATCATAACCATATAGCTGAGATAATCTACTCTTCGCAGAAAGACATTCTCATAAAATGAATTAAGGGTCGATTATTTGACCACAAAAAAAATTGTATTCCTGTACTCATAAACTTCTCAAAATTCATATTACTCGAGCTTTAACAAAAAAATGTCAATTTTCACCAAATCATCCCTCATTTATCCACTACCTCATGAAGTGATTTTACCCAAAAACAACTCGAAGCGTTCCTTTGTCGAGTGCTAACTGGATAACAGATTTGGAGATTGTATCTCAATTCGTTTGGAAGTTAGTGCGCCTTCTAACAGGCATACAAGCCCACAGACCGACAGATAAAAAAGCACCCCAAACTCGAGTTTCAACAAAAAAGTGTCAATTTTCACCAAATCACCCACCATTCCTCCACTACACCCTAGACCGATTTTACCTAAAAACAATCCGAACTGTTCGTTTGTCGGGTGTTAACTGGATACCAAATTTGAGGATGATATCTCAATTCATTGTCTACAAACAGACAGACCGACAGACACAAAAAAATTCGTTCCCAAATCATGTTTTCTATATGCTTTACGACGTCTAAGCTAAAAAAAATGATGTTTTTATCACCGATGCCATACTTCCACACGTATTGACGATGTGGAAGTAAAATAATGGCGTACAAAAATATTTGACACAATATTTTAATATTACAGAAACAAAAAATAAACCTGGAAGTGATAAATGACAAAACAATCACTTCCCACACATAAAGTTACTTTGGAACAACTCCATCTTACCATCTGATGACACTGAGTACATCTCAGTTTTGTAAGGCTAGATGCATTCTCACCACAATTAGAACCGTAGACCGGTTTCGCTCTAATTACAGCTCGTCAGCACGGCATACTAATTGCAGCGATAATACACTTATAAAGTAATACGGCTATAATAGCCAGCCTTACAATACTAAGTGAGATGTAAATCACGAATCACGTGCCGCCACCTCGTTGCGGAACCAAGTAGTATGTTATCACGGCAGCTCGAAATAACACAGAGTGTTAAAAAATAGATACTGTATACAACCAACTCACAATTTAGTAAATTGTCAGCCCCGGCCCATTTATTCCCTAATATAGGGACAAAGTATGTAAGGCTAGATGCATTCTCACCACAATTAGAACCGTAGACCGGTTTCGCCCTAATTAGAGCTCGTCAGTACGGCATACGACGACAGGTAGTATGGATTCCGTCAGCCCAGATCAACTGCCCACCTCCTTTCCTTTGTCACCCATTCTTGGAACAAGTTTATGGAACTACACGGTGAACCCCAGACTGTCGCTCTAGACATATCCAAAGCATTCGACCAAGTATGACACGCAGCGCTGCTTAATAAACTTCCGGCCTATGGGCTACCAGCAAAACTCTGTACCTGGACAGCAAATTTCCTCTCCAACCGGAGCATTTCTCTTGTCGTGGATGGCCATTCCTCTAAACTGTATCCAGTTAATGTAGGCGTTCCTCAAGGTTCAGCTTTAGCCCCTACTTTGTTTCTTCTCCACATCAATGACCTCCTCTCTAGCACATCCAACCCAGTTCACAGTTACGCGGACGACAGCACCCTCCACTCAAATATACAATATTCTAAGCCTGTCTCTTTAGCCCAATTAGATGAGGATCGCAGACTTATGGAGGGTTCTGCCTCCGTGGATCTCCAGAAAATATTAGGCTGGGGAAGTAGAAATCTTGTACAATTCAACGCCACCAAATATCAGTCTTACTCTCTATCTCATAAGAGATACACCAGCCCTAGACCCATCACAATGAACAACCAAGTTAAGCGGCTGCTAAGAAATTAGGTTTCCTCTTCCGGGCTCGCAAATACTTTTGACCAGCTAATCTCTATACCTTATATACTTCACAAATAAGGCCAAACCTCGAATACTGCTCCCACATCTGGGGTGCCGCTGCCGCTTCTACATTCGCTATCCTGGACTCCATTCAAAAGAGAGATATACGTGTCATCGGAGACCCTACCCTCGCCCAAAGGCTGCCATCCCTTTCCCACCTACGTGCCGTTGGTGAACTTGCTCTCTTTTATAGATATCTGCACGGGCACTCAGAGGAGCTTTCTTCCATAGTTCCTGCTGCCCCCAACAGATCTACCAGGGGAACAGAGCGAATGCACCCTTTTACTGTCCAGGTTGCCAGACATAGAACATCTTGTTATGCCCGCTCTTTTGTTCCGAGGACTTCCAAGTTGTGGAATTCCTTGCCGGCACATATTTTTCCTTCTCCTCCGAATCTCAAAACCTTCAAGCCCAGAATTAACAAGTTGCCTGTTTCCTGCTTGTCGACACCCACGGTACGATAGTATTTAGGCTGTAAGCCCTCGTGGTGTGTTGTTCAGATATAAAAAAAATTCCAATTGCAGGAAAAATACACCTATAAAGTAATACGGCTATGGTAGCTAGCCTTCCAACGCTAGGGTAGAAATGGGCCAGCGCTGACAATTTACTAAGTTGTTAGTTGGTTGTATAGAGTCTATATTTTTTATTACTCTGTGTTATTTGGAGCTGCCGCGACAACATACTACTTGGTTCAGCAACGAGGTGGCGGCACGTGCTGCGTGTCTTACATCTCGCTTAGTATTGGAAGGCTGGCTACTTTAGCCGTATTACTTTATAGGTGTATGTTCGCTGCAATTGGTATGCCGTACTGACGAGCTCTAATTAGAGCGCAACCGGTCTAGGGTTCTAATTGTGGTGAGAATACATCTAGCCTTACATACTTTGTCCCTATATTAGGGTAGAAATGGGCAGGGCTGACAATTTACTAAATTGTTAGATTATTAGTGAATTTTCTTTAAAAGAAAGTCACTAATGAGGAGATCCCGACTTTTGAATTTTGAAAAGCTTCTTTAAATGAGCGCAAACTAGAACCCCTAGAATCCATATCCTGGGTCAGTTTCAATTTTTATATGTTTATAATATCAATGTAATAAATTTATATCTCCGGAAATAACAAAGTAAGGACAATGAAATTTGGTACGCGGATTTATGTTTAAACTTAAACTACGTTAACCACGTACCAAAATTTAGGTCTGGAAGTTTAGATACAAAAAGTTATAGGCATTTAAGGAAAAACATTTTGGGGTTTTCCTCGAAACGTCAAAGTCGCTATCTGAAACGTCAAAATTGGCAACATTTAGGCAAATAACCTAAAACAAATATGGGATATGTAAATAAAATGTCACAAGAAGAGTATTCTTCGAACCCGTAAGTTTCAGCTTGTACAGTCATTGTCCTTCATTTTACTAAAATATTTCCAGAAACCTCATTTCGAATAGACCCTTTCTCTGATGCTGTAGTTTTAGTTAAGTTTATGGTTTAACGATCTATAATTTTTATATAATTTTCGTAGAAAAGATTAATTAATGAGGAGACCGCGACTTTTAAATTTTGAAAACATTTCTTCAAATGGGCGCAAAGTAGGCCCCCTAGAATGTATATCTGGGTTTTGCTTTAGTTTGTACCTCTTTACATATATATATATATATATATATATATATATATATATATATATATATATATATATATATATATATATATATATATATATATATATATATATATATATATATATATATATATATATATATATATATATATATATATATATATATATATATATATATATAGGATGACGCGTTTCTACGGTAAAGCTTAATAAAATTGTTATTATACAAGATTCAAGAACAAATTGTATACTCAACTATAGGGTGTTTTGAGCTGCATCTTAAAATTATTTTGACAATCACATGATGGGTCATAAGTTGTTGGCGATACCTACAATTTTTTGTCCTAAAATCCCTTATATTATTGGATTTTTGCATGCTTTATGCAAATATGATGCATGTTTGTGATAAAAAATCGAGACGCAGTCAGTGAGTTTTGGTAGCCGATTTTCATTAAATCCTAAAATTTCAATAACTTAATTTGCTATTAACCTAAGGTAGGCTAGGAAACCAGTCTTCTCGGAAACATTTTAAGTATATTTTTGGAAAATGTTTGTACACGTTCAGACAATAAGTTATTTTGATGAAATATGGTACAATGTTTCTACTATATAGGTTATGCCGGTAACCAAATTGATGCCTGCATGCATTAGAGAGACATATTTGCTATTAAAAATATTTTTATGAAAATTAACTTCCATAACGCACTTGCTGCGTCCAGACGTTCCTTTTTAATCTTGGTTGGCGTAAATATATTTTTTGTGGCTGGCCAAATAATGACGAACTGTCATTCTCACAAAATCTATAAAACTAACTGGTTCTTCATGTATAATTTGAATTACCCTTGAAGTATCGACAACAGCCATGTTTGTCATATTAGTGAACAGCACGGACCACTATTTTTGCCACGAATTAAGATCCTGCAGTTGTTCATAGCTTGACCATACAGATCCACACCACCCATGGATTTGTTATAGTTTGAAAAAAAAAATGTTAGGTAGAAGAACAGCAACTTTTCCTTTTTCAGCTAGCGACCAGCGTTTTACACAACCGGCAGGCTTCAATGTGTCATAGTTTGTTACCATCGAAACTGTATTATTGCCATCTGACAAATTTTGATTAGTAGTGAATTTTCTTTAAAAAAAAATCACTAATGCGGTGATCCTGACTTTTGAATTTTGAAAAGCTTTCTTCAAATGAGCGCAAACTAGGACCCCTAGAATCCATATCCTGGGTCAATTGCAATTTTTATATGTGTATAATATCAATGTAATCAATTTATATCTCCGGAAGAGAAGATCGGAATCATTGTGTGCTTAATCTTGTGCCCTATCTTATTTGGTGAATTTTTATTAAGAAAATTCACCAATAAAGGGGTAACGATGATAAGACTTTTGGAATATTTTTTTTTGAATGAGCGCGTATTAGGGGCCATAGAACCCAAATCCAAGAGCTATTTGAGTTTTTATATATATATATATATATATATATATATATATATATATATATATATATAAAGTTATGTGCCAAGTTTCGTTCAAATCAGTTAAGTATTTTTGAGTTATCCCTCGGATACATACATACATACATATATATATATATATATATATATATATATATATATATATATATATATATATATATATATATATATATATATATATATATATATATATATATATATATATATGTATCCGAGGGATAACTCAAAAAATACTTAACTGATTTGAACGAAACTTGGCACATAACTTTATTGTATTAAGACCGCATACAAGTTCGTAAATCAGTTGTCACTGAGATTTTTCCTCCAAGAATATACAAAAATATTTTTGAAAACGCTATATTTTTTAAGTATTAGAGTTACTGGAACTACACTTTACATGTGGCTAGAAATGGTGTAAGTAAACCTATGTTGTGAATTTTAAGTAATTTGATTCACAATATTTAGAGTTTTTCCCAAATTAAAAATAAAATCTGAAAGACATGCGTTGAAACCACTTGGTGGTTAAAGTCCAATGCCAGGCAGACAAAGTACTATATTGATTCATACAACAGGTATAAACCATATATCAACGGTAACAAAACAAAATCAATAACAGGCATAAAACATACTACCCGAATAATAATAATAATAATCGTGAAATCTCAGCCACAAATATCGCAAATGACAGACGACATGAAACTAGAAATTTGTCAAGTGATTGTTTTTTAACTGGGACATTCAATCAATTTTTAAAATACACTATATTTGTAGTTTGATAAACGGCTCCAAATACAGTTTAAGACTAGAAGTGTAGCATAATATACTGGAAATGTAAACAAAATCAAGTCAAACCTCTATAAAAATGATTTTAAAACAGTTTGTTCTTTTATCTTTAAACTTAAACATAAGGCGTCACGTAAGATCGATACAGACGTTGAATGTGTTTCAAGTGACAATTCTGTTAATTGCTTTTAATATAATATAAAATATATCGGGGCATGAAGCCAGCGTCAAGTATCATGTAAATAAAACGTTAGTTAACGTATCCTTAGAAAGCTCAGTGGTAGCGCGCTTGTCTTTTACGCAGAAGGTTCTGAGATCGATTCCCGCTCGATCAATGTAGGTTTTTTGTTTTACTTTGACATTTGGAGAATCAATAGTGTACAGATTTCATACGTTTTGAACAAGGTCTCATTTTTTTCCATTAAATGCTTTAAATTTGAATAACTCAATTTTGTATGAACCAAGGAGATTCACTTTTGGTACATAGCAAAGTCTTTGGCAGAGCAACATACCTACCAAAGTCCATCAATATAGCCGTGTAATTTTTTGAGATACAAAATTTTTTTCAAAAACAATTTTTTTTAGAAAAACTCGCCCGATCGGGCCGGCTAGCGAAATTATCCAAGCTATTAGTAAAAGAAAGGTACGTGACGCGTTTGATCAAAGTCGGTTAATTACTTTTTGAGTTACTGGTTGGACACCTATATCTATACCTACATATATATATATATATATATATATATATATATATATATATATATATATATATATATATATATATATATATATATATATATATATATACAGGGTGTCCCTCTAACAATGGGCCAAACCCATATATTCGGATAGAGCATTAAAAATTAAATAGACTTTCATTAATACGTTTTGTCCGATTGTTGCTTGTTTTCGATATACAGTGTGTTAAATTTGACTTTGAAAAAAATTAAATCGCTCGTTTTTCTGCTAATTACTGGAATATTGATTTGGAACTTTGTAATAGGGGGTTATCGAGGATGCCGCTTCCAACCGTGATACCTATTTTGAGCTACATCATAGTTGGCGCCACCTACACTAAACCCGAATGTTTTACAGGGGCATAACTTTTTCGATGATCAACTTTCTGCAAATCTGTTCAGAAAAACTGAAAACTACTAATTTTTTGTTCGAAAAAGGTATACTTAGTTGAAACTCATAAAGTGAGTGGTTACCGAGATATTGCGGTTTTAATAATGGTATGCATTGAAAATCTCTCAAATCTGAAATTTTATTAACATTATTATTATCACTAAATTATAAGAAAAAATTTACAATTATCGAACAATTCACTTAATAAGATTCTCAAAATGGCCTCCGCCTACTTCAATACATTTTTCTAGTCTCAACCCAAAATTTTGCCTCACCTTAAAAAAAGTTTGATAATCGTTTTTCATTATATCACTGGATTCGATTATTCTAGCCCAAAGTTCATCTCTGGAGTTACAAATATTCTTGTATACTAATTCTTTCAAGTGACCCCAGAGGAAGAAATCTAGAGGATTGAGGTGGGGGCTACGTGCAGGCCAAGGAAAATCTCCACCTCGACCTATCCATCGGCGCGGATAATTTTGGTTCAGAAATTCTCTGACAGGAAGTCCATAATGGGCAGGTGCCCCGTCGTGAATGAACCATAATCTCCTGCGCACGTCTAGAGGGACATCTTCCAAGAGAATAGGAAGTTGATCTCTCAAGAAAATTGAATAATTCTCCACATTGAGCCTTGCAGGAAGTTCTATTGGTCCCAACAACACGTCGCCTAGTATGCCACACCAGACATTAATGGAGAACTCATGTTGAAAATGGTGTTCTCGCGTCAAATGAGGATTGCTGCTGTCATATGTGTGAGCATTTTTGAAATTGAAAACTCCTCTTCTTGTGAATGTCGCTTCGTCAGTGAATAGAATGTTGTTGAAGAAAAACGGATCGTCATTCTGATACCGACAAATGCGTTCACAAAAATCCAATCTAGATAGAAAATCTAGAGGTAAAAGATTCTGCACGGGTGTGAAGTGGTAAGGATGAAACTTTTCTTTTCTGAGAAGTCTACCAATACTTGATTTATTTATTCCAGTTGCTGCAGAGAGGCGTCTTACGCTTGTTTCCGGATCTTCTGCAAGGCGTACTAATCTCTTCCTCTTGATGTACAGGACGTCTTGGTCCACCAACTTCCGACTTCGAATTGAAGGAACCTGTTTCACCTACGAATACATTAGGACGAGATGATACGCATCCGTGTAACAAAATGTGTATTTCACGATTTTTCCAGCCCTCAGGTGTGAATTTTATCAAAACTTTCGTTTCAGAAATAATCAATGGCAATGAGTGCATATTACTCTTTTACATACCTAATTTATCGTATAATCTTCTAAAGGTCTTGTGATCTGGTTGTCTACGACTAGGATATAATTCCAAGTATCTGGCGGCGGCTTGGTGGCTACGGAAGTTTGATTGCGCATAAACGCAGATCATATCTCTCTTCTCAATATTGCTAAACTCATTATGGCGAGGCATTTCAGAAATAATAACTACCTACTGCTCTTAATTGAAAAACCATGTGCTTGTCAAAATTGACAGATTATGTTTATTGTGTTACGCAAATGACATCCCTATGAAAACGAAAAACAAAAGATATTTCATCTACTTCATTGACAGTTGTTGACCCGGCCAATCAACTGCTATAGTTATTAGCGCCGTGATATGTCCACAGGAATACATCTTTTATTTGCCAAAAACATACTTATTCTATGAAATCGAATTAAATCCAGAGAAACTTCCCAATTTTTAGGAATTGATTTAGAATTAGAAAATTATGATTAAAATACACCGACCTCAATCCTCTAGAATTTTCCATTGGGGTTACTTGAAACAACTGGTACATATACAATAATGTTTGTAACTCCAGAGATGAACTTTGGGCCAGAATAAAATTTCAGATTTGAGAGATTTTCAATGCACACCATTATTAAAACCGCAATATCTCGGTAACCACTCACTTTATGAGTTTCAACTAAGTATACCTTTTTCGTACAAAAAAGTAGTAGTTTTCAGTTTTTCTGAACAGATTTGCAGAAAGTTGATCATCGAAAAAGTTATGCCCCTGTAAAACATTCGGGTTTAGTGTAGGTGGCGCCAACTATGATGTAGCTCAAAATAGGTATCACGGTTGGAAGCGGCATCCTCGATAACCCCCTATTACAAAGTTCCAAATCAATATTCCAGTAATTAGCAGAAAAACGAGCGATTTAATTTTTTTCAAAGTCAATTTTAACACACTGTATATCGAAAACAAGCAACAATCGGACAAATCGTATTGATGAAAGTCTATTTAATTTTTGATGCTCTATCCGAATATATGGGTTTGGCCCATTGTTAGAGGGACACCCTGTATATATATATATATATATATATATATATATATATATATATATATATATATATATATATATATATATATATATAAGCTACTGACATCTAGGACGAAACAAGGAACTTTGTCTGTAAGACGACTCCGGTAGAAATTCTGTACGTCAGGTGCCGTCGTACAATCACAAACGATCTTTTAAAATCGTCAGCCCTACCACTATATTCCTATAAATAAATATAGGAATAATATAAAAATATATATATATCAAGATTATTACTGGAAACATACTAGTTTCGCTCTTATTTGAGCTCATCAGTGTGTTATACCAGCAGTATCAATACATATCTAAATTAATTGTCAGTGGCTTGTACATCTCACGTTTCGTTCAGAATTTGGCTACGTTAAGCCAATTAATTTAAAGATGTTGATTATTGCTGGTATAACACACTGATGAACTCAAATAAAAGCGAAACTAGTATGTGTTTCCAGTAATAATCTTAATATACATATATATATATATATATATATATATATATATATATATATATATATATATATATATATATATATTTATTTTTATTTATATATATATATATATATATATATATATATATATATATATATATATATATATATATATATATATATATACATAAACATTTTAATTAATCTTGGTTTTGGATTCTAAGGAGCCCGATTCGTGCTCAGTTAAAGAAATTGTTAAAAGTCTCACCATCGATACCCCTCTATTAACGAATTTTTTTACTTAATTAATATTCTCTATCCGGTTTTTAAGTCAATGCGGAAAGTTACATAATCATTATATAGTCATAGGCATATATTGACTCACTTGAAATACTGATAAGAAAGTAATTTGTACAACACTATTGTTCATTTTTGTTTAAAATGATCATACATAGAGCAATAACTTTTGCTGCTATTAAATTAGATAACATTTTTGTTCTTGATAAATTAAGAATTTTAAAAATGTTGCAAAGTTTTCTTTGATTTACTAAATTTGCTTAAATAATCACATGAGCCTATAAATACTTATCTTAGGAAGTTCTCTTTTAAATTAAACCTACATATTTAGACGATTGCTAAGTGCGCAGCTTAGTTTAAAAGTCTGGACGCAGCAACTGCGTTATGGTAGTGAATTTTCTTTAAGATGTTTTTAATGGCAAATATGTATTTTTTTAATGAAAGCAGGCATCAAGCTTGGCTTAATATTTTTACACAAAATGCTGCTAAAAGCATACATAAAATTCAAATTGTATACCTAATCTGTAATCAAAATTGAAAATAAAATAATTTGTTTTTGTATATATATATATATATATATATATATATATATATATATATATATATATATATATATATTGGTGTGTGTGTGTACATAAACGTATATAAATTTAAACTGACCCTGAATATGGGTTCTAGGGGCCCTAGTTCGCGCTCATTTGCAGAATTATTTTTTTTTTAATTCGAAAGTCTGGATCTCCCCATTAAGCTAAAACATCAAAATTGATAATTATGGTGGTCGTTCTAATGTGAGTAAATACTACGACACGAAATGACCAGCAAACTCCTGGATCTGTGTCTGAGTCGTTATTTTCTTTCATTTCGTTAAAATATCAGCAAAAAGTCCATTGTAAATAAAAATTGTTTGGTATAAATGTTAAAGACATTAGAAAACTAACATACTAGGTATATACCTGCTAGTACATACATCTGTCATGTCGACGGTGGTCGAGTGGTCTAAGCGGTGTGCATCAGATAATCTAGTCCTATAATAAGACGAATTCTAATCCTAGTTTGTGACCTTACTTTTTTTATCTTTTTTTGGTCTTTCATTTCATTTACCATTATTTCATCAGATTGTTGTTTTTCTGATAATTTTTTTACCGAGTTTTAATTTAATTTAATAAAGAGGATACGAAAACTTTCAAAATTTAATTTAATTTGAATAGCATATCTGGTTTGTTCTTGCCCTAACTTAGTGAAACAGTTCAATATTTAATACAATCGTAGCCTTTTCCCGTAGCTTAACAAGTGCTTGTTTTTTTCTGCAAGCGATTTCAAGTTTTATTGAATTTCAAAAATCTCTTCAAATGAGCGAGTATAGCCCCACAAGTACACGTATCCGGGGCCACTTACAATTTTATACGTCTACGTATATATATATATATAGCGCTAACTTAAAAAAATATGGGCGGATGTTGATCAAATTTGGTGAACACCTTCCTTTTGCAGGTTTCTGGTCAGCCAAGAAAATGAGATCGTTGTTTTTCCCCGAAAATGTTGTGTTTTGTTTCGAAAATTTTTTATACCTCCGGAAATAAAGTTATTGCAACATTTTGTACGCGAGTCTACGTCATGGCAAAGAACGTGAAACGAATATGGGTTATATATAGAGCTTTTCATAAGACAACTTATCCACTAAATTTCATTAAAATAGCTTTGTATTTTTCGGAGAAAATTTTTTTTCTAAAGAAAGTTTTCCCGGAAAGACTTGTCCGATTTTTCTGGCTAACTAACTAATCCAAGCCACTAATAAAAGAAAGGCACTTGTCGAGTGTCATCCAAATCGGTTTATTATTTTTTGAGTTATCAGTTGGATATATATATATATATATATATATATATATATATATATATATATATATATATATATATATATATATATATATATATATATATATATATATATATATATGTTTGTCTGTGTACATATATAAATTTAAACTGACCCCGGATATGGGTTCTACGTGTCCTAGTTTGCGCTCATTTGAGAAAATGTTTGCAAAATCTTACCATCGATACCTCCCTATTAGTGATGTTTTCAAAATAAAAATTCACTAAAAATGTATGAATCTCGCTCCGCCGCCTATGTGCTGTCTCCTAATAGATTACTTTATAAAATAAGTAACTGCAAAAGCACGTCCGATAGATAATAACAGAACACACATATGCCCCTGAAACAAAATATGTTACTTTTGGAGTCATTGAACCTCCCTAAATCGTTAGTGATGGACTACCTGCAGACAATATAAAACGTATGGAGGCAAGGGTGGTAAAACCATCACTTTGTATAATAACTATGGAATTTTTGGAAAAGGAAAAGATTGGGTTTTTAAACTGTGAATAAATATACAGCGTGTTCCATTTAAATTTACAACGTTGTCATATCCTTGAAAATACGTTTTGTCATTTCCGGTTAAAGCGAACGTGAGTATAAAAAGACAGATACCTAGAAACAAACTTATAAAAATTAGAAGAAGACTGGCGAAACCGCATTTCTTTAGATCAATTATTTCAAAAGTTATATAAGTTTATAAAGGGTCCAAATATAATGGGGCACCCGGTACGTTGTTAGCGAAACGACTGTCAGGTTTTAAAATGTGTTATAGTAAGCTGGGTTTTTCAAAGTGTATTTAACAGTGCTCATCACAGATTTTAAGCTTTACTCAGTAAAATATGGCGTCATCAGCGATTAGTGATTTATGAGAAAAAGCCACAAAGTCACTAAGTCCGTGACTTTTTGAATTTCCCGCCATTTCCTGTCAACAAGCATCTGTCAGTTGACTCCTGTCAAATTTTGAACAAGCTGCGTCATTTAGTTTGTGTTAGATAGCCATTGAAAGCAGACAACCTCTTGAGTTATAACGAAAATGGAAAAAAGTGAATTTCGTGTAATCATTAAACATTATTTTTTGCGGAAAAAAACCATCATTCAAACCAAGGCTAGGCTTGATAAATACTATGGAGACTCCGCACCATCAATTTCCATGGTAAGAAAGTGGTTTACTGAATTTCGTTGCGGCCGTACAAGCACAAATGACCCCGAACGTTCTGGACGCTCAGTTGAGGTCGCGACACCCGAGACAATTGAAAAAATTCACGACATGGTGTTGGCCGATCGGAGATTAAAAGTGCGGAAGATTGTGGAAGGCATAGGCATATCACATGGCTCAGTGGTTTTGATTTTGCATGATCACTTGTGTATGAGAAAGCTATCTGCAAGATGGGTGCCGCATTTGCTCACAATCAACCACAACCACAATCGCGTGACAACCACGAAGGAGTGTTTGGTGTTGTGCAACAGCAATAAGGACGAGTTTTTGCGCCGCTTCCTAACCGTGGACGAAACATGGATTCACCATAACACACCAGAGACCAAGCAGCAGTCAACCAGTGGTTTTCTCCGTGCGAATCGGCGCCGAAGAAGTTCAAGATGGGTTTGTCAGCCAATAAAGCGATGGCGACCGTTTTTTGGGACGCACGCGATGTAGTCCCCATTTATTACCCTCAAAAGGAAAGAACAATCAATGGCGAATATTATACTAGCTTATTGGACCGATTCAATGACGAAAGAACAATCAATGGCGAATATTATACTAGCTTATTGGACCGATTTAAGGACGATTTGGCCAAGAAAAAAGTTATTTTCCACCAAGACAATGCAAGGGTGCACACAGGTGTAGTCTCCATGACGAAATTGCATAAATTGGGTTACGAATTGCTCCCTCATCTACCCTATTTTCCGGATTTAGCCCCGAGTGACTATTTGTTGTTTCCAAACTTAAAGAAATGACTCGGCGGGAAGACATTTGACTCCAATGATGAATACAATACAAATACCTATTTTAAAGACCTCGACAAATCTTATTTTTTGGAAGGGATAAAAAAATTGTAGAAACGTTGGACGAAGTGTATAGAGCTGAAAGGAGACTATGTTAAGAAATAAAATGATTTCTTGTCAAAAAACCCGTGTTTTATTCAAAAAGTCACGGACTTATTGACCCGCCCCGGTATGCAAGATAAAAACACATTAACAAATTTACTTTTGAAAAACTTTTGTTCTTGATTATTTTTGTCGAGCCGTTACAAAATACATACCGCCGTAGTAGTTTTAAAAGTACAAATATAATTATTATATAATGGTTTTGTAGAGTTAGGTACCATATTTTAGGGTCCTCCACCATTTGTCTCCACATAATCACGCATTAAATTAGGATTATTAATTGCTTAGAATTTGAGGCTGTAGCCTAAAGATTTCACAATTCAATCAAAAGATTTTGTCAGCTGCTTTTGTTATTTATTAAATTTACTATAATAAAAAAAAATACGTTTTTCCCTATTTCGGTCTTAAACGATATGAAGTAGTTTCTGGTTGAGCACTTGGTGATTCTTCATATTGGTATTTAAAAGCTTATACCATTTTTAGTTGAATTGCTATCATGTTGCATTTTAACTCTCAAACTAACGTTTTGAGAAAGCTCTTTGAAATCAATCTAACAAAATTCGACTGATTCTTCCAATACAGTTTCTCTCCAAATAAAAACAATAGATAGATCCCTTAGAATATTGCGAGATGTATGACAAGGTCGCCGCCGCAGTGCGGAACCAGGTAATATGTTGTCAAGACAGCCCCAAATAACACAAAATCTTATCAAATAGAGACTGTGTACACCAACTAACAATTTTGTAAATTGTCAGCCCTGACCCATTTCTTTCCTAATATAGGAACAATGTATGTAAGGCTAGATGTAATCGCATCTTAATTAGAACCGAAGACTGGTTTCGATCTAATTAGAACTCGTGAGTACCGTATACTAATTCCAGCGAGTACACATCCATGTAATTATAATACCGTACTGATGATCTCTAATTAGAGAGAAACCGGCCTGCGGTTCTAGTTATGGTGAGAATACATCTAGCCTTATATACATTGACCCTATATTAGGAAATAAATGGGCCAGGGCTGACAATTTACAAATTTGTTACTTGGTTGTACACAGTCTCTATGTTATAACATTCTGTGTTATTTGAAACTGTCGTCACAACATACTACGTGGTTTCGCATCGAGATGGCGACCCTGTCGCACATTTCACAATGTTCAAGAGGCTGCCTACCATAGCCGTATTACTTTATAGGTGTAATTAGTTTACATTCCGACAGCGACCCTAAATGACATACGCACTTTATGCAGCCGACGCTGCCATCCTCAGCAGTTTCCCTCAGTCGAGGATAATAACCAAACGACTCCAGACCGCCGTAGACGAGCTGCAAGGCTAATATAGGAAATCCTGTCTAGCCATAAACCCCGATAAATGTTCAGCAGTCCTATTTTGCAAGAGGAGACACACACCTCACAAACACGTATCATTAGACGACCGTGGCAAGATTTCGTCAAATACCTCGGGGTTTTCCTCGACAAACACTTAACATGGCGCCCCCATGTCCAACACCTCCCTAAAAGCCTCGATGTTCATCTCGAAGCTGTTCCCACTTTTAAATAGAAATTCCAAATTGCCTATGAACAATAAATTTATCATGTACAAAGTCATCATCCGGCCAGACATGACCTATGCATCTCCGCCGCAACACACATCAAGACCCTTCAAATCATCCAGAACAATTTTCTGAAAATGGTTACCGGAGCGCCATGCTTTGTCAGAAACAGTCAGATCCACTCTGATCTGGAACTGCCTTCGATACTTGAGTTTATAACTCAACTATCCACAACTCGGTTCGCAAAAGCCGCTTCTCACCCAAATGCTCTTCTTCGTAGTGCCACCGACTACGATGAGTAACTTCCACATAAGCATAACCGTCCAAAGCTTATACTTACCCGCTAACGCCCCCGCGACAAAAATAGAATGGAAACATTCAAACCCAAACCACATTGTGTGAAATCTTTCCGACGGAGGCATGGACTAAGCTCTGGTACTCCTTGGGAGGGAGTTTTAGTGAGTACGAGTCCCACAGTACCTCGATATCCCACGCACTACGTTGTCGCGAATGAGGTATGCATGAAGCATTTCTCCCTCCTGTATCCAACAACAACAACAAAAATGTGCAATTCGTATACCGTACTGATGAGCTCTAATTAGAGCGAAGCAGGCCTGGGATTCTAATTATGGTGAGAATGCATCTAGCCTTACATACATTCCTTATGATATATTGACCAGTGAAGAAGCACCTCTAAATTATATTATTGCTTACGTGACAACAGCTCCAGAGGGAATCGTTCTCTGTTAAAATTTTAGTACTAAGACTACGATTTCCAAAAGTAACTTCCGTGTGGCTTAAAACATCTTGGATTACCATTTCCTGGTATTTTAACACCTTTTTTTTTGTTTAGACGACTAAATGTACTTAAGGCATCGCCTGCTTTTGTTCGTCAATCAAAGATCAAGATTTACTTATAAGAAGTATATTCAGTTCTTTGCAGTTTTAGTTTCCTCTTGGTTATTATTATGTTTAGCATGTTTTAGTAGATTCAGGTAGATATGTTTTACCTGATTTTATGATTTCCCTTTCTTGTTTACTTGTTCAGTTTCCTTTGACAAAACGGTTTCGTCAGGCCTGAGAAAAGTAAGCGCCCTATTATAAGTGAATTTTTATTTAAAAAAATCACGAACAGAGAGCTTTCTATGGTGAGACATTTTTCAAATGAGCGGACCCCTAGAATCCATAGATATATATATATATATATATATATATATATATATATATATATATATATATATATATATATATATATATATATATATATATATATATATATATATATATATATACATATATCCAACCGATAACTCAAAAAATAATTAACCGATTTTGACGAAACTCGGCAAATGCCTTTCTTTTATTAATGGCGTGCACGAGTTCTTTGTCCAGGAAAATGAGAGAAGGTTCTCTGGGAAAATTTTGAGTTTTCTTCAGAAAAAAATTTTTCTCCGTAAATTACAAAGATATTTTAATGAAATGTGACGGATATGTTGCCTTATGGAAGACCTTACTACGTCCTAAAATTTAACTTTCTAAGTGTATAGAAAATTGAGTTATACAAACTTTGAATTTTCTTTAGAGAAAAATTTTTTTCTTCGAAAATTACAAAGATATTTTAATGAAGTTTGGTTGATATGTTGCCTTGGGAAAGACCTTACTACATACCAAAATTAAACTTTCTAGGTTTATAAAAAATTGAGTTAGTCAAATTTGAATCATTTATTAAAAATTCACTACCATAACGCATTTTCTGCGTCCCGAACTTTTAATACAATTCAGTGGAAGAAAACCTTTACCAAACGATATTGCGTGTGTGTTTTGTTTCTTTAACGTCGGCCTATTTCCGCGAATATGGCAAATCACCGACGTCAGGGAGCAGTTTCACCTCACTATCCTGGAAATTTTGCCGAACCCCTGCCTTTCTGTAAGAAGGGTAGGGATCGTTAACGTGCCCAACATTGCATAGACACGGGACCGACGGCTTTACGCCTCCTCCGAAGAGTGGAACGTGCAGACATTCAACTTGCTCAAAACAATGTCAGAACCTCGGTTGATGTTAATTTTACAGTTTGTACTAAAAAAGTGAAAGGAGTACCCTGGGATCGAACCCAGTATCCTTCGGTTCAGTGGCACACGTTCTTACCCCTGAACCACAGAGGTTCTACCAAACGATATTCTCAGGCTGAAGTATAGTACATGTAATGTTATTGATATAATCTAGTAAATTAAAGCAAAAAGAAGATAAAACGAGTCGTTTAAACTTACTGCCTTTGACAATAGCAAGAAAACATACATTAACACGTTGGACATTGTCTCCAGGCATTCAAAAGATAATTAACTGTTCTTTTCTCTGATCCCCAGTGGCACTCAATTTTTTTCTTTAAATGCCTATAACTTTTTTGGTTTAAGTAGAGATCTGAGTTTCGGCATGTACATTAAGTTTAATCGTGGAAACGTATGTGCCAAATTTGATTATCATAGCTTTGTTATCTTCAGAGATACAAAAATTTGCCGAAAGAAAACTCAACATTTTCCCATACAAACTACTCCAATTAGCCTGGCTAACGGACTTATCAAAGCCACTTACAAAAGGAAAGTTCATACCAAATTTTATCAAAATGTGCCCATTATTTTTTGAGTTATCGGTGTAAGATATATATATATATATATATATATATATATATATATATATATATATATATATATATATATATATATATATATAAACACAGATCTCCTCATTCGTGAATTTTTCGTTTTACGAACAATTTGCTAAAATAAAAATAAACAAAAGTTAATGATATAGTAATTTACGTTACAAGTCCGGAAAATACTGTTTTTTTTTTGGACGAGTCGACAAAATTCTAGGACGAGCCTTAGGCGAGTCCTGGAAGTCTGCGAGTCAAAAAAAAACTGTTTTCGGACGTGATGCGTACACTATTTTTTCGGCAACCGTGTAGAATAACAAATCAATGACACACATTTCTTTATTATATTTCTTTGTAGAACAAAATTTCGAACATTTTAATTCTTATTTGTATTAAATATTGAAATTCGAACAGAAGATAGGTATTAACAGAAACATTCTAATTCTTATTTATATTAATATTTATATTAAAATTCGATCAGTTGCTAATATTGAAAGGATTTAATTTGTTTGAAATGCTTGGTATATTTAAATGCCTTTTGTAGTCAGAACAAGAAGGTAAAGTTTCCGTTTCATATTGATTGTTTTCATCTGATAATTTTTGAATGGTATTGGCAATTTTAATTTTGTCTGTTAGAGAATTGTCTATATATCCTTCAGCGACATTGGTAGACTTCCAGCCACCGTGGTAATGTTCAACTGTATTTATCAAAATCATACCTACCAAGATTTTCATATTCACAATGACAACAACGATGTGAAGTACGTACTTCCCGGACTAGGCCGGAGAAATGCTACTTTCTCAAAGAAAAAGCGTTCGGGAAGTGGGTACTTTTGCGTTTACAGTTTTGCGTTATTTAATATGTGCAAAGCATCCAATATCTTGGTAGCCAATAATGTATTGTACTTATTTAAATATGTTGAACATTTTCCATAACGAATCAACTTATCGCATATAATGATTAGTTATTACGAGATGAGTGGCTCTTACATAATTTACGACATGAAGGTCATCTATAAGCACCATTTGCCTCGATTTGAAGAACCTGACGAAAAAAGTTGAAGAGCTGACATCTATGGCACTTGACGTTCATTGGAATTATGTATATTAATATTGATATACACATAATTTTGGCTATTTGGCATTGGTTACAGTTTCCATTGAAATTATAATGAATTTTAGTTGCATATTTTAGCATGACATAAATAATCTTATTTTAACCAGTCTTGGTTTATAGTTGTCTTTTTCCAAGGTGTCGGTTTAATAAAATTCTAACCAACAACTTATGTGTGAAAATGGAATTAACAACTGTTTGAATTGTAAAAAAGTCTGGACGCAGCACGTGCGCTTTGGTACTGAATTTTCATAGAAGTTCTCTGGCACCAAACATTTTTATAACTTTTTGCTTGTAAGACAGAAATCTAAATTTTTGTATATAGTGTCCTTTTAATCATAAGCTTGTGTACCAAATTTGATTACCATAGCTTTTTTATTGTTGGAGATTTTTTTTCGAAAACTAAACCCAAAATTTTCCCGGAAAACCTGGTTCGATTTTCCTGCCTAACGAACTTATCCAAGACACTTATAGAAGGACAGTACCTGCTAAAGATGATCAAAATCGGCGCATTATTTTTTTAGTTATCAGTGTAACACCCACGTACATACACACACACAAATATATATATATATATATATATATATATATATATATATATATATATATATATATATATATATATATATATATATATATATATATATATATATATATATATATATATTGAAACTGACCTCGGATATGGGTTAAGGTCCTAGTTCGGGCTCATTTGAAAGGAAATTTTCAAAGCAGGATATACCCACTAGTGAATTTTTTCTAAGAAAATTCACTAAAAAAATTCTTTAAATGAGCGATAATTAGACCCCCTAGAACACATATCCGGGGCCAGTTTCAATTTTTAAATGTTTATATATATATATATATATATATATATATATATATATATATATATATATATATATATATATATATATATATATATATATATATTTGTGTGTGTGTATCACACCGATGATTAAAAAAATAATGGGCCAATTTTGATTAAATTTGGCGAATACCTTTCTTTTTCAAGTGGCTTGGATAAGTTCGTTAGCTAGGAAACTCGGCCCAGGTTTCCCGAGAAATTTTGTGTTTTCTTTGGGATAAAAATTATATTTTCGGAAATAACAAAGTAAGGGCAACCAAATTTGGCACGCGGGTTTCCAACATTATAGGTAAATTATTTACCAAAATTTAGTACAGTAGGTTAAAGACGAAAAAGTTATAGGCATTGAAAGATAAATAAATTGGGGTTTTCCTCAAAACGTCAAAGTCGCGATTTAAAACGTCAAAGTTGGCAACATTTAGGCAAAGAACCTGAAACTAATACGAGCTATGGAAAGAAAAAGTCTCAAGAAGAATGTTTTACAAACCCTGCAGTCTTAGCTTCAACCGTTATTGTCCGTCATTTTACTAACATGTTTCCAAAAAATTCATTGCAAATAGTCCCTTTCTCTGGTGCTTTGGCAGTAGTCTTAGCTATAGAGTTTATCGTTTAATGGTAAATAATTTTTGCCGAATTTTCGTAAAACATCAATAAAGCTCAATATATCCGTTATTATACAAGATACGAAAAAAAATTGTATACATTAATTATAGGGTGTCTTGAGCTACATCTTAAAAAATATTTCTACAATCACAGGTGTCCCGGAAGTCGTTAGTGATACAAATTTTCTGTTTTTTTTGCACTTTCCATCAAAATATAATACCTGTTCATAAGAAAAGAAATTCGGGAAGCAGTAAGTGCGTTATGTTAGCGAATTTAAATTAAATGCGTAAAATTTGAATAGCTCACTTTGCTATTAACCTATAAGGTTGACCAAGAATTTTTTCGGGAACACTTTAAGTTTACATTTTCAAACAATAAAGTTATTTTGATGAAAGGTGGCACATTGTTTCTACTATATAGGTTATACTGGTAACCAAATTTGATGCCTGCTTTCTTTAAAAAAAACACACACATATTTGCTATTAAAAGCATCTTTATGAAAATTTACTACCATAACGCACTTGCTGCCCCCAGACTTTTTATATAAACGCATTTCCACGATAAAGCTTAATATATCTGTTATTATACAAGATACGAGAATAAATTGTATACATTATTTATAGGGTGTCTAAGCTACATCTTATAAAATTATTTTTATAATCACGAATTTTCTTTTGGTGAATTTTCGTAGCAAAAATTCACTGATGTGGAGATCCCGACTTTTGAAATTTGATGAAATTTTTGCAAATGAGCGCGAACTGGGACCCCTAGAACCCATATCCGGGGTAAGTGTGAATTTTTATATGTTTGTACACACACACATATATATATATATATATATATATATATATATATATATATATATATATATATATATATATATATATATATATATATATATATATATATATATATATATTTGTGTGTGTGTATCACACCGATAACTCTAAAAATAATAAGACGATTCTAATCAAATTTGGCATGTACCTTCCTTTTGTAAGTGGCTTGAATAAGTTCGTTAGCCAGGAAAATGGGACTAGGTTCTCCGGGAAAATTTGGAGTTTTCTTTCGAAAAATATTTTTATCTCAAAAAATAAACAGGTAACCAAATTTGGTAGGTAGGTGTAAGATATAAAGAGTAAACAACACACTAAAATTTAGATTTCTATGTTACAAGAAAAAAAGTTTAAAAAAATATTTGGTGTCAGATAATTTCTATGAAAATTCACTACCATAACGCACTTGCTGCGTCTAGACTTTTTTTATCGAACACCTCTTATATCATTGCATTTATCGCCGAAATATAATGCATGTTTATAAAAAGAGAAATGCAGGACGCAGCAATTGTGTTATGGTAACGAACTTTCATCAAATGCTTCAAATTTCAATAGCTCAGTTTGCTATTAAGCAAAGTTTGTTTGCGAGCAAACCAGTTTTTTCGGAAATTTTTTATCCATTTTCTTCAAGCAACAAAGTTAGTTTGATTAGTTCTGGATCACAGGTAAAGAAAACCATTTTTTCGCGTTTGTTTATAAGTATGTAGATAATTTTCAGTTTATTAGTGAATTTTCTTTAAAAAATCTCGAGTTTTGTATTTTGGGAAAAGTTCTTCAAATGAGCGCGAACTAGTCCCCCTGGAACACATATGGGGATACAGATTCAATTTTTATAAGTTTGTATATATATACTTAGTAGTGTCAAAATTTGTGTTCTACAGAATAATGTTTTTGGGAAGTTTTGATTTGAAAGAAGGAATGGTTTTGTATTAAATGGATTCTAAATATCCACGGTTGTCGAGGAATGTTGGTGGGAAAAGGAGTCGCAGCTGGAGAAAACTTATTTGAAAATTAGAAAGTGACAGAGCTAAATAATTTGAAATTTAGATTTTTAGGAGAAGAGGCTGTTCAAAATCATGTCCCAGTGCAAGCACAAGCATAGCTTTTTTGTACGACATAATGTATAATTTGAATTAATAATAAATTATATATTTATATATATATATATATATATATATATATATATATATATATATATATATATATATATATATATATATATATGCGTTTCTTCTGCAAATGGCTTGGATAAGTTGAAATCCAATACCAGAAAACAAATGACAAGAAAAAGTGTTCAAAAAGCAGTATGCCATGGAGTCTAACAATAGACTTCTACTTTTAACATAATTTTCCGTAATTGTGCCCGATAAAAAAAAATAGGAACTTTGAGCACACCAATGAATCGGTCCATTATTACAAATGATATTTTACATTAGATTATCCTAAAAAAATGGTTATTTGGGGTGTATTTAACACGTTGCTTAAAATTTTGTACTAAATAGTTTGTTTCCTGTTTATTTTAAATAATATTCAACAATATGTTCAGTAATGAAGAATATTTTGACATCTTGGGATGTGATATTCGTTCTAACCGAAATACTGAGGAAACTGAAAATTCATATCAGAACAACTACCCAGAAAGACGACAACCAAACACCAAAATGTTTCGCAGGATAGTGACCAATCTATTGAACGACGGTAGCTTCCACGCAAAGAAACTACCAATGCCTAGAAATGAAGAAAGAAATAATGCCGTCTTACCGGTTTCAAACGAAAACCCTCCGCAATCTGTTCAGTTTTATGGTGAACAAATTGACGCTCCAAAAAGTACCGTACACTGTATATTAAAACAAAGTCACTACCATCCGTACAAACCTACAATCGTACAAGGCTTAAATGTTGACGTTTACCCGAAGTGACTTCAATGCTGCAGATGCAAAATTTTCATTTGAAAATAATATGGACTGATGAATCCAGATTTACAAATTGTGGTGTCTATAATCAACATAATAGGCATTATTGGGCAAATAAAAATCCCCATCTAAAGGAAGAAAGACGTTTCCAAGACAGAAAAAACTGTTATTTTTATTTGTAGATTAGGCAGTTAATTTTAAAAAAATTCAGGTAACTTCATTCTTGGTCCGTTCTTTTTTGAAAATAATTTAACTGGGGAAGGTATCTTAACCTATTGAGAAATTATATTTTACCAACAATTAGAAGAGTTCATGATAATTTAGACGAGATTTGGTACCAACAAGACGGTTGTCCAGCTCACAATGCTAGGATCGTCAAAGAATTTTTGTACCAAAATTTTAATAATCGTGTCATTTGTAACAATGGGCCGGTTCATTGGTGTGCGCGAAGTCCTGATATAACACCCATGGATTTATATTTTTGGGGTACTCTGAAGAATGATGTGTATAAATTCGATCCACCACGCAATATCAATGAATTGAGAAACAGAATCACGGAAGCTATAAATCATATTAACCAAAACACCCTCACCAGAGTTTGCAGGCACGTTTAAAAAATGTGTATAAAGTGCATTGAACAAAACCGTGGCCATATTAAACAATTTTCTATTTAGTGTATTTTTATTTTTTATTTTATTATTTGTTGGGTTACGTTTCTAACTGTGTTGTTTTGTGGAGTTTAAATTTTTATTTGTTATTGCCGGGTTTCGTTATTAAACTGTTTCACATAATTATTATTGCCTAATTAAGTATTGTAAATTAAATAACAATATTTGTTTAATCGTGAATCCTTACGGAAAATTATGTTAAAAGTAGAAGTCTATTGTTAGAGTCCATGGCGTACTGCTTTTTGAACACTTTTTTTGTGTCATTTGTTTTCTGGTATTGGATTTCATAGCCTACTATCCTCGAAACAGTTTTTCTCAAAATTGTCAATGCATGTACAAGATTTCTCAAGCATGCTGTACATCATTGGAAATCTCTTTTGACAGGCTATCACATGAGCAAAAAATCCAGTATGGCTGCCATTATAAAATCAAACGTTGATACCTATAGCTCAAAAACAAACGACAATCGAAAATTGAGAATAACACAAAAACATTACTCTGTAAAAAGTGTCCTGATAATGTGCAAGACTTAGACATGTCAGATCAACGCCTACTTAGATATTGAAAAGAAAAGAAATCGACAAATTTTGTTTTTTTCAAAATAACTCGAAAACGAAAAGAGGCAGGGCAAAATACAAGTCAAATTTGGAACGAGCATAAAATTCTACAAAACATTGCTAATTTAACCGTCTCCCTATCTCTAATAATAACGGAGATAACAATACAATCCCATCCAGTTTGGGACACATTGTATAGGTTATACTGGTAACCAAATTGATGCCGGCTTGCATTAATGCATTAAAGAGACATATTTGCTATTAAAAACATTTTTATGAAAATTTTCTTCCATAGCGCACTTACTGCTTTCAGACTTTAATTTTTAATTTTATTTGGCGTAAATATATTTGCTTTATTAATGCACCTGCTACATTAGGACAATTATGAAGCGTACGGAGGCAAACAACTAAAAATGTACTGTTACCAAAGTATTTTCTTTATGAGAGTGTATTTATTTAGGAATAAGCTTACAAATCATATTTTCATTAATTTTTTTAATTACTGTATAAGTCAATTCGCTTAATTAACGTCACTGTCATTTAGCTAACTTGGATTTGCATAGGAATTAACCTACTACGGTCAATAAACAGTTTAATTATGAATGATGAATCCGTGTTAATTGTTAGTATACCATTGTGCTGGTTTAAGTGACAATTACATGATGTTTATTTTTCTTAATATTAACTTTTAACGACTTTTGGCAAGAGACGCGCATAATCAATATGTAGTTGCTTTTAATCCTATAAATTAGAGATTAGCTGGTGAAAAGTATTTGCGAGCCCGGAAGAGGAAACCTAATTTCTTAGCAGCGGCTTCTGCAATTGATGTGACATGTTGGTGCCAATTGAGATATCGATCCACAGAAATGCCAACAAGTGAAAAGGACTCATTACTTTGAATAACTTGGTTGTTCAATGTGATGGGTCTAGGGCTGGTGTATCTCTTATGATAAACGAAGCAAGACTGTGATTTGGTGGGGTTGAATTGTACAAGATTTCTACTTCCCCAGTCTTATATTTTTTGGAGATCCGCGGAGATAGAACCCTCCATGAGTCTGCGATCCTCATCTAATTGGGCTAAAGAGACAGGCTTAGAATATTGTATATTTGAGTGGAGGGTACTGACGTCCGCGTAACTGTGAACCGGGTTGTATGTTATAAAGATGAGGTCATTGATGTGGAGAAGAAACAAAGTAGGGGCTAAAGCTGAACCTTGAGGAACTCCTGCATTAATTGGCTACAGTTTAGAGGAATGGCCATCCACGAGAACAGAAGAGCTCCGGTTGAAGAGGAAATTTGCTGTCCACGTACAGAGTTTTGGTGGTAGGCCATAGGCCGGTAGTTTATTAAGCAGCGCTGCGTGCCAGACCTGGTCGAATGCTTTGGATATATCTAGAGCAACGATCTGGGATTCACCGTGTAGTTCCATAGACTTGTTCCAAGAATGGGTGACAAGGGAAAGGAGGTCGGCAGGTGATCTGCGCTGACGGAATCCATACTGCATTTCGTGGATTAGACTGTGTTTTTCAAGAAATTTTAGTAACTCGGTGTTTATATACTTTGCCATCACCTCAGAGGCGACTTAAAGGAGAGAAATAGGCGTATAGTTGCTAGGAAGCGCTTTGGATCCTTTCTTGGGGACGGGTTGTACTTGAGCAGTTTTCCAGTGACTAGCGAATATGCCTCTATTGTAAAATGTCTGAAACAGGCGAGTCAGGACAGCAGCAAGTTTTGGTGCGCATTTTTTGAGAACAATTGCTGGGATCTCGTCAAGGCCAGAGGCTTTCCTGGTATTAAGAGAAGAGAGCATCTTTTTAGTTTTGAAAATGATATCAGTCATTTTATGCGCGACATTGGGGACTGTTAGTGGTTGAACATTTGGAGGTAGGTTAAGAGTAGAATTGCCGGCGAACAACGAAGCAAAAAGTTCAGCCTTGCCCAGGGCGGTAGAAACGATCCCCTGAGACAAGAGGTGGGAACGTGCTCTTGTAGAAATTATTCCCAATAGATTTAGCAAGAGTCCAGAAGGGTTTGTTGCCGCTGGAGCTTAAGAGGACTTTGTTTTTGATGTGGTTATTAAATGTGTTTTTGCCTCAGAAAGAATGCGGACATAGCGGTTTCTTGCGTCGTTAAATGCTTGACGGCTTTCTTGACTGGGATTGTGTAGATGCTTTTTGTGGGCTTTGACCTTTTCTTGTCTGGCCTTGTCACATGATTTAGAGAACCAGGGCTTTTGAGTGGCTGCAGAGATTTTCTGTGTACGTGGAATAAATAATTCCATGCCAGCTTGGATAATTTTCGTGACGTTTTGTGAGATATCAGAGGGGTCAGGATGAGAGAAGCAGACAGACGCCCATGGACATGAGGAAAAGTAATCTCGCATTTCGTCCCAGTTCGCGGAGTTGTAGTGCCAAACGATACGTGGGTGTGATGACTGTGTGACCTCGGGTTGCATTGCGCAGGAAGCAGTGACCATGCCGTGGTCTGAGCAGCCCAGGGGGGCGGTGACTGGTATATTATAGCATTCAGGTTTGACCTGACCTGACCTGACCTGACCTGACCATGCCGTGGTCTGAGCAGCCCAGGGGGGCGGTGACTGGTATATTATAGCATTCAGGTTTTGTAGTAAGAAGGAGATCCAAGGATTTGAGCTGTGTGTTGGAATGCGAGGAAAGTAAGTAGGTTGCTGGACCATATTGGCTAAAGAATTCTGAGTGCAAAGGCCTCCGCTGCTCTTCCTTGTGGATCGGTTTTTGAAGATCCTAGCCATTCCTTATTGTGAGTATTGAAGTCACCAAGAATAGTGACCTGGGAGGAAGGATAGTCATAAATCAGATGGTCGGTTTTTTCAGAAAGGTAGTCAAAGAGCTGGACAAAGTTGTTGTCAGAAGGTGACCGGTGAATGCAGATGAATGTAGTTGCAGTCCTGAGAGAGAGAGTTTTATCCATAGTATGTATCTTCTTCCAGTTTCCAAATTGGGGAGTCTGGTGCAGGGTAGATTGCTGCGGACGTACGCGCACACGCCTCCATGCAATCTAAAGAAAGTAAGGAGCTCATACCCCGGGAAATTAAGGTGATTAGTGGCTGTTTTGGCACTGATTTGAGTCTCAGTGAGAAGAGGAGTTGGGGCCTATTAGCCTGGAGGAAATGGTGGACGGAGTTCAGGTTAGAGTTTAGGCCACATATATTCGAGAAGGATATGTTAAATCTTGATGCTGGCGCCCCCTGTAAACCCCTCTTCCGGAGATCCGAATGGAGGGGTATTTTACCTCCGGAATCTTTTTTACAAGGAGGAGCCATCATCATTTCGCTTATGAGGGAAACCGACTCATACACCAGAACCGGAAACGTCCGTTGGGACTTCACCGGCCCCTTGATGTAAGGGGTGGTACCTCCTCAGGCGTGAAGAAAATCATTTACTATCACGTAAAGAAAAATTCCACTACCACCTACCATATTGCAAGTACACCACACCAGCCAACTATTAAAGAGCTGACCAGGTCTAGAATTTGCGCATTTACGAAAATTCTCCAAAAAATCACATTCAGCTTTAGGCATACTCGAGAGTGAAGCGTGTGAATCTTTGAAATGAAAAAAATTGTTACAAGAGATCTTTAGTTATTAATTTTCCGCATTAGCATACAAATGTTAACCCAAAAACTGCTACCGTCCCTGTATATTACTGCCAGAAAATCGTACGTTTCCAGTCAGTAGGCAGACCAAAATCTATTTCTGTAATTACGTTAACTACATTGTTTTGCATGGCAGTCTGAAAACAATTTTTATAATGTGGTGAAATTGGAAATAAATGTTTCAAAAAACATCGGCCGTTTGTTTAAAGAAACAGATACATTAACGTAAATACGTAAAATTTCTGCTATGTAGCTAAATCAGTATAACCTTGCGCACAATTTTCAACTTTTGCGTACAGTTGGTACTACCAAAGTGGTTTGTTTAGTAATAGTAATATTAATATTAGAGAAAGAAGGAGCTTCCATCTCCCACGGTTCCTAAATGCTAGTACCCGCGAAGATGCGCACGCAGCCTCGAACCATCAGTGACCTTGTCACTGCGTGGCACGGAAGTCTCTAATAGCAAGTTTCCGACACTTGAATTATCAATAATAACAAACTAATATGGGAACGTATGGTTCTTTTTTTTGCATCGTACTATCGTTAGCTTTTCTGGCAAATCTTTATTCAATGTTATCTTAAAAATACACTACCACACATGCACGGCATAACCTTCATGCTTGCCTTACTTTAATCATACTTTACTTAACTTACTTTGTCATAACTCAATAAAACTGTAAATTGGACAATTGTCACCAGACCAATTTTTTACGATTTTTCCCATAAAACTCACACGAACAATATGTTATAGATTCTCCAAGGCCATTGTTGTAATTAAAGGATAAGATGCTCTTGTGGTACGATAATAATTATGTGGTTATTGTTGGATCGTAAACAAAGAAGATAATCAGCTTGAATGTACACATAATCATCAGCTTGGTACAGCTGAAAACACATTAGTGGTTTAAATAAGTAGTTATGTTTCTGAAGAAACAATGACACTAATGGCGCGGATTAAATAACTTTTTCTAGGAATTAAATTAGCGGTCACATATCTCTGAACTCGTTGAACTAATTTAAGCACTTTTATCATACAAATTGTTTGCGAGCGATCCAGGGAAAGTTATTTGTACTAAAACATATTTAGGCCTTCCTCGATGTGATTAATTCCAACAATAAATGTTATTTCATTGTTTTCAGAGAAAAAATTCTGACGCAGCAGGTGCGTTATGATAGTATTTCCAGTGAATTTTCGAAGAAAAAAAATCACTAATGAGATCTTGACTTTTGAATTCAATTTTTTTTATTCAAATGAGCGCCAACTATGATCCCTAGAACCCACATCCGGGGCAAGTTTCAATTTTTAAATGTTTATATATATATATATATATATATATATATATATATATATATATATATATATATATATATATATATATATATATATATATATATGACTCCTGGGTTCCGGATGCTCACGCAGGTGATTTCTTTGCCTCCGTGGAGATTTTGGTTGTTGCCCTCGAATTGAGGGTCTTCCAAATGTCGCTGCATATGTGCACTGGTTGCCTGTTGTGACTCCGTGTATTTTTGCTTCTTCATCCAGAGTATTCCCATCATCACCTGGCTATGCCGTACTGATGATAGCTAATAAGCTTAAAACAAGTGTATGCGGTTGTCTCCTTGCCCTTAACCTTTCCCCTTGTGTAGTATACAGAAATGCCGTGTTAAAAATCCTGTTATATATATATATATATATATATATATATATATATATATATATATATATATATATATATATATATATATATATATATATATATGCATATGTATATGTATCACACCGATAACTCAAAAAATAATGGGCCGATTTTGATAAAATTTAGCAGGTGCCTTCCTTGTATAAGTGGCTTGGACAAGTTAGTTAGCCAGGAAAATCAGAATAGGTTTTCTGGAAAAATTTTGGGTTTTCTTTCTAAAAAAAATTTAACCAAGAAAATAACAATGCTATGGTAACCAAATTTGGTTGGTAGGTTTATGTTATAAAAATTACCATGTACCAAAATTTAGATCTCTACGTTACAATAAAAAAAATTAAAAAAAGGGCTCCGGATACTCACGCAGGTGATTTCTTTGCCTCCGTAGTTTTTTGGTTGTTTCCCTCGGATTGAGGGTCTTCCAAATGTTGCTGCAATTGTGCACTGGTTGCCTGTTGTGACTCCGTGTATTTTTGCATCTTCATCCAGAGTGTTCCCATCTTTACCTGGCTATACCGTACTGATGATGGCTAATAAGCCTGAAACACGTGTTGCGGTTGTCTCCTTGCTGCTTTGCCCTTAAACCTTTCTCCTTGTATGTATATATATATATATATATATATATATATATATATATATATATAAATATATATATATATATATATATATATATATATATATATATATATATATATATATATATAGATCTACTCATTAGTGAATTTTTCGTTTTACGTTTTACACCCATAATAACAGGGTGAACCAAGCATAATTTATTTTATATAGAACACTCTATATATGTTTGTATTTTTTAATTTCTTTCAATTAATATCTTAATCGCGCGGTTTCTGAAATTCAATGCCGTTAGATTTCTAGCACTGCCGGTTATACGGGAAGTAGCCTTTAACTTTGTTACTTTAAATAGAATACCCTGTACATTTTTCATTTTTAAATGGGAATCATAGTTTTGATTTTTTTGTTGTCCGATCTTCTGACACCTCGCTGACGTTTACAAAATTGGCTTGTAACTCCTATTTGGAATCAGATAGAAAAGTGAAATTTGCCTACGATGGTAGCTTAAAAATCCCTTTATGAAGGCTATTCTCTAAACAAAAAATTTTTGTAGGAATATTTCCTCAACTTATGCTCTTCAGCAAGAGTTAAAAATATAAATAGAATAATTTTTTGAACGGCATGGCCTGTTTTTTCGTTACATAATTAAGTTGGCGATAAAATTGCTAAAAAATAATATTACATGTTAATATACCTAAATCAAATCATTTTAGAGTTATATCCAAAAAACGAAAAATTTAAATTTTTTACCCAGCATGTCGAGAATGCTGAATGGTTGCAAATTTCTTCTAAGAAATGTGCTTATTGAAAGTTCTTTTGTTGTTTCAAAGTGCACGCATTTTTGACAAAAGGAGCTAAAATCGGTAAGGACGAAAATATATGATTATACAATTCAATAAATTATTTATTTTTCAAACTTGGAAAGTGACATGCAGAATGTTTAAAAACAACTACCCACATTTACCTCAAATGGCACAAAATAGATGTAAAAAACAAATTTTTATGAAAGATCGAAAAAGTGGCCATTCACATTCAAGCATTTTGTTAAGCGTGAAAAAACACCCTTCAGTCTTACTGTCTTTACTTCTCGAGGAGCGAGCCTGTCGAATGCTGCTCTCACGATTGCGTCTAATTTCCCCCCTTGTGGTCACCGGTGTCTGGTAGACTTGATGTGCGGTATATCTCCAAAAATAGAAGTCGAAAGGTGTCAAATCTGGAAAGCCTGCAGGCCAGTTCCATGGTCCTAACCGCCTTAACCAACTGTCTTCGAACATTAGGGTGGTTTCTTGGGATACTTCATGGGTGCAATGGACCGAAGTTTTATTCACTTGATACCAACAGTTTCTTCTCAAGTGCAAGACCAAGGGTGCTAAAGAAAATCTACAGCCACAGTCCCTAATAAATCCAGGTAACGCTTCGCCGTTAATACACCAGCATAGGTGGTGTATCGGAACCTGCCAATTATCATGAGGCAAAAGACATTAAAACTAAACTTAACCTAGTAGTTTCTTTTTCGGATCTCATGAGAATTAGCTGAAGCCTATACATGCTTGTTACGCCCATTAGAAAACCCATCACGCGAAAAATTAGATCCGTCTGTCCAGATAATTTTTCTCAAAAAGTTATCTTCCTCTTGACTTCGAAGATATACTACCTCAGACAAGGTAACTATATCGTAGGGGTTTTGAGGATTAAGGTTTTGTATTAACGAAAACCTGTAGTCGAAAGTATATAGGATATACGAAAGTGATGATTCTAGAAAAAATGTGAGGGGTGAGGAGATATCTTAATAAATGTCTCGAGTAAGTATGATACCAGCCAGTTTAAAAAAAAGCTGTTACATTCTCGGTACAAAAACTATCACAAAAAGGAATTCATTTAAAGGAAATAATCAAAAATATTGGTAGTGAAGTTTCATAGAAATAATTTTCAAAAAAATTTATGAACAATACCTAGGTATTTTCTACGAAATTTTGCTAAGAAACCTTTTGCTACAAAACTTAATTAACAGTTTTTTCTACACAAATTTGATTAATAATTTTTTGGAACATTTTCTACGAAAATGTCTAAGTAAAATTGTCACTGAAATTTTCTAGAAAATTTCATACGAAAATTCGGTAATAAACTGCTGTCAAAGTTCTCTGAGATATCTAACAGGATTCGATTACATCTGTTTTAAGAAAACTGTAAAAAAAGTTAAGAAAATGTATTACTTAAACCATTATTTTTAGGAACTTTACAAAAATTAAATTTTTTGCACATACTGCCTCTACAGATAATATACCATGCACCGAAACCGAATGCTCGGATAGTGGAGAATTTTATCAATTTTAATATTTTATTTTGTGAATTTCAATATTTTATTTTATGAATTTCAATATTTTTATTAAAATTTGCTGTCTTATCATTGACTTTCCTTGCTTGTCAAAACTAGGTTAGCAAGAAATCTTACTATGCCAGACTATTTAATCGATTTTAGTGGTAAAAGCAATAATATTATTTGGTAGCTTAGAAATCAATATAAATTTAAGAAACTATTATTTATTATTTACTCCTGCATTTTAGCAAATTTTCATGAAGAAAAATTCGCTAATAGAGAGGTCGCGACGCTTTTGAAAAAATTTCCTCAGATGAGCGCGAATTTTGTTCGCTAGAACCCAGAACCAAGCTCCGTTAAAATTTTTATATGTTAATATATATATATATATATATATATATATATATATATATATATATATATGTATATATATATATATATATATATATATATATATATATATATATATATATATATATCCAAGCGATAACTCAAAAAATACTAAACTGATATCAAACTTGGCAACAATCTTGGTTGGGCGAAAATCGAGGTCAAGTTCGTTAATCAGCCTTTATGCTCAAGTTTTTCCGCTGAAAAATCGGGGAAAACTTTTTGAAAACGCTATATTTTGTAAGTTTTAGAGTAACTGGAATGAGACGTTACATGCGGCTATAAATAGTGCAAATAAATAAACCTACGTTGTGGATTTTAAGGAATTTGGCACATATTATTTAGAGCTTTTTCCAAATTAAAAATGAAATTCCAATGACATGCGTTGAAACGACTTAGTGGTTAAAGTTCAATGCCTGACAGACAGAGTAGTTAACTGCCACGTGTAGATTGATTCTTACAACAGGTATAAACCATACATCAACGGTAACCAAACTAAATATATACCAGGCAGAAAACATACTACCCGAACCAACAATCGTGAAATCTCGGCCGCAATTATGGAAAATGACAGACGACATGAAATTAAAAATTTGCCAAGTGACTGTTATTTCACTTGGGGATTCAATCAGTTATTGAAAGACACTATAATTGTAGCTTTATTAACGGCCCCAAAATACAGTTTTAGCGCACCATAGATATATTATGCTGTCGCATAATATAGCAGAAATTTAAGCAAAATCAAGCCGATTCTCTATGAAAATGATTCTAAAATTGTTTCTTATATCTTTAAACTTAAACATAAGACGTTTGGTAATTGTACTATTTATGTAATTATTTGTTACGTATGCTTTGAATAAAATATCCCGGGCATGAAGCCGATCTAAAGTATCACGCAAATAAAACGTTAGTTGACGTGTGCCTAGATGGCGTAGGGGGCATCGCGTTTGCTCCTAAGCAAAAGGTTACGCGATCGAATTCAGCTCGATGAATGTATGTTTTTTATTAATTGTATTTTGACATTTGGAGAAACAATAGTGCGCAGATTTTATACGTTTGGAAAAATATCTCATTTTTGTTTAAAACGCCTAAATAAGTTCGTCACGTTTGAGGCTGAAATTATAATTTTGTTATTGTTGATATTTAAAAAAACCGGTTTGATTAGGTTGATTAAAACAAAATCGTACTGGCAATTATAAAGGAAAAATAACTTCTACGTTTATAATTTAGCAGATACTTTACTTTTCTAAATACGAATTAAGTTTCCCCTCTGGAAATCTTCTGTTTAACTTTAATGAAATTTGTAATACAAGTTTCTTTCAAAGAGACTTACACTATTTACAGATATAGCAAAATTTAGTTCTTCAGCTTCATAGAAATTTGAGTTTTAGGCATTTTTTCCAAAAAGGGTTAGAACGCAAGATATTTTTGATAATAGAGAGATATCGATGGTAAGACTTTCTAAAGAATTCTTTCAATGTGCGCCTACTAGCGCCTCTAAAATCTATCTGTGTAAGTTTAAAGTATTAACTTTACTAATATGCCGTATAATAATAGTGTACGTAAAGACTTACAAAACCAAAGAGACATATTTTTTTAGCTATTGAATAGTTGCCTTAAATGAGTAGGTTACTAAAGTACTTGCTGACTCTTACAAGTTTACAGTGGCTGGTTTCTCTCTGAGGATCATATATTTAGCATGATTCTAGTGAAACATTTCCCATAAAACAGGTCCTTGCCATAAGACAACTAAGTTGCTTTTTATTTGCACAAGGCAAGGATATAAATAGCTGATATGGCTTACAACTGAACTTTGCAGTGTACATGCACGGTAGATAAAAATCAAGAAAAATGCCGTTAAGCCTGTTCCCTCATAGGCGGCTCATGAGAGAAAGTTATGTCACTATTAGATTGATTTTATTTAAAGTGTTATACATATATTCGTAATTTTTTATGGAAAAAAAATTGTTTCAACACAAGTGTTAATGCAATCCCTATAAAAAGCCAAATTTTACTAGGCGATTCTCAAAATACCTTGTTCAGGCGAGCCACGCTATAAGACGTAAATCCTCCTTAATTCTCGAGCGTTCGACAATAAGGTGACCATTCGTCCCCCTTTGAGGAGGACAATACCCTTTGGAAATGTTGGATTAACTGGAATAATTTCTCTTAAAGTTTTACCACGATTTTTTAACGTTTACTGTTATTTACTATATTAAAAATTTCAGGTCGCAGCATGTGCATTATTGTAGTAAATTTTCATAAGAATTGTACACCATTAATACGGAATATTAGTAAAATTAATACTTTAAATGTAAAGAGACCTTGATGAACGGTTTTAGTGAGCATAATACGCGCTTATTTCATAAATTTATTGAAAGTGTCGACAACTTTCTATTATCAAAAAGGTTCGGGACGCCACACAGTGGGTTGGAGGCGGAAAAATATATATATTTATTATATATGTCATATAATCCATATTTTTTTGTGTTCTTAGAGAGTGAATGTGATTTATTTTAGCTGTTATATTCGAATTCACTTTCAGTTGACATAACTTTATGTGTTCAAAGTTACATAAAAATCGTAATTTAGAAAACTGCTTTCAAGTTCAACGTTAATTTTTGTATAAGAAATGGCTTAATGGGTTTCAGTATTTTTACCGAGTAAGTAGGGACTACTTCACATATATATAATAAATTATAAAAAGTTTTATAAAAGGTTCATGTCAAATTTGGCAAGGTTCTACTGGAAAACTTTTTTTTAGGTCTCACAAAGTTTTAGAATTTTAACTACTAGCTACATGAACCTACATGTTCTGACCAGTTTAGCTATTTTATCTGTACTTTGACCTAAGTGATAAGGCAGAAATCAGCTGCGTATATCTGCGGATAAATACATAGTTGGCGGTGCTTCTTGTTGCTATGGTAGCGGGCGTTATAACAAAACCATAATTGACTTGGTATTTCACCCTGTATAACAATAAGCATTGAATTTGACTTTCCTGTATATATAACCTTAGAAGGATCAAGTAATTGTTCTGTGAGAAAAAATAATTGATAAAGTTTTTAGATGTCAATTTAGGTCCTTTATAAGATCTGAATTGAGGATGGTCTGGTACTCAATATTTGTTTTTTCTTAACATTTTTAGATGGTAGATTTAAAATATATATTATGCTAAAATATACGTATTACCATTACCATTTGCAAAAACCAACAACATATAAATGAAATATTCGAACATTTTGTGATACAGGATTTTTTCCGAAAAATGCCGATTCTGACCCACTATGCCCCGCAAGTGCATCATAGTAGTGAATTTTCATAAGGAGTTTACACTATTAGTAAGGTATATTATTAAAACTAATTCTTTAAATTTAAATGGATCTTGGAGATTGGTTTTAGAGGTCTCAGCAAGCGATTACTTAAAGAAATTTCTATTTTCTATGGAACTAGAAAATTAAAATTTGGTACATTTATGTAAATATTGAAAGTCTCGTTAAAAAATTGTGTTACAAACTTCATTAGTTACAAAAGTTTTCCATAAAAAAAGAATTATTTACAAACAGATTATACGTGCCAAATTATCAATAGACAGGTATTTTTCCTTATTAATTGCTTGGATGGTTTTGTTTTAGTCACCCCAATCGAACTAGTTTTTGCAACAAAAAAAAACAACCAAAAAGGTATTTTACAGGTTTTACTATGGCTCAAGATTGAAGATTATAGCATAATGGGAAATTGAGTTATCGGATTTGAACACTTTTTACGAAAATACTCTACCACAACGTACTTGCTGCACCCAGACCCTCTTCATCGCTTATTAACTGTTGCTGTATACATACTTTTTTAAATGAAAAAATATTGTAGCTCTCTATGTGAGACTGACAAAGAAGGCAGCCGCAAATTCATTTTTGTAAAAATATTTTAAACAAATGGAATGCAATTTAAACATAAATTGAAAACCTGGGTTCGCGGCATTGTCACGGGGTTCTCCTGCCACTTTTACCTGCTCACAACCACCCCCAATGCATAAAAAAGAAAAATTTCTTCGGAAAACCCCCAATAAAGTTGTGGGGCCTGCGGTGAATAAGGGTTCTGGGCGAAGTAAACAGGATTTTAAGGAAGTATAGATACAAAATAGGTAAAAGGTAGCTTATAGAGGTCTAACTAAGCTGTTTTTTTCCGCTCACATTTGCTTTTAATCTTCTTCGCCTCCCAACACCCCTATTCACTCCTGGTCCTGTAACTTCGTTAGGGGCCGTTTTAAAAAATTGTTCTTGTGGTATGTGCATCCAGAAAGGGTTCTAAGCATGTCGCTGAAAATTTTCCTCCGTGTGCTAAACTGAAGATTCACCGAAAATTTAATTTTTATTTCCAAAAGTACGTGGAATAAATAATTCCAGCTGGGATAGTTTCGGTGACGCTTTGTGAGATATCAGAGGGGTCAGGATGAGAGAAGCAGACAGACGCCCATGGAAATGAGGAAAAGTAATCCCGGTTCGCGGAGTTGTAGTGCCAAACGATACGTGGATGTGATGACTGTGTGATCTCGGGTTGCATTACGCAGGAAGCAGTGACCATGCCGTGGTCTAAGCGACCACGGGGGGCGGTGGCTGATATCTTATAGCATTCAGGTTTTGTAGTAAGAAGGAGATCCAAGGGATTTGAGCTGTGTGTTGGGATGCGAGGAAAGTAAGTAGGTGACTGAACCATATTGGCTAAAGAATTGCTGACTGCAAAGGCCTCCGCTGCTCTCCCTTGTGGATCGGTTTTTTAGGATCCTAGCCATTCCTTATTATGGACATTGAAGTCACCAAGAATAGTGACCTCGGAGGACGGATATTCAGAAATCATATGGTCAGTTTTTTCAGAAAGGTAGCCGAAGAGCTGGAGAAAGTTGTTGTCAGAAGGCGACCGGTAAATGCAACAGATGAATTTAGTTGCAGCCCTGAGAGATAGTTTCATCCAAAGTATGTCTTTTCTTCCAGCTTCTAAATTGGGAAGTCTGGTGCAGGGTAGATTACTACGGACGTATGCGCACACGCCTCCATGCAATCTAAAGGAAGTAAGGAGCTCATGCCCTGGGAAATTAAGGTGATTAGTGGCTGTTTTGGCACTGATTTGGGTTTCGGTGGGGAAGAGGAGTTGGGGCCTATTAGCCTGGAGGAAATGGTGGACGGAGTTCAGGTTAGAATTTAGGCCACATATATTCGAGAAGGATATATTACGTTCAGAAACGGAACTGTAAACAGGCACAACCTCCATTTCTATGCAACAAGCGATTCCCATATATCCAGTACACGCAGTCAGACAATATGGTCTTTGAATGTTTGGGGTGGCATTGTGGGAGAGTCTGTAGGGGGATCACATTTTTTCGAGGGAACGTTAAACAGGGAGACGGATCTATATTTTTTAGAAAACCACTTACTTGTGTTACTAGAAGATGTGCCACTTTCTATACCTCAAAAAATGCAGCTCCTCCATGATGGTACTCCAGTGCGTCACACAGGCCCAAATAAATATTATGTTAATGAAAAATTTCCAGAGAGATGGATTGGAAGAGGATTTCTTCTTGTGGGGCCGTGTCAAAAATTTGGTATACGCATCGCAGCCGTTTACCAAGGAAGAAAGGAAAGGCAAGACCATAGAGACCTTCCGAAGCATCGATGTTAATATGTTGAGAATAGTAACTCAATCATTTGAATATCTATTGCAATCTTGCATTGACGTTTCGGAAGGTACGTTTGAGCATTTGCTGTAAGTAGGTAAATATTTGTATCTACTGTTAGTGAATTTTGTTTCTAAGGTGTTAGCGGAAGCGATTTCTAGATTATGCGCAGAACGTACACGTTTCTCTCATGACTCATATCAGTTAATAAAAGACAAATAGTGGTGTTGTCAGATTAAACTAGAGAGATGGAGATGGCTTTTAAATACCTTGAAAATAAGAAGCTTAATATTTATACATACTAAAACGTAGTTCTAGATTACTTTTAAACAAATTGAATCACTTTCATTAAAATTTCTATTTATTTACATTTTTCTGATATCTACGGATTTAGATGAGAGTTTCCGTATATGGCAACACCCATTGTTTATTGTGGCATATTTTCGTAGCATGTCCGTTTAAAACTTAATTTGGAGATTTTGTTTGCAATAGCAGCAGCAATCTGTATGAACTTGCCTAACATTATAGGCATCCATATCGTAGATTATTGATTTTTTATTTAGGTATAACTAAAGATCTATTGAACCAATTGAGTTCAAATTTAGTAAATAGGACCAATTGTATCATGTGTACGTGCTGGTTAAGTTTTAGTTTAATATTTCTAGTAAATAAAAAGATATTGCGTTTTCAAGCATTTTTTTGCATTTTTTCAAAATTATCTGAGTGTTGAAACTGTCTAACGAACTTATCTAAGCTATTAACAAAATGAAGGGAATTCCGAAATTTGGTTTCGATTGGTGAAGTATTTTTTGAGTTATCGGTTGGACAGATTTATTGGTCTTGAACATGGCGTTCATTGGCCACAGAATTCTGAGTTCTGCAGTGGAACATGGAACAGTATGATAACAATGTTTACAATGATGCCAGTGATAGAGAACCAGGCTAACGTGATTTTGGTATTTAATTGTCTCAATAACTTTTTAAGTGACCTTGGATTTGAGTTCCAAGGGCCCTAATTCGCGCTCATTTGAAGAAATCTTCCAAAAGTCTCACCATCGATACTAGTGAATTTTCTTAATGAAAATACACTAAAATATTTTCATCTTATCTTCAACAATGAACAAGTTTTATTTTCTATGAATCGAGAAAATTAAAATTTGGTATATCTAGATACTCTAAGACTACTTAGGTAAACGAACAAATTGATTTACACTCTTTTATAGAATGTATATGTATTTTATTGTCCTTCATTTTACTAAAATTTTTGCAGAAAACTCATTTCAAATAGACCCCTTGTCTGACGATTAAGTAGTAGTTTAGTTATCGAGTTTCGTAGAAAAAAAATTGGTATTAGAGAAGATCGCCACTTTAAACTTTTTAAATGTTTCTTGAAAGGGGTGCGAACTAGTTTTTACGTGATTACATATATACAGGGTGGTGCGTTTTTACTGTAAAGCTCAATATATCCATTATTATACAAGATAATATTATAAAAGTTATTTATAGAGGGTTTTGAGCAGCATCTTATTAAATTATTCTGACAATTACAGGCTGACCAATAAGTCGTTGGTGACACAAGTTTTCTTTTTTTTTTTAATCATTCCCTTTGAATGTGGGATTATTGCATTTTTTATCCAGTTTTAAGGCATGCTTGTAAGGAAAAAAAAATTATTATATCGCCCATCGTATTCGTGTTATTTCAATTGTTTTTCAACTTTTGTGTGCTGGGTAAAAAACTACAAATCAAACAAATACCTACTAATAGTGAATTTTCTTTAAAAATTCACTGATGAGGAGATCGTGACTTTTAAATTTTGAAAACAATTTCTTGAAATGAGCGCGAACAGGCCTCCTAGAATACATATTCGGGGTCAGTTTCGATTTTGATATGTTTATATATATATATATATATATATATATATATATATATATATATATATAAATATATATATATATATATATATATATATATATATATATATATATATATATATATATATGTATATATATATATATATATATATATATATATATATATATATATATATATATATATATATATATATATATCATACTGATTACTCGAAAAATAACGGGCTGATTTTGATGAAATTTGGTAAGTACCTTCCTCTTGCAAGTGGCTTGGATAACTGTTCGCCAAGACAATCGGTCCAGGCTTTACCGGAAAATTTTGCCTTTTCTTTTGAAAACTTTTAATGTTTCCGGCAATAACAAAGTAATGGCAACCAAATTTTGCACGCGTGTTTGTAATATAAAAAGTGACGTGTCAAAATTTAGGTCTGTAAGTTAAAAGACAAAAAAAATATAGACATTTTAGGAAAAAACATTTGGTGTTTTCCTCAAAAAAAGTCACGATTTGAAACGTCAAAATTGGTAACATTTAGACAAATAACCTGAAACGAATACGGAATATGTAAAGAAAATATCGCAAGAAGAGTGTCTACAGACCCTTAAGTTTCAGCTTCAACCGTCATTGTCCTTCATCTTACTAAAATATTTCCAGAAAAATCGTTTCAAATAGACCCTTTCTCTTGACAGTAGTTGTAGTTAAGTTTGGCTTAACTGTCTATAATCTTTCGCTAGTTTTTGTAGACAAAATTCGTTAATAAGAAGACCGCAAAATTTCAGTTTTAAAAAGATTTTTTCAAATGAGCGCAAACTAGGCCCCTTAGAATCCATATCCGGGTTTAGTTTAAGTTTTTATCTGTTAACATATGTACAGACTGACGCATTTCTACCGTAAAGTTCAATATAAGTGTTATTATACAAGATGAAAAAATTGTATACGTTAATTATAGGGCGTCTTGAGCTGCATCTTATAGAATTATTGCGACAATCACAGGATGGCCCATAAGTCGTTTATGATACCTACAATTTTTTTTTCAAACATCTCTTATATATTGCATTTTTCATCGAAATATGATGCATGTTTGAATCAGAAACATCAAGACGCAGTAAGTGCGTTTTGGTAGCGAATTTTTATTGAATGCTTCAAATTTCAATAACCCAATTTGCTATTACCCTAGGAAACCAGTTTTCTCGGAAACATTTTAAGTTTATTTTCGGAAGATTATTGTAAATTTGCAAACAATAAGTTATTTTGATAAAAATATGGTGATTGTTTCTACTATATAGGTTATACCGGCAACCCAATTGATGCATGCTTGTATTAAAGACATATTTGCTATTAAAAATATTTTATGGAAATTCACTTTCATAACGCACTTACTGCGTCCCGACTTTCCATATTTAAAATTGTGAAATACTAACCAATGCCAAAATTTTCAAGCTTTTTTGGATTTCAACCTTGATTGGTATTATAATTATAACTTTATTAGATGTCAACTTTGATTAGTATGATCTACAATATTTTTAAATATAAAATTTTGATAATCTCCGGTCTCACGAGCCGCCTCTGTTTTATAATGTATAAAAACCTGGTTTTACGGGACTTAAATCATAATCAGCTTCACAACTCATGTAGCCTGGTTTTATTTCTGCCTTAAAAAGGCACCACTTTACTGCATTCCAAGTTTATGTCTGCAATTTCGCTGCACTGGCCGACTCATCTTGATCCAAAAATAGCCACATGCAGGTTGTGTAAGAGTGATTTTATTCACCTTCCCATTTGGGTTTGTGTTTATTTTCCTGAAGGTCTGGGTCTAAAATACGGTGTGTCTTTTTTATTTTAGCTTTCATTTTCGGATATCGCATGGCCACGAGCGGTGTGTGCGAGTTGGTTTGGTGCTAAATTTGGACCGAATGATTTATAGATCTTGGATTTTAGCCAGGCGTTGTTTGATTATTTTACATGATAAAAGATTATCACCTACTCCTGGGAAGTGATCAAAGTCAAAATTAAGTTTTATTTACGATTATTGTTATTTGCGTATTAAAGGAATTAGTTTTTGTTTGACTGTCACATTTCTTAGTTCTGAATTATCAAACAAATTCTTCTTCCATTGTGAAATTTCGTATACTTATTGAGGTTTGACAGTACATTTACTAACTGTTTCTAATTGGCGTGTATCCACGACTGTGACTAATGAACTGCTTCAAATATTTCTAATTTTCAATTGGATGTTTTGCCAAGAACTAAACCCCTTTTTTTAAGGTTTCTACCCATAACCTACCCAAAGTAGGTCAAACACAGTCTCACAGATTTGGCAGTTGGTATTATATATCTTGTAGTTTTAAAATCGAATCACTTTTATAAAGAACATTTAAAACTGTTGGCGATCTTTTATGGAGAACGTTTAAAACTGTTGACGATTTGCACCCCAGGAAGTGCCACTAGTTTTGATCTGTTTCTTTCAAAGTATGTATGTATGATGAATCTTTAAAGTTTGAAAATTCTGTAAATGTAAGTCTATTTACTTTAAACCTGTTGGGTATATAAATGAGGTTCTGCCTTCCTTCAATAATGTGACCTTTTTCTAGTTTTTCTTTAATACGTTCAATTACTAAAAACAGTGATCCAAAGGTAGATAACAGTGTCCTAGTATTGGTGGCCGACATTAAATTTTTTAAACCCTCTTCGTGGATAAAACTAAAAGATCTGGATGCAGCAAATGCCAACGGCAGTGAATTTTCATAAAAAAATTTTAATAACTAAAAAATATTTTTTTTAATTAAAGTAGGCATCTAATTGGGTTATCAGTACCTATAACCTAGATAGTAGAAACAATGTATAACATATTTCATCAAATTAACATTAATGTTTGAAAAAGTACAAAAATTAACCAATAATCTAAACGGAAGTATCTCTGAAGCCGCCCTTTTCACGGGATCTGCTATCAATTGGCAAAAACGCCGCATCATAAATTTTGATATGCGCCAAAAATGTGAAAAGTTGCAAAACAATTGAGATAACTCGAAGACGACACCAACAGTCCCCAATGTCGCGAATAAAATGACGGATATCATTTTCAAAACTAAAAAGGTACGAAAGATTCTCCCTTCTCTTAACACCAGGAAAGCCTCTGGCCATGACGAGATCCCAGCAATTGTTCTCAAAAAATGCGCACCAGAACTTTCTCCTGTCCTGACTCGTCTGTTTCAGACATCTTACAATAGAGGCATATTCTCTAGTAACTGGAAAACTGCTCGAGTACAACCCGTCCCCAAGAAAGGATCCAAAACGCTTCCTAGCAACTAGGGGCTTATTTTTCTCCTTTCAGTCGTCTTTACAGTGATGGAAATGTATATAAACACCGAATTACTAAAATTCTTTGAACAACACACAGGCAGTATGGATTCCGTCTGCGCAGATCAACTGCCGACCTCATTTCCTTTGTCACTCATTCTTGTAATAAGTCTATGGAACTACACGGTGAATCCCAGATTGTCGCTCTAGATATCCAAAGAATTCGACTAGGTCTGGCAGGCAGCCCTGCTTATTAAACTACCGGCCTTTGGCCTACCACCAAAACTCTGTACCTAGACAGCAAATCTCCTCTCCAACCGTAGCATATCTGTTGTCGTGGATGGCCATGCCTCTAAACTGTATCCAATTAATGCAGCAGTCCCTGAAGGTTCAGCTTTATCCCCTACTTTGTTTCTTCTCCACATCAATGACCTCCTCTCCAGCACATCCAACCCAGTTCACAGTTACGCGGATGACAGCACCCTCCACTCAAATATACAATATTCTAAGCCTGTCTCTTTAGCCCAATTGGATGAGGATCGCAGACTCATGGAGGGTTCTCTCTCTGTGAATCTCCAAAAAAATATTAGACTGGGGAAGTAGAAATCTTGTACAATTCAACTCCACCAAATCTCAGTATTTCTTTCTATCTCATAAGAGATACACCAGCCCTAGACCCATCACAATGAACAACCAAATTATTCAAAGTAATTAGTCCTCTTCACTTGTTGGCATTTCTGTAGATCGAAATCTCAATTGGCACCAGCATATCACATCAATTGCAGAAGCGGCTGCTAAGAAATTAGGTATCCTCTTCCGGGCTCGCAAATACTTTTCATCAGCTAATCTCTATACCTTATATACTTCACAAATAAGGCCAAACCTCGAATACTGCTTCCACATCTGGGGTGCCGCTGCCGCTTCTACACTCGCTATCCTGGGCTCCATTCAGAAGAGAGCTGTGCGTCTCATCGGTGACCCTACCCTCACCCAAAGGCTACCATCCCTTGCCCACCGACGTGCCGTTGGTGACCTAATTCTCTTTTATAGATATCTACACGGGCACTGCTCAGAGGAGCTTACTTCCATAGTTCCTCCACCTGCTGCTCCCAACAGATCTACCAGGGGAATAGAGCGAATGCACCCTTTCACTGTCCAGGTCACCAGACATAGAACATCTTGTTATGCCCGCTTTCTTGTTCCAAAGACTTCCAAGTTGTGGAATTCCTTGCCGGCACATGTTTTTCCTTCTCCTCCGAACCTCCAAACCTTTAAATCCAGAATTAACAAGTTGCCTCTTTCCTCCTTGTCGACACCCACGGTACGATAGTATTTAGGCTGTAAACCCTTGTGGTGTGTTGTTGAAATATATGAAAAAGAAGCATGGGATTGGGTTCCATCAGATTTTTAATGTTAACGAAATAGGAATTACTCACTTTTATATCCCTTGTAAGATTCTTGCAGTCAAAGCTCAAAAGCAAGTAGGAGCAGAGACCAGCGGTGAAAGGGAAAAACTGCAAGTTTGTGCAGTGAGTGCGTCAGAAAATTATATTTCACCGGTGTTCATTTTTGGTATGCAAAGGATGAACGGATAATTAACAGGAAACAGCCCGAAGAAAACTATGTTAAAATGCTCAAAAAATGGGTCGTTTTCAGACGTCGTACAGGCTGCGACCTCTTAATGTGTGTTTTTCTAAGCCGTTGAAGATTCCCATATAATTAAGAGTGACAAAGTCACATGAAAACGAACACTTATAAAGGTATCAGTCAATTTCACTTAGCTTAGATATTCGGGAAAGCTTACTACAGAACCGCAACAATTGTAAATGCTGTGAGGGATTTCAAAAAAAGGTATTTTTTCTGTGAATTGAAATTTAATTAGCGGGGGAGAATCAGTAGATAATTTCTGTCGGGATAATCAGTAGATCATTTCTGTAGGGAAAATAAAAATAAAGTTCGCGACACAGATGATCAAAGTATAGAAGGAAACCTACCGGCAAAAAATACAACACCATCTGAACGCATGACTAAGAATCCTTTACATTTACCAGCGGGCTCATATCTGGATATAGGCATTTTGGCAGCCCATTTAGCTTCGGCAGTAAGATCTTCCAGATATAGTGTTGTATTATGTCTTCGTCAGAAACTAGTGACGTAAAATCATTAACATCACACGTTAATGTACAAGCTATGCAATAAATCATTAAACCAAACCACCACTGGGCTAAAGAGACGAGACAAGAAACGTAGTAGGGGCCAAAGCTGAACCTTGAGGGACTCCTACATTAATTGGATACAGTTTAGAGGCATGGCCATCCACGACAACAGATATGATCCGGTTGGAGAGGAGATTTGCTGTCCAGGTACAGAGTTTTGGTGGTAGGCCATAGGCCGAAAGTTTATCAAGCAGAGCTGCGTGCCAGACCTGGTCGAATGCTTTGGATATGTGTACAGCGACAATCTGGGATTCACCGTGTAGTTCCATAGACTTGTTCCAAGAATGAGTGACAAAAGGAGAGAGGTCAGCAGTGATCTGCGCTGATGGAATCCATACTGCCTGTCGTGAATTAGACTGTGTTTTTCAAGAAATTTTAATAATTCTGTGTTTATATACTTTTCCATTACTTTAGGGATTAGTTGCTAGGAAGCGCTTTGGATCCTTTCTTGGGGACGGGTTGTACTCGTACAGTTTTCGAGTTACTAGGGAATATGACTCTACTGTAAGATGTCTGAAACAGACGAGTCAGGACAGGAGCAAGTTCTGGCGCGCATTTTTTGAGAACAACTGCTGGGATCTCATCAAGGCCAGAGGCTTTCCTGGTATTAAGAAAAGAGAGCATCTTTCGTACCTTTTTAGTTTTGAAAATTATATCCGTCATTTTATGCGCGATAGGAACTCTTGGTAGTTGAACATTTGGAGGTGTGTTGAGAGTAGAATTGCCGGCGAACAACGAGGCAAAAAGTTCAGCCTTGCCCAGGGCGGTAGAAACAATTTCGTCCCCTAAAACAAGAGGTGGGAACGTGCTCTTGCAGAAATTATTCCCAATAGATTTAGCAAGAGTCCAGAAGGGTTTGCTGCCGTTGGAGCACTTCTGCAATGCTGTCTTAGATTTTCATAAAGTAGATTCACTTTTTGCTAATTGGACGCTTACATTATATTTAGGGATATGGCTTGGTTTGCCAGCAGACAATTGGATTTTGTTTTGAAAACTGCACAACCTTTTGCTGCAGGAAGTTTCCTTCTCTTAGTTGAAGTTATGCTTTATTTCATTGCTTGTTGTTGCCCTGACTTGGTGCAACTGGTTCATACTACATACATAATTGGATACTACTTCTCTGGCTTCACGGTGTGAAGCCAGAGAAGTTGTCTCCCAGTCTGTATGTAGTATGCTTTATGTTATTTTTTAACATATTTCTAAGCCACTTTTTTTACTATTATTGGTGTTAATTCGTTAAACATCTTAGACATTCTCATCATATGTTCAAGGATTTGAGACTCCTGTTTTTCAGTGAATGCAGTACACTCTGCTCAACGTCTCACCTATACTCGTTTTGCCTCTCGAGCAATCTTGTAAAGTATCAAAAGATGCCCTGAACATTAAGGCTGCTTTTCTCTTGTCTGGTCCATTTCAGACTGCTCAGGTAGCTCGAATCATGTTTTTTATATGACAAGCACCCGTAATGGTCTTCAGAACAGACTTAGATGGCGTGATTCTGAAAAAAGATTAGCATTAATCTAATTGACAAGCAAAACAATTGAATGCTCTTGGCAGCGGATAGAATGGTCCACACGAGGTATAATTGTGACCACTAAGGTCGATTTAATATGGACGCTACAGCATCATGAAACAGAAATATTCCCAACCTATAACACGGAGAATTTCATTAAGTTCCTATGTAAACACATAAACAAAAGTAGCGTCTTTCAGGTCCAGTATATTTATTCTACGCTAATTGAAAAATTACAATGTACTTATTTATTCATATCTGAGATAAAGGTATTAACAAGGTCCGAAATTTAAAACATGTGCATGCAATTCTTTGTTTATCGTCAGACTGGGGATATTTCGTTATATATACAGTTATTCAGAGATGGCGCCATTTTTCCTACTCGCAATATTTATTTCTAACACTTAGAAAATCCCTGATCGGTATTAGGCACCTGGTTGGCATCACCGACTCTCCCATACCCAATTCTAAGGTATCTGCTTTTAAATCTGGTTTTTAAAATGTAGCTTAATTTCAATTAACTCTAACAATGTATTCTAGTTAACAAAGTTATAAATAATCCGTTGACGTTAGTGCCTGTTACAGATCTCTTGTAATAAGTATAATTATGATTATTTACTAAAGTCGTCAGTCTAAACAAAGTACTGCAGATCTAAATTATTTCCTATTTGTGACAGATAATGAATAAAACATCTTAGGACGGGGAAATTCCATATTATAATACATTCAAAGCACTATGATTGCTAGAGTAATAAACCAGTTACTAAAAGTCAAGATTTACTTTAGAAAAACGAGATATTCTCATGTATGAATAAGTTATGAAAGCCTTATGGAAATAATTTCATTATATTGAGTAGCGTAATCACATAAGTGCACTTTACGTTACAGAAAAAAACTGTTATAAAAATTAATTTAATATAACTACCTACCAATTATATCAAATACATGTAGTAATAACATTTATTATATAGTAATTGACTTGGAATGGTCTTCATTAGTTTTACTGACTCGTATTCTCGCAATAAAAGTACTAAAAAATTTGCATCCTAGCGAAACAGTTGTCATGTATTAATGAAATAGTGTAAATCTTATAAATATTTATTGAAAGGATGTGTACAGAAATATTAGATTATACATACATACATACATATATATATATATATATATATATATATATATATATATATATATATATATATATATATATATATATATATATATATATATATGTATGTATGTATGTATGTATAATCTACATACAGTGTGGACCGCAGGTATGGAGTAAAATTCATAATTTTAATTTCAGCATAAATGTTTTTTATAAAAAACGCTCAGACAGATCAACTTTTTTTTCACACCTTGTAGTATAAGTTTAAAATTTTTACCACTTACCATTTCACCCCCACCCTTTATTGATCTTTTTTTTCAGATAGAAACCCCATCATTTCTCGACAGAAACTCACAGACCATATTTTTCTCTGTTTATTGGTACCAAAAATTTTGGTCCAAAAGCCATTGACCTCTACACAGGGTGGAAATTTAATCACTGACAATAAAACTTATACCATTTATTATAAAATTCACAATTATTCCAAAAGAAACAGTTTTTCTTCTTAAACATTTAAATTGAGCATATTTTGACCATTTAAATCTTCAAAATGTTCTCCATTTTCTGTTAACAGCGAATTAATCTTGTATAAAACGCGTCCGTGGCTCTATTTAAAACCTCCGGTGTGATGTTTCTGATTTCCCTGGTTATTATTTTCCTTAGATCATTCAAATCCACAGGTTGTGTTTTGTAAACTCTGTTTTTCAAATGTCCCCACATGAAAAATCCCAGACATGTAAGATCTGGTAATCTCGCAGACCATTCTATGAAACCTCTTCGTCCTATCTACTTGTGAAAAGATTTCATTGAAATACTTCTGTACAGGAAGACCATAGTGGAGTTACCCACTATCTTGTTGCAACCATATTCTCCCATTTAGACGATTGTGATCAAATGCATTGGGAAATAATTCTACTAAGGCTGGAATGTCTTGGTCCCTTAGCATCTCCAAATATCTTTCTCCGTTAAGGTTTCTAAGAAAATAGGTTCGATCACATGATCATCAACGATACAAGCCCAAACGGTGATTTCTCTTTGGAAAGGTTTCATTTAAATACTCCCGTACAGGAAGAGCACCGGGGGGGGGGGTGATGACCCACTGTCTTGTTGCAACCATATCCCTTCATTTGGACGATTGCAATCAAGTCCATTGGGAAATAACTCTACCAGGGCTGAAATGATTTGGTCCCCTAGCATCTCCAAATATCGTTCTCCATTAAGGTTTTCAATGAAAATGGGTCCAATCTCATGATACTCAACGATACCAGTCCAGACGTTCACTTTCTCAGGGCGCTGGGTGTCGGTTTTTCGTATCCAATGGGTGTTATCCTCTGCAGAGTATTTTCAGTTTTACCGATTTACGTCACAACGTGAAACAAATGTTAGTTCATCAGAAAAAATAATTTCTGACGAAGTAATATTCATCTTTAGTTAAGCATCGGCTCGCAAAATTGTAGTCTTCTATCCGAATCACCGTCATCAGTTCTTGTAAGTGTTGTAGTTTATGGGCATGTATTTTTGTTATTTTTGAAGTTCTTAAAACCGCGGCATGAGCTATACCATTTTCACGTGCCACCTGACGGGTCAAGTGAGTTGGATTGTCTTGAAAAGCCAATAAAACTTCAAGTTTAACGTTTTTATTAACATAAGCGGGCTTCCTCCACAATTATTTAATGTGTCTATTTTCGCGAAACTGTCCATAAATTTCAGATATGGTTCCCTGAGAAAGTGGTGAAAGCTCGAGGTGCTCTGTATTAAAAATATTAACAACTTCTTCTTGGGGGTGACATTTATCTCCGTAACCAATCATCATTAATATTTCAATTCGAAGGGTTTCATTTAAAGACGCACTAGATTTGACACCTAACTGGCAGTAGTTTTAACAAAGTTTTATCTCGCCAACGTGCACCTCTAATAGCTACTTAGTTTCTTTTTCACATCAATGACCTCCTCTCTAGCACATCCAACCCAGTTCACAGTTACGTGGACGACAGCACCCTCCACTCAAATATACAATATTCTAAGCCTGTCTCTTTAGTCCAATTAGATGAGGATTGCAGACTCATGGAAGGTTCTGTCTCCGTGGATCTCCAAAAAATATTAGACTGGGGAAGTAGAAATCTTGCACAATTCAACCCCACCAAATATGAGTCTTGCTTTCTATCTCATAAGAGATACACCAGCCTTAGACCCATCACAATGAACAACCAAGTTATTCAAAGTAATGAGTTCTTTTCACTTGTTGACATTTCTGTGGATAGAAATCTCAATTGGCACCAACATGTCACATCAATTGCAGAAGCGGTTGCTAAGAAATTAGGTTTCCTCTTCCGGGCTTGCAAATACTTTTCACCAGCTAACCTTTATACCTTATATACTTCACAAATAAGGCCAAACCTCTAATACTGCTCCCTCGTCTGGGGTGCCGCTGCCGCTTCTACACTCGCTATCCTGGATTTCAGTCAGAAGAGAGATATACGTCTCATCGGTGACCCTACCCTCACCCAAAGGCTGCCATCCCTTGCCCACCGACGTGCCGTCTCTCTCTTTTATAGATATCTGAACGGGCACTGCTCAGAGGAGCTTTCTTCCATAGTTCCTCCACCTGCTGCCCTCAACAGATCTACCAGGGGAACAGAGCGAATGCACCCTTTTACTGTCCAGGTCACCAGACATAGAACATCTTTTTATGCCCGCTCTTTTGTTCCGAGGACTTCCAAGTTGTGGAATTCCTTGCCGGCGCATGTTTTTCCTTCTCCTCCGAACCTCCAAACCTTCAAGTCAATAATTAACAAGTTGCCTCTTTCCTCCTTGTCGACACCCACGGTACGATAGTATTTAGGCTGTAAGCCCTCGTGGTGTGTTGTTGAAATATACTGAGAAACACCAGTGAACAAGATAACTTACAAATTTACCTATGACTCGTCTGAAGCCATACCAAACCTGTTGTTTTACACACAATATTACAAATTGATACATACACCTAATGGTGGAATTGTGACCCAATTGATTATACAAGGAAAGTGACTTACAAATGTAGGTAGGTTGCCGTAACCAGCACGTGGTGGGATATCTTTGGTAGCTGAGGTTTCAGATAAAAAAATTATCTAGTGCTGCATGCAGTGGTTTTTGATAGGAGATAACGGAACCAAAACTTGTACTTACTATAACACCCATTTAATGCTATTAAGTAAAATTACAACAAAAATGCAAGTTTCGTGTACAAGTCCAATCATTATGTAGGAAACCTGATTCTGCAGTCAAAAATGTAACAAATCTATTTTATGTTAATTTCTAATTACGATCCAACATTATTCTCTTGGCAGGGTGCGTGCAAAAAGTATTCATTATCATGGACTATTTTTTTTTCTTGTACTTTAACGTCGGCCTATTTCCGCAACTAGGGCCAATCCCCATCGCCAGGGAGCAGTTTCACCTCACTATCCTGGAAATTTTGCCGAACCCCTGCCTTTCTGTAAGGAGGGTAGGGACCTTTAACGTGCTCAACATCTCATGGATATGGGACCAACGGCTTTACGCCCCCTCCGAGGCGCGGAACGTGCAGACATTCAACTTGCTTAAATACAATGCCAGAACCTCGGTTGATGTTAATTTATTACAGTTTATACTGAAAAAGTGGAAAGGGCACCCTGAGAATCGAAACCAATACCCTTCGATTCAGAGACCCCTGGACCGCCGAGGATCTGAATGGACTATTTAATAACTGCGAATTTCAGAATAAACGGTGTAAGTTTCATAGTCAGTCATTAAATTTCCACTCTGTGTAGCGGTCTATGACTTTTGGACTCAAATTTTTGGTGCCATCATTAAAAAACATATGCTTTTTTAATTTCCGTCGCAAAATTATGGGCTTACTATTTGAAAAAAAAATCAACAAGTGATGGGGGTAAAATAGTGAAAGGTAAAATAGTGAGGTGTAAAAAATACAAACTAATACTACAAGGTGTTTTAAACAAAAAGCCTGGACGCAGCAAGTGCGTTATGGTAGTGAATTTTCATAGAAATGATCTGGCACATCATATTTTATTATAACTTTTTTTCTTGTAACATAGAAATCTAAATTTTGGTGAATAGTTTACTTTTAGTGAATTTTCGTAGAAAAAATTCACTATTGGGGAGATTCCGACTTTTTAATTTGGGAAAAATTTTTGCAAATGAGCGCGAACTAGGACCCCTAGAACCCATATCCGGGGTCAGTTTCAATTTTTATATGTTTATATATATATATATATATATATATATATATATATATATATATATATATGTGTGTGTGTGTGTGTGTGTGTGTGTGTGTGTGTGTGTATCACACCGATAACTCAAAAAAGAACGGGCAGATTTTGATAAAATTTGGCATGTACCTTTCTTTTGTAAATGGCTTGGATAACTTCGTTAGTCAGGAAAATCGGACGAGGTTTTCCGGGAAAATTTTGAGTTTTCATTTGAAAAAGATTCATATCTCAAAAAGTAATAAGCCAATTTTAATAAAATTTAGCATGTACCTTCCTTTTGTAAATGGTTTTGACAAGGTTGTTAGTTAGGAAAATCGGACGAGGTTTTCCTGGAAAATTTTGAGTTTTCATTCGAAAAAAAATTTTATCTCAAAGAATAAATGGCCTATTTTGATAAAATTTCGCGTGTACCTTCCCTTTGTAAATGGCTTTGATAAGTTTGCTAATCAGAAAAATCGGACGAGGTTTTCCGGGAAAATTTTGAGTTTTCATTTAAAAAAAAACAATTTTCTTAAAAAAAAAAGTCTATGATAACCAAATTTGGTAGGTAGGTTTACGATATAAAAAGTAAACTATACACCAAAATTTAGATTTCTATGTTACAACAAAAAAAAAGTTATAATAAAATATTTTGTGCCAGATCATTTCGATGAAAATTCACTACCATAACGCACTTGCTGCGTCCAGGCTTTTTTATATAGTTAACCTACCTACCAAATTTGGTTATCATAGCTTTTTATTTTTTGAGATAAAAATTTTTTTCGATGAAAATTTTCACGGCAAACCTCGTCCGATTTTCCTGACTAACGAATTTGTCCAAGCCATTTACAAAAGGAAGGTACATGCCAAATTTTATCAAAATCGGCGCATTATTTTTTGAGTTATCGGTGTGATACATATATATATATATATATATATATATATATATATATATATATATATATATATATATATATATATATATATATATATATATATATATATATATATATATATATATATATATATATAAACATATAAAAATTTTAACTGACCCCGAATATGGGTTCTAGGTGTCCTAGTTCGCGCTCATTTGCAAAGAAATTTTTCAAAATTCAAAAGTCGACATCTCCCCATTAGTGAATTTTTACTACGAAAAATCACTAAAAACAATTTTGTTGACGAGTCCGATCATAAAAAACATTTTTCCTCAACTATGAATTTTATTCCCTAATTGCGGTCCACATATTATATATATATATATATATATATATATATATATATATATATATATATATATATATATATATATATATATATATATATATATATATATATATATATATATATATATATATATAATATATATATATATATATATATATATATATATATATATATATATAGTGTGTGTGTGTCCACGTTAAGGATTAACCGTGCAAGTTTAATCTTTATTTCTTTGCCGAATTTGGTTTATTAGTGAATTTTCATTAAGCAAATAATGTCAATAAATGTCAAATAATTCCTCTGTCGTGCATATTTAGAATATTTCGACCATTGGCCGAAATCGGTGTTTGATCCTAACATATGTACTTAATGGTATGAAATTCCAATATGGCGCCCATAATATAAACAAAAGTTGGCCATGGAAACTCAAAATCTAGTGACATAAATTCTAACCCATCCGTTTGAAAGCTCGTAGCCAGTTATGGAAGCTCACGAATTTTATATATATATATATATATATATATATATATATATATATATATATATATATATATATATATATATAGATATATATATATATATATATATATATATACATATACATATACATATACATATACATATACATATACATATACATATACATATACATATGCATATACATATACATATACATATACATATACATATACATATACATATACATATAAACATATAAAAATTGAAACTGACCCCGGATATGGGTTCTAGGGATCCTAGTTCGCGCTCCTTTGCAACATTTTTTCAAAATTCAAAAGTCGGGATCTCCCCATTAGTGAATTTTTTCTACGAAGATTCACTAAAAGATACCAAAAAAATAAAAATATGCAACTTTTCAGTTTTTTTTTAAGATTATTTCAGAAATCTATTTCAAATGTTTCTTTAGATTATAAATAAGCATAAAATCACGCACGCTTTCTGTAATTTAGCAGACTGTGTATCTATGATGGTTTGGTAAATCCCAATATTGTGCCAGTCCAAAAGCGACCACGTGTATATGTGCTACAAGTGCTAACAGGAAATAAAGCAGTTATAAACTGCAAAGAGTCGCAAAGCCCACTCAAGTGTAAAAATCGTAAATAAACAACTATTTGACACGTACAGAGAAACAACACCAAGCAAGCAAACCAGTATGAGTGGAGATAAGTAATTTGATAGTTATATTGCAACAGGAAACTGCAAGCAGAACATACACGAGTATGTTTTAACGGTTTCTGATGGTTCTACAGGAGTTTTATTACGCTTCATGCACGGTGTGGGTGCAAATTTAGTAGCCCAATCCAAGGACGTCAAGTTGTCAACAGAACGTTCAACAACCCCAGCTTCAACAGAATTTGAGATAAGTGATGCACTAGAATGCCTGTACCCCAGTGTATTGGACCGTAACAATGGCTCACTAAATAGCAGGGGAGTTATGGGATATTTAATAGAAACTGTGTCGCAGTAGCAATAGTACTTGAAAATAGAAAGCTTAAAATCCCAGATAAATTTTATTTGGTGAATTTGCAGTTTACTTCCCGGCAGTTTTAGATAAATCAACTGCTGATATATAATGTTTGGCATCTTACGTGCATATTAACATTATTTTACCTTTTACTTCCTCGTCTTGGCTGTGTTATTTACATTTAAACTTCTTCGTTTGCCTGGTGCGGTATATTAAAAATGATTTTCTTTCACAATTTCTCCAGTTTTTCTTTGCTATGTTACATGCTCCTTTCCCGGTACACCCCTTCTCTGCAGTTACCTAACACTACCTATTTCTCAGATTAATCCGACGCGTTTTTAACTACGGGCTGTCTGGGGGTGATCAGGTTGTCCGCTACTTCCCCGCCTGCATGCCTACAATCGCTATTAATGCATAAACCACATAAAAATTTGTTCGAAACAATCCCCAAGAAAGTTACGGCACCTGCGGCAAATGCGGGGTAGACAGAGTTTTTTTAAACGAAGTATGGCTGCAAAATCTGAAAAAGGCAGCTTTTAGAGGTCCGACTAAGCTGGGGGTTTTTTCGCATTTTACGCTCATATTTCCTTTTTAACTTCCACGCCCAGCACCCCTATTCACTCCTGGTCCCGTAACTTTTTTATGGGTTTACAAGAAATGGGTTCTAAGCATGTTATTGAAAAAAAATCGGCAGGGAAACTGCAAATTTGCCTTTTGCTTTGTTCTCTGTACGCGTTTTAATTGACCAATGTATTCCTGTCAATATTATTTTTTAATTTAAAATTTTATATCTCCAATTATACCTGCTGGCTTCGTCTGGGCTGCAGTGAGCAGACTTATATCTTATATGTAGTGGTGTGCTTTGAGTTACCTCAGAGCTGTTCTACCTCTAGCACTAATGTCTGTTTAGAGTGACTTCGCCTTACTTTTTTTTTTCTTCAACAACATACCACGAGGGCTTACAGCCTAAATACTATCGTACCATGGGTGTTCGCAAGGAGGAAAGAGGCAACTTGTTAATTCTGGACTTGAAGGTTTGGAGGTTCGGAGGAGAAGGAAAAGCATGCGCCGGCAAGGAATTCCACAACTCGGGACAAAAGAGCGGGCGTAACAAGATGTTCTATGTCTGGTGACCTGGACAGTAAAAGAGCACATTCGCTCTGTTCCACTGGTAGATCTGTTGGGGGCAGCAGGTGGAGGAACTATGGAAGAAAGCTCATCTGACTAGTGCCCGTGCAGATATCTATAAAACAGAGAGAGGTCACCAACTGCACGTCGGTGGGTAAGGGATGGCAGCCTTTTGGTTAGGGTAGGGTTACCGATGAGACGTATAGTTCTCATCTGAATGGAGTCCAGGATAGCGAGTGTAGAAGCGGCAGCAGCACCCCAGATGTGGGAGCAGTATTCGATATTTGGCCTTATTTGCGAAGTATATAAGGTATAGAGATTAGCTGGTGAAAAGTATTTGCGAGCCCGGAAGAGGAAACCTAATTTCTTAGCAGCCGCTTGTGCAATCGATGTGACATGTTGGTACCAATTGAGATTTCGATCCACAGAAATGCCAACAAGTGAAAAGGACTTATTACTTTGAATAACTTGGTTGTTCATTGTGATGGGTCAAGGGCTGGTGTATCTTTTATGAGAAAGAAAGCAAGACTGAGATTTGGTGGGGTTGAATTGTACAAGATTTCTACTTCCCCAGTTTTATATTTTTTGGAGGAGCACGGAGACAGAACCATCCATGAGTCTCCGATGCTCATCTAATTGGGCCAAAGAGACAGGCTTAGAATATTGTATATTTGAGTGGAGGGTGCTGTCGTCCGCGTAACTGTGAACTGGGTTGGATGTGCTAGAAAGGAGGTCATTGACGTGGAGAAGAAACAAAGTAGGGGCTACGTATTATATTACATGCCTTGAAACTTACTTGTTCGATTTGGGTGGCTAAGAGATTTCAGATTCCAGTATCTTTACTTGAGATACTATATATCTGAAATAGGTAAGCGTTTTGATGTAACTACTTTGGCATCCTTGGCGATGGGTGGACTTGACAGTCTTACAACTATTAACTTTTGTGTGGTTGTATTATCCTGGATCTTCTTTCTTTGTGTATCTGTTCTAATTGTATCTAACGGGGTAGGTTTACGAGCTATTTGCTTTTCTTTAAAACAAAGATTTAAAAATGACTGTAACCTGTAATTATTATTATTATTATTATTAAAATTTATGCAAATGCTTATTTATGTATATTTTTAAAATTGACAACGCTCGAGCAGCAAAACGTGTATTCACAAACTACCCCTTGTTACCTTGAAAACAATACTTAAGTTTAACGACCGTCAAGGGTGGTCTTGCCTGAGTTTATTTGGAACACTAAAACCGAGCATTTGGGACCTGGCCCCCCAAAATTTTACTATATATTCGGCCTTAGCGTATACCTAGTGACGAAACATGTCACAGTCATTTTATAATAAACTATTAAAATAAACTCTAGATAAGGGTTTTTATCCTAAGAACAAAACCCAGCATCTAGTTTTAAAATTACTTCAATACAAAAATGAAATGTATACAGATAAACATTGTAACGGCACAATAAATTTTAAATAATCAATTAATCCATCGGTTTCCTTAATTTAAAATTAAACTAAAACTCTCTACTTCATTAACTCAAATTCCAAGGTTTATTTATCCTCATTACCGGGGAGGTTTTCCTAATCCAAAATAAAAACTAGATCTTATGCAGAACTGATATCTGGAAACATTAAATTGTTTTCGCCCCCGGCATACTATTTCATAATATGTAATATTTAAATCCTTCCTAGCTAATTATAGCACTCAAATTTATTTAAGTTCCTCCCCTTTAAGTTATCTAACTATCCTCATGGCTCCAAGCCCTATCTCGTCCTTCGTGTCATGAAATTTCACAAATATTCCCCCATCTATTAAATCCCTCATAAAAACAACATCTAAATTTTAATATGATTCCAGTTCACTCCAATTATATTCTAACGCCCTACGACTCAATCATCTATGCTAATTCTATCTTACAGCCCATGGCTCAAAAATATCTATAAAAATTTTATATGAAAATTATTTCAGTACTCGAGACAGCCAGCCTTTACTAAAAAGTCACTTTAAACATATTAGGTCATGGAACATACTCACCATGAATTTGGGAAATAAAGCCAGCCCTGTACAATGCTTCATCACTCGCCCACACCGGCCGTTCAACCACATTTGTCCGCGGGTAACCGCCCTTTAAAGAAACCCTAATTCACTCCCCCGAAATTCGACTCAACTTCTTAATTTACTCTGATTTTATTTTAAAAAAACATACCCTTGACATTACCGTCGCTGCGGGTACTCCTCAGCCCGAGGCAGCTGAGTGACCACTGTCTCAAGACACGTATTTTTCTACCGTTCCCATATCAAAATCCGAGTTTGAATTTTTGTCTCTGTTGAAACCAAATGACCTCGTTGTAGAGGCCGTAGAACACCAAACTTGCGAATCCAGCATTCCTCTATCAACTCTGTTTCCAGTGACCCGTTTTGAACTGCAACTTGTGCAGTAAATTGTTTATAATTTCAACATGCCCAGGGCCTAGATAATTATGCATATTCTGATTATATTTACGAGCGCTTAAAATATTTGTTGTGGCGATTTTTCATAAACTTTTTGAAATCCCACTCAGTAATTTATTTACATCTCCTCTGAACATTTATGTATGGAGAAATTTCATAAAAATAGATACGTAATACAGGCAAGCATCCTGCTTACACTGTGAGAGCTGCAAAGTGGTACGTAGCTGGGTTGGCTGTCATTTTATCCTCAATATCTCAATGCTTGTGTATAAAGTAAGCTAACAATTTATTAAAATTTAATACGAAACTAGATGGAAGTCAGTTTCGCTTTTATGTTGAATAAATAGTTTCTTAACTCGAGAGCGTCTCTGGTGCCGGTGATCCCAAGCAGGCAAAAGATGTGGTGCGTTTGTTTTTCTAAAGATATACAACATTTCTACCGCTGTAATATTGGATAACTGGTTCCCGTTTTCGTTCATTAAAAAACCCAAGCTACAACGTATAGGGATCTATAGGTTTATGTGCGGCATCGAACGATTGACTTTAGACACCTTCTTGAATGAGTACTTTACTTGTACATGCAGGGATATGTCGATCTTTTTTCCATGTCTCCTAGTGGAATAGGAAGGGACACAAGTATCACAAAACAAAATAAAACTGAGAGTGCCAAAAGCCTAAAAAAGCAGCCAGACTTAGATGCCAACAGCAGTCGCAGAGGGTTGTAGAGATGCAATTTAACTTAGCAGGACAAAACTGCTTATATCACGCGATGTTTTTTGTTGTTTATTACGCAAGTCGAACAGCTGGGCACATAAAGACTCAAGTGCACAGCGTCAGACTATGAGGGGTCTCAGAAAAAAGTGCTGCAAATGCTGATTTAGGAAGGTCAGTACTATCTAAGAGCCAAAAAAGTGTTACAATCAGATATTCTGATCGGATTTCAAACAGGCCAAACAAAGGTCACAGACCCTAAGAAGGTGGAAACAAAGACTCGGAGAGAAACGGATAGCGGAGAAAAAAAGGCAGAAAAGGAGCATAAACAAGACCACGTCAAGACACAGTCAGGGTGCAAGACAGCGCAAAGAAGCAGAAAATAGAAGGAATATATTTCAAACAAACGCTCACAGCACGCCAAAAAGGCTAAAGGCTATTTATAATTCCATCTCATAAGCATTTGAGTCCAGGGAGACCTTAGGTACATCGTGCTAAATGCACACATCAGGCAGGCAAAACAACTCCCTGTGCTGACCATATTAAGGGCGGGTTACAAAAGTCTCTCGACAATAGTTCTTTATCGGCAAAAATCCATGGAGGAACTGGATAAGGTACGATCGGATGCCTTCTCCAAAATATGAATACTAAACGAAGAGCACATGTTTAGGCTGTGGGCTTTAATAAAAAGGACAAAGCTGAGCAGGGTGCTCTAAACGTTTACACGGGAACGTCAGAACAGATGTTAAGGGTTGCAGTGATAAAGGCCAAATAGCTCCTGCCTTATATTTGATTCTTTTTTTTTTCTTATACAAGTTTTACTTATGTATCGAAAATTTTTTTACAACATTAATAGCTTAACCTGTGCTTTTATGAGACATAATCTTAAATATCTTTGTCCATAAGGTTCAATTGTCAAATTGTATTATATTATGTCATTTTCTAAATTTCTTGTGAATTCTGCTTTCCCATGCGCTCAAACTTCACCAACATTTCCATATATTTACATGCATTTCAGTACAAAGCTCACAGCTTTTCTACCAGATCTTCTCAAAAATTTTATCTCTTCTGGCACATAAAATTTGTCATTTGCACTTGACAGTCGTGTATATAATCTCAGTATATACCACAACCAGATAGCACCAGAACTACGGTTTTAAGTAATGATTTTTACAAAGTGGTGAAATAAAAAAAATCATTAACACCATTTTTCTGCATTTGTACTAGTGGGATCTGAAAATATAAAAAAAATTACACTTGATTAAGAGTTAACTGCTGTCGCATCTGTTATTATTAGGTTAGATTAGGTTAGGTTAGGATAAATTGTGAGTGGGCCATAACAGTCCCTCCACTGCGACCTTAAGGTCTATTGTGGCTCAATAATTTAATGTTTGTTTAGCTTTATTTTAATATCATATAACTTTGTTCCAGATCGAAGAGGGTGATCGCGGCCAAGACATGACCGCGTCCCTCGATAATTCGGGAGCAGAGGCTCGGAACGGAACGAACCGCAACGATTACACAGTATCAGCGACAGGCTACGACAACCAAGGCTTCAAGAGTGACGCTGACAATGGCGGACCAATCAAACCACCCCACAAGGAGATTACAGATGAGGAGGCCTCTCAACAGGGCAAGTTCAAAGTGTCTACAAAGGAAAAGTGGCGCATCCTCAAGAATGTCTCGGCTGTCTCTTGCGCCTTCATGATCCAGTTCACGGCCTTCCAGGGCACCGCCAACTTACAAAGCAGTATTAACGCAGAAGGAGGATTGGGAACAGTTTCGCTATGCGCGATCTACGCGGCTTTAGTGGTTAGTTGTATATTTGTACCTACGTTTCTAATCAAAAGGTTGACTGTGAAATGGACATTGTGTTTTTCAATGATGTGTTACGCGCCCTATATCGGGTGTCAGTTTTATCCAAAGTTCTACACACTGGTACCCGCTGGTGTCATCCTAGGTTTGGGTGCAGCGCCCATGTGGGCCTCCAAGGCCACGTACCTCACACAAGTAGCCGGTGTTTACGCCAAGCTGACAGATCAAGCAGTTGACGGAATCATCGTGCGATTCTTCGGATTCTTTTTCCTGGCCTGGCAAACAGCCGAGTTGTGGGGGAATCTGGTATCGTCACTGGGTAAGTTAGTTTTACTTATTAGTAATCGTAAAATTTTAGATTTCGGGTTTTTGACAGGTTTGGGGTAATTAGGGCCCTGGAATTATTTTGGTTCTTTTATTAGGAAGTTATAGAATTTAGTAGTTTCAAAACAAGCCTGCGACGATCGTTTACCTGTTAGTCTACGCGTATGAGCGTTGGGTATACGAGAGCTGATCAATAAATATCACTGTTAGGAATGAAGACGCAAGTTTTTTACAAGGTCTTATAATTTTTCAACGTAATCTCCTTTCAGGTCGATACCCTTTTCCCAACGTTTCTGCTATTTATTTAACCCCTCGAAAAATACGAAACCCCTCCACAAATACGGTTTGTCCAACTCTTCAAAATACGCTTCTGTCTCGACGATAACCCCCTAGTTTAAGCTCAATTTTTCCCGAGCCTTGTTTTCATGTTGGAGAACAGATAGAAGTGGAAGGAGGGCAGGTCGGGTGAGTATGGTGGCACTGGCGGCAAATCGTAACGCAGTTTATGCAATTAGGCTGGTTTTCTGGTAGGTACACTTGGAGAACCCAAATCGCCACAACACAATGTTTTAAAGACCTGACAAAAGTTAGCGTCATCAGAGGATGAAAAATTCTGATGTGTTATCGTGGTGAAACAGCACATTTTTCTTAGCCAAATGAGGTCGTGTCTCCTTCAATTTCTTATCAAATGGGTCCAATCATGCACTGTAGTAGTGCTCCCTGATCGTTCTTCCCTTCTGCAAAACTCCATGGCGATTATCCTCCAAACCATCGTAGCCTTCTTCGGAGCAGATTCACGCAAAGAATTCCATAGTTTTGACGACTGCTTGGTCTCTGGAGTATAATAATGTATCTAGGATTCATCAACGGTGACGACTCGACGCAAAATGTCCTGCGACTTTTGCTCAAAGAGGTCCAACCACTGTTTCGACATTGACAGCTTGTTGTCTACTGTGAACAGTCACGGCACCCATCGGGCCGACATCTTTACATATTTAGCTTATTATGTAAGGTACGACACGCCTACGGCGTCTGCTACTTCGCGCATTTTAGTTCAGCGATCAGCGAGAATCATGTTGTGAATTTTTCAGCGATTTCCTCGATAACCACGTTTTGGCCTGGCAGCTCCTCATCAAAAACAGATATGGGACCATCTTTAAATTTGCTGAACCAATATCTCACGATAGTCATAGATGGGAAAGGGTCCCTATAGACAGCATCCAACTTCACTTTCATTTCTTCGTATGTCTCTCCATCCAAAAAGGAAAATAAAATTATGGATCGATATTTTACATGTGATACAACTGTCTTCAAACACGGGTACTTATTGATCAACCCTCGTATGCGTGAGCGCATAAGCGTGTCATTCTTATGTGGTGTAGCAGTAAATCGTATTAAAAGACAAAATGTGATCTTTCAGATTGTTGCTACCTAAAATTATGTCAATGTTATGTGCAAATAAGTTTTAATTTTACCTCACGAAAACGTTGAGGGAAGATTTTACGTGGCTTCACGACAATGTTTGACCTTATGTCATGCGCCAGACTTTTCAGATGTTTATAAATAATTTCTGGCAGGAGTTTGCGCTTCAGAGAACCCGCAAATTTATTGTACACCCCTACATTTAATGTGAGTTGAGGTAATATTTTGCTTGTAAATATCTGGCGGGAAAACTTAGGGGGGATACATACATATATCAGTGATAGTAAAAGTAACCGCGCCATTGAACTGTCGTTTCATAAAGTTGTCGCTAGCTTTAAAGAAATTCAAGCCAAACGTGTATATGTAAATTAATTAAATTTTACTCTCCTCTGCATTGTGGGTGAAAAAAAAACAGGATAATAGATCTTCGCTGATCTATTAGCATCAACTTCTTATAGCTGAGCTATCTGCGGTCATTTTAAATTTTAGGGGGTGCAAATTTTGTTGGGACACCCTCGTGATTCTCAGAAACCAACCGCTCAAGATTAAAGAACCACGATCGCATAGAGAATGGAAGCAGCTTCAAAGTGATGTGTCACTCGACCCCTCATGCCATTTAAATTTTTTGAAGCGGTCGCCCTGGACGGTAGAGGGGTGCAGAAATAACGAGACCAAGAAAAAGTTTGGTCTTCCTTCAAGTTAAAATTGATCGGAGATTTTAGGGGGTGCAAATTTTAGTTGGGACAGCCTGTGTAAACTAAATGCATGTAAATAGGTGTAGATGATGCGTTCTGAGACCACCACCACCACTGCACCACCACCACTGCACCACCACCACCGTTTGTGACGTCAAAAACGGTGGTGTGGGTAAATGACGTCATAAAAACGGTGGTGGAGGCCAGTGACGTCATAAAAACGATGGTAGAGACGCCTGACGTCACACAAAACGGCGGTAGGTGACGTCACAAACGGTGGTGGAGGTGATTGACGTCATACAAAACGGTGGTGGATGACGTCATAAGCGGTGTGGTGGTGGTGCAGTGGTGGTGGTGATCACAGAACGCATCATTTACACCTACTCTAGCATGCTTACATAATAACTCATACACCATATGTAAGAGTGGTAGAAAAAGATTTTAAAGGTACATCGGAGCCCAGATATACAGGCTAATTCATTAAGTAAGCGAGATTCATATCTCGGTAACCATGGCAATCAGAGCTTCGAGAAAAAACTATTCGAAAGGTTTTTTCAAGTATAGGATTTTTTTTATTGTTTTGTTCTTCTTCCCATCAGATGGCACGTTCTCGAATGAATTTTTTTAAGACTGATATCTCAAAATAGTCTATTACAATGTTATCATTTTTAGTGAATTTTTTTTTAATTCACTATTAGAGAGGTATCGATGGTAAGACTTTCCAAACCAAATTCAAACAAGCGCGAACTAGGACCCCCAGAACCCAAATCCGGGGTCAGTTTATATATATATATATATATATATATATATATATATATATATATATATATATATATATATATGTATGTATTTATGTATGTATGTATGTATCCAACCGATAACTCAAAAATTAATTAACTGATGTTAATGAAACTCGGCAAAAACCTTTATTTTATTAATAGCTTTGACGAGTTCGTTAGCGAGGAAAATCTGCGAAGGTTTTACGGGAAAATTTTGAGTTTCCTTACGAAAAAAAATTTTATCTACGAAAGCTACAAAGATATTTTGACGTAATTTGGTCAATATGTTGCTTTGGGACAGACCTTGCTACACATCAAAATTTAAGTTTCTAGGTTTATAGAAAGTTGAGTTCAAATTTGAAACAATTAATGAAAATTCGCTATCATAACGCACTTGGTGTGTCCCGGACTTTTCTTTTTTTTAATCTCCTGAAACTTCTTATCTTGTTCTATATTTTTTGCCCGAGTGACGACCCTCTCATATTAAAAGTTGATAAAAAGGTTGAATTTAATCAAAACTTGACTTAGATTAGTATTCTTTTATTTCAGACCCATCATCTGACAAATCACGGAAATGTTTCGACAAGTTCAACATAATGACAATATGGCTTCTATTTGAAAAATAAAAGTTGTTGATAATTCTGAAAAAAAAAACTAAAGATCGGAACTAGGTTTTGATAACACTTTCGAACACCACTGACAAAAGTGCTTTAAGAAAGTGAAGACCAAAATTGCATATTTTCAAAAGATAAGAGGTCGTTACGAAAGTAAGATATTCTAAAAATAAGGTGGCCAAAAATGTAACCTAAGTTTTATTACTAGTATCTGAAAATGCCGAATTCCGACGTATCGTTTTCTCCCAATCATTATCAACTTTGATTTTTCAAACGGTAGCCATATTTAATTTTAACGCCCTTGTGTTGTACGTGTCGAAACAATTTCATTAATGTATCACATGATGGATACCAAGTAAAAGATCACCGACTTAATCAACTTTTGATTAAATTTACCCTTTTATCACCATTCAATATAAGAGAGTCGTAACTCTGACAGATCATCTAGAACAAGCTTAGGAGTTTCAGAAAAAGTAAAAGGAAGATAACATGGTAATGGAAATACTTTGAGATAATAGCCTTCGAAAAGTTTTATTGAAAATTGCGCCACCCAATGTCAATAAAAAATTCCTGAATTATATTTGAAAAAATCTTACCTAATGAATCACCCTGTATATCTCGGCTCCGAATACTTTTGAAATATTTTCTACCACTGTTACATATTGTGTAAGGTACTATTAAAGAATGCTAGTTTAATTTGTGGCCGCTAAAAAAAGTAATGATCCCAAAGTGACCATCCCCTTTATCCGATCTCAGAAACTTTATGTTAGTATAGCGTGCAGTTATTTAAACACAGGTATTGAAAATTATTTTATCTTTTAGCGAATTTTCATTAGAGAGGTCACGATGAAAAGCTTTTGAAAATATTGCTTCAGATGACCGCGAATTTGTGTCCCTTGAACCTAAAAGCAAGGTCCGTTAAAATTTTTATATGTTTATGTTATATATATATATATATATATATATATATATATATATATATATATATATATATATATATATATATATATATATATATATATATATATATATATATATTTGTGCGTGTGTGTGTGCATGTATGTATCCGAGCGATAACTCAAAAAATACTAAACTGAAGGCAAAAATCTTGTTTGGGCGAAAACCGAGGTGGACTTCGTTAATTAGCCTTTATGCTCAAGTTTTCCCGATGGAATATCAGGAAAAACTCTTTGAAAACGCTATCTTTTTTAAATAGTTAAAGTGAGTGGAATCGAATTTTTCACATGTATAGAGCATTCAAAGATCTTCTCATATATTAATTTTAAGGGGTTTCTCTCGACACAAGTTTAAGTTATCTTGAATTAAAGAAATTTAAAAGCTACGACACGATCCTAAAAGTGTATTAAGGCGTTGCTTAATGCGCGTGGGAGAGGTTGACATAACGGATGTCTTAGTTTGTTTTCTTTGAATGTTGGAAAGCTACAAAATCTGCCTAATAAATAGAAACAGCCAGAGTTGTCAGTTTCAAAATTTTATTACACAAACTTGGGAACTTTTCCTCGTTAGAAAAATTAGCGGTAATATTTATTTCTAGAATTGATTTATTACTCAAAAAACTATATGGTAAAACCGGCAGCTAAAGGCTTTAAACCTGATTTTAAATTGTGATCCAAACAATAACCAAATAAAAACCTTATAAGTTGCATAAAACTTTCACAATTATAACATTTTTTGTGAATGAATTAGAAATGACCAACTACACGATTCTTGGTCACAAGGGCAGAAATTAAATTGATATTTGTTTGTTCTGTTATTTCCATTCTTATAGCAAAATGGCGCGGTTTATGTAGCGTCCTTTGTCATATCAATTTATTTTTATTTTAGGTTAATGAGAGAATATAGGTTGTTTTTCGATTAATAATTTTAAATTATATAAAAAGCTTGTGAATTAAATCATTGCTTTGTTTGATCATATTGCGAAATAAGTGAGTTGTCCAAGACCCTAACCTTAAAAAGTTACGTTAAATTCTTTCAGACAGGATCAGTACGTATGCAATCAGGACTGTCAAAACTTATGTAAATGTTGCAAAATTTGAATGTAATTTAATTCATCATTTAAAATGTGAGACATATTTGGTTCTCGGGTTAAACCGCGCCCAAAATTTATGAAAACTCGACGTTTCGGTTCCTGTTTTGGAGCCATTTTCAAGGGGTAAAGGAAATATGTAAGGACATAGCCTCTAAGGCCTGAATCTGACTACTCCTTAGAGCGGTGGACAAAAGTGGGTTGGGTTGTTGTAGTTCGATTACGGGGCCTCAATCTCCCAAAATCTCTCCGGAGATCGTCTCTAAGATCTCAGTGTGTTCAACCCTAGGTCTAAAAGAAATCTGGCAGTTCATTGCAAGTCTTGTATTGTATGTACCGTTTCGTCTACCTGCTTCGTTATCAGTGAATCATCCCATTGCCCATCGCTACTAAATTCCGTGGTTTGAACACTAGCAACACGATCCCTTAGACTAATGGACAACAGCAATAAACAGACAGAATTAAGCTTTTTAAGGCAGACATTGCTAGAAAACGGTTACGCCAATAATCACATACTACGAGACATTACAAACGCACCACAACAAACCACACCAAGAACAGACAGTGTCTCCACAACAACACACAACGTTTTTACCATACATTAATGTCTTACCGACAAAATCAGCCGAATTTTTAGAACCCATAATATCAAAACAATATTCACAACAGAGCAAAAACTGTCAAATCTGATCAAGACTCCCAAGGATACGATTCCAAATTAATCCCACGGAGTTCACGAAATTCTTCGTTCCGACTGTTCCCGAACTTATGTAGGACAAACAAATAGACGCATCCACAATAGAATATATCAAGACACCCTCGCTGTTATAAAATCCGACCCCTCAACGGCACTGGTCATGCATTATATTTATACAGGACACAAAATAGACTTCGCCAAAGCCAAAACAATAGCATCGGTTTACAACTTCAAAACCAGCATTATCCGCGAAGCGATCGAAATAGGAAAACGTCCAGAATGTTTAAATAAGCGAGATGATGATCTTCGTCTTCCGAATAGTTGGAAACATATTATATCTTCATTACAAATACACAAAAAGACCAGAAATTCAATAGACAATTTTATTTACCCATTACCTGACTCAACGAATACCCGCAATCTTCTTAGTCCTTTAAGTACCGCGACGAAAGCCCCTGACTCAACAAATACCTGCCGTTCTCTTAATACTTTGAGTACCGTGACGAAAGCCTCTGACTTAATTTACCTGGACCCGACTAATTTTACTGATAACGGAGCAGGTAGACGAAACGGTACATACAATACAAGACTTGCAACGAACTTTCAGATATTTTTTAGGTCTAGGGTTGAACACACTAAGACCTTAGAAACGATCTCCGACGAGATGTGGGAAGTAGGCAGATTGAGGCTTAGAGTTAATGTGCTTACATATTTCCTTTACCTCTTGAAAATGGCTCCAAGACAGGAGCCGAAAACCCTAGAGCCAAGTATGTCTCAAATATCTATATATATATATATATATATATATATATATATATATATATATATATATATATATATATATATATATATATATATATACATATAATAATTTTAACGGACCTTGGATGTGGGTTCTAGGCCCCCAAATTCGTGCTCATTTGAAAAAAGTTTCACCATCGTTACCTCTCTATTATTGAATTTTCTTAATGAAAATTCACTAATTAGGCGCCCATGGAAAGAGATTTACACCAGCTTTAAAATGATGTGCCACTTGTTGTTTCAGATTTTAGGGGTGCATCCATATTAATTATTTTTTATCTAAATTGCTGCTACACCTTTGGCCCATTTTTCAAACCCTTTAACCTAATCTGCCTGTTAACAATACTGGCAATGACCTAAGCCAACTAATTTTAGCATTTTCTTTCGAAAAACCTGTTATAAATTATATTATTATTTACTTCGTATAATACTCTATATTTGCTTGCATTTGTTTACAGTTCTAAGTAATCCTCATGGTGGAGGCGGCGGACTTTCCAACGGGAACAGCACCAAAACGTACGAAAGCTGTGGGGCGAATTTCTGCACATCCACGATAGCCAGTAACGGTAACCTGGCCAGACCTGCAGATTCAGAAATTTACGAAATCTCAACCATCTATTTAGCTTGCATCGTCGCCGCAGTCATACTCATCGCAGTCGTCGTAGATCCTTTGTCCAGGTATGTCAAAATACTTTTATAAACTAGATCATTTATTTAGCCACTTCCATTTTAGTGAATTTTCGTAGACAAAAAAAATCACTAATAAGGTTAATTTTTTCAGTTTTGAAAAAAACTATTCAAGTGAGAGCAAACACATATCCGGTGTCAGTTTTTTTTTTATGTTTATATAGCGGGTGCCGCATTTCTACCGTATAGCTCAATACAGGGTGGCGAATTGAAAAATAAACAGACCGATTTGCGTCCAGAGAATTTTTTTTAAGAAACACTGAAACACGTCGATTTTAATATTGAGGGGGACATGTTTAGACATAAAACTCAACTTTGTCACATAAACCCCTTAAGGGTGGTGATAAAAACCCTTATATTTTAAATAGGGAACATGGGTCGAGTGTTACATAACTTGAAAGCTCTTTCTTTTCTGAATTCAGCACACAAATTTTTTTGGAAATTTTATCAATTCGTTTAAAAATTATTCACAGTTGAAGATGCAAAAACGCTTTTCACTCATTCCGATAAGAAATGTGCTGATAGTCAATGTTTTGTTGGTTTGTAAACAAAAAATTGACTATCAGAATTTCTTATCGGAATGAGAGAAGTGCGGTTTATTATTTCAGTTTATCGGTTGGTTTGATACTTGATAGTACTACCGAAAATTAATTTCACAATGGTGTATTCTGTAGAAGAAAGAGTTGAAATAATTACTCCTTTTTTCAAAAACGATGACTGTGCCAACCGTACCGCAAATTTGTTTAATGAACGACATCCAAACAGACATGTTAACAGAAAATACATTTTGGAGTTAGTTGCATAGTTTCGACAAGTGATTCAGTAGCCAACAAAAACCGGAATCCTTAACGTGAATTTCCGGTTAGAAATGAGACTACTGAGATTGAAGTTTTAGGACAAATTGCTGCAGGCCCAACTTTGAGCACGAGAAAATTGGCCACAACATCAAAAGAAGAACTATTCAGCGAATATTGAAGCATCGTAAATTTCACCCGTATAAAATTCATCTTGTACAACAACTGAATGAAGATGATTTTGATCGGCGGCTGGAGTTTTGTGCAGTTATGACTGCACGAATAGCTGATAACGGGAACTTTCTGTTCAATATCTGTTTTTCAGACGAGTGTACGTTTTTATTAAACTCTACAGTCAATCGTCATAATTGTCGTTATTGGGCAGATAATAATCCAAGAAATGTTCACGAAGTCCACACTCAAACTCCACAGAAATTGAATGTCTGGATTGGCATTTTTGGAGACCGCTTAATCGGACCAATTTTTCTTGATGTCAATTTGAGTGGAGAAACGTATTTGGAGTTACTAGAAGATGTTTTACCCTCTACTAATTGACATTGTTGAAAATGATAATCGCTATCAAGAAAATCAGTTAGTGTTTCAAGAAGATGGAGCTCCTCCGCATTTTTCACAACGTGTTAGGGAGTTTTTGAACAGAGAGTTTCCAGAGCAATGGATTGGGCGTAGAGGTGCTATTGAGTGGCCCCTAGATCACCGGATTTAACTCCTTTAGACTTCTTTATATGAGGCCATTTAGAGAGTAGAATTTTCCCAACAGAACCGGAGTCTCTGGAAGAATTACGACAACGCATTGTTGAAGAATGCCGAACAAAATTTGTAGTTTTGTATGGAAGCTGGTCGTCAACAATTTGAACACTTACTTAACTGAATAAACATTTTTGAACGTTTGATTTTGTTTTTTAGTTTTTTTTAACGAAAAATTGACTAATTAGTGCATTTCTTATCACAATGAATGAAATACGTTCTTGCAATTCCAACTGTGAATAATTTTCAAACGAGTTGATAAAACTTCCAAAAAAAGTAGTGTGCTGAATTCAGAAAAAAAGGGCTTTCAAATGATGTAACACTCGACCCATGTTCCCGTTTTAAAATATAAGGGTTTTTATCACCACCCTTAAGGGGTTGATGTGACAACGTTGCGTTTTATGTCAAAACATGTCCCCCTCAATATTAAAATTGACGTGTTTCAGCGTTTCTTAAAAAAATATCTCTGGAAGCAAATCGGTCTGTTTCGTTTTCGTTGCGCCATCCTGTATAATATTTAGACACACGAAAAAGTAAGCACAGTGTACCATTTATTTCATACTAAAAGACACCTAATTATTCGTTTAAATTACCGATCCAGTTTAAACCTGAAGCAACCACTATTTTTATGGTCGTTAAATATGTAGGGAATCATTTTTACCATTTTAAATTTGCACAACAGATGCTGCACTTCTTTTATATTTTTATTATTGCGAACCAAATATTAAAATTGATGTTCACCGTATCAATAAAATAAATTGACAATAATATGTGGTCAGTATATATGCGGATGTTCAATATTACGCCCGTCAATCATTTGTTCTATTTTTATTATTAAACAAATCTAGCGTGCATAAAATCGTTACGTTTTTATATAGCTTGTCAACAATTTGTCTTTTATTTTCAGTACCGAGAAAAAAATCACAATGGACGCTATCGCTCTATTGAATTTATAATTTCACTGGCGTAAAACATAAAAGATACAAGGTGATTAACAAGGACAAATTGTAGTGTTTTGATATACAGGCAAAAAAACTGATTTTTTAATTTACATGTACACATGGTGTTTCCCAATTCTTTGCTAATACTTAAGAATGTGAATTTGTCGATATAAAGATATGTCGTATAGCTGTTAACTTTTAGTGAATTTTCTTTAAAAAATTCACTAATGAGGAGATCCCGACTTTTGAATTTTGAAAAAATTTCTTCAAATGAGCGCTAGTTAGGCCCCTCATAACACATATCCGGGGTCAGTTTCAATTTTTATAAGTTTATATATATATATATATATATATATATATATATATATACATATATATATATATATATATATATATATATATATATATATATATATATATATATATATACAGGTGGGGCACCACATATGCGTCGGTCTCTCTAATAGACCCTGTTAGAATTTACAAATTATGTTTTTTCTAGCATATATAGGGCCTTTAGAGGCATCTTCTGAAAATACTCTCGATAATACAGGATGTTCACAAAAAAAAGATACATATCAAAGTTATGTTTTTTTAAATGGAACACCCAGTATATTATTCGGTTTTCATCATCTAGAAATAAAATGCAGGTAAGTTACAATAGGATTCCCTATACCTAAAACCTACCGTTTTTCAGAAATATAGCAATTTTTGAAAATGGAAGCCTCAACGCAAGAAATTTTTTTCTTACCCTCGGCAACGTAGAAAAAATCTAACTTATATTAGTATTTAGTAGAAAGATTGTTGCATGTAACAGAAAAAAGAATTCAATGTAAAGTTATACAGCATGGTGAGTAACCTACTAGTGATATTTGACGCATAATATTGCAAATAAGTCTCTTATTTTAAATAGGAGACTCTGTATATAATAGTTTATTCTTCTACAAAATTTTATTACCTTTTAATTTATACTGGGGTTTCCTATACCTAACTCAAGCAGTTTTCGAGATATTTAGAATTGTTTGTTTTCCATAATAAATGTCACCTTTCGTCATCAAGTGAGCCTTGATTATAGTGAGCGTTTATATTGTAGGCTAAGTAAATTCGTAGATCAATGCGGAAAAACTTTTATCAAGAACATTGTATTGCAACAGTTAAAAAAATGTTAGTTGGGTTATACAAATGTCAAATTTTAATAACATGAACAACAAACAAAAAAGGACAATTTAACACACTATAGTAAATGTTCAAATTGACGGCCGTCTTGTTCAGTGCATAAACGTATTCTTTTTTCTAATGATTTTTGGGCTTTCAATAACATTTCAGAAGTTACTGTGTGGAACGCACCTCGTATTCTTAGTTCCATATGTTCTCGATTAGTCGGGGTACTTTGTAAGCAATACGTTTTATGTAACCCCACAAAAATACATTCAAACACGTTAAGTCCGGGGATCGTGCAGGCCAGTTATGTGGGCTTCCTCGTCCTATCCATTTATTGGGGTAACTTCTGTTTAAATGTTCTCGTACACTGGTTTCAAAATGGGCGGGAGCACCGTCTAATTGGAACCACATCCGCCGTTTAATATCTCTTGGGATATATTCTAAGAGCTCTGGCAAATCATCTTTTAAAAATCTTAGTAAAATTTGACCGTTCAGGTTCCCATTAAAAAAGCAAGGCCCTATTATGTGTCCTCTTAAAATTCCGGCCCAAACATTAATACTCCATCTGTGCTGATGATCCACTGTATGGACATGATGTAGACTTTCGTCACTATAATAGTGATAATTGTGTCTATTTACTAGGTACGTGCTATGAAATGTACTCTCGTCTGAAAATAGCACAAAGTCAAAGAAATTTTCATTCTCACAACTTTGTCAAGGGCCTACAAGCAAAAATCAATTCGTCGAATTAAATCAATATCAAGCAGTTCCTGATGTAACTGAACATGGTATGGATGAAATTTTTCCTTTTTGATTATTCTCCCAACACTTCGTCTGCTAATGCCTACTTCCCTGCTTATGTTACGCTGACTTGTATGGGGATTTCCAACAACAGCGCCAATTACCTCATGCTCGATTTCGCCATTTTCAGTGAAAGGGTTTTGTCTGTTGACTTTTTCATACGCGACACTTGCTGTTCTACAAAACACCTGCAACAGTCTCTGTAAGACTCTTTTGCCTGGATGATGTCGAGATGGATATTTTTGAGCATAAACCCTCGCAGCCAGTAAACAATTTTCTTGGCATTCCCCAATAACAAGAATCATATCCATTCTTTTCTGTACAGGATACGCTTTTATTTTTATACTACTCTTGAACAATTTTATTAAAAACACCCAAACACTTGACACGACACAATAGAGTTAGAATACTTGACAAATGTCAAATAAATTGATAACAACCGTATATCCAATATCCCTGCCACAGCCCCCTGGCTTCCCAAGTAGATATTGACATTTATTATGGAGAACAAACAATTCTAAATATCTCGAAAACTGCTTGAGTTAGGTATAGGGAACCCTAGTATCAATTAAAAGGTAATAAAATGTTGTAGAAGAATAAGCCATTATATACAGGGTGTGCTATTTAAAATAACAGACTTATTTGCAATATCATGCGTCAAATATCACTAAGAGGTTACTGACCATCCTGTATAACTTTACATTAAATTCTTTTTTCTGTTACATGCAACAATCTTTCTACTAAATACTAATATAAATTAGATTTTTTCTACGTTGCCGAGGGCAAGAAACATTTTTTTTGCGTTGAGGCTTCCATTTTAAAAAATTGCTGTATTTCTCAAAAACGGTAGGTTTTAGGTATAGAAAGTCCTATTGTACCTTACCTTTATTTTATCTCTAGATGACGAAAACCGAATTATATACTGGGTGTTCTATTTAAAAAAACATAACTTTGTTATGTATCTTATTTTGTGAACATCCTGTATCATCGAGAGTATTTTCAGAAGATGCCCCTGAAGACCCTGCATATGCTAGAAAAAAAAACGGAATTTGTAAATTCGAACCGACGCGTATGTCGTACCCCATCCTGTATATAAATATATATATATATATTATATATATATATATATATATATATATATATATATATATATATATATATATATATATATATATATATATATATATATATATATACAGGGTGGCCCAAACTCGATGGCCTATTAGAAGTATTTAGAGCATCAAAAGTGATAGAGATCTGAAATTTGGGTAATTTTTGTAAGTAGTCGCGATCTTTGTTTCGAAAATATTTTTAACAATGCAGTGTTGCCACATCTACCCTAAATAGATACTAACTTTGTTTTTTCAAATGAAACACCCTATATATTATGACATTTTCGGGTCCCCCGGAACATTTACAAAGTTTTTTATACAAGTTATTTCTCACCTATCTAGAGCCGTTATGGAGATAAAAAATAATATTTAGGAAATTTGGCAACTTTCATTCCTCAATGAAAAAACGATTATCACCACAACCGACATAGCTAGGATTCTGTATTTATGGTTTCTGTTTGTCAATGGGTTAATATATGATGATATGCTGTGATAATTCAATTACTGCATACAGAGTGTTCACAAAATGATGGACTTCTGATAGGACATTGAAAGGCAGGTAACTCGGAAATTTCAAATGGAACACCCTGTATTTTATAATGAAATAAGCAAGATTAATTTATTTCCATTCTAAAAGTGCTGGGCGATGTAGTACCTATTCTCAGCGGTTTTCGACTTATAAGCAAAAATAGAAAATATTGCCTTGCCTTGAATAGATTTGTTATAAACAGTAGGCGATGCTTCTAAATTGTCAAGATCGATTGTCAGAATTAAACTGTCAGTTTATAACTCTGTTCGTTATACATATTGTTAGTGATCTTTTATTGGAAATGGCAAATTCATATACAAATGAGCAAATTTTGGACTTGTTCTTCATGCATGGCCAGTGTAACAAGATTATTTCAAGGACATGCAGAAACTTCAACGAAAAGTATCCAGGCATTGTTCCGATGAATGGGAAGAAATTCAAGAGGTTACAAGCCAACTTTTTGAATAACGGTCACATGAGCAATCCAAGACTCCAAATGAAACCTGTTACAGGTAACGATGACAATATAATAATTGTCCTAGCATATTTTTCTGCATTTCCTCATGCATCACTTCATTCCGCCGAGAAAGACTTAGGAATATCCTATAAATCCATAGAAAGAATAATGCATAACTATGGAATGCATAATTATAAATTCATAAGACTTCAAGCCATTGAGCCAACTGATCCAGAAAAACGCGTAAATTTATGTGAAATGATGTTAATTCGTACTCAAGAAGATCCAAATTTTCTGAAGAAAATTATTTGGACGGACGAAAGCAAGTTTACTAGAGAAGGCATCTTCAATCGAAGAAATTCACATTACTGGGCAGCGGAAAATCCACACTTCGTTAAAGAGACAGGGTTTCAACATAAATTTGAGTTCAATGTCTTTTGCTTGATGATGAAGGACCAAATAAAATTTTGCTTTTACGAAGAGAATTTAAATTCGGAAAAATATCTTCAGATATTACGGACCACAGTATCTGACTTCCTCGATGAATTAAATCTCGAGATTGCTGGTATCAGCTAGATGGTTCTCCAGTCCATTGCACAAACCAAGTGACAAATGAACTTGTGGGAATGTTTGAAGATCGTTGGATACGTCGAGGAGGTCCTTGGGTTTGGCCACCGACGTCACCAGATCTCACCCCACTGGATTTTTATCTTTGGGGTAGAATCAAACAAATTGTTTATCTGACGCCCATTAACACCAAGGAAGAACTCAAAAATAGAGTGTCGAGCGCATTACTATCTCTAGGGGGATGTGAGATAGAAGCAGCAACAACTCATGTTCTGACACAAGTCATAGAATGTTTGAGAGTTGAAGGAGGACGATTCAAGCAATTTAATTATTGATGTTCATTTCATTATTTATTTATTTGTGTTTGTTAATTTATTTGTTTGTATGTTTATTTTCTTCTTGTTATTTTATATGAGAATATAGCCAGCTGTCAATGGTGTGATTTTTTAGTGTTAAATAATGAATCAGATTTTAACATAGCAATTGGTTGAGGAACTAAAAATTAGTATTATTTAACACTTTACTTGCAATATTTTCTATTTTTGCTTATAAGTCGAAAACCGCTGAGAATAGGTACCACATCGCCCAGCACTTTTAGAATGGAAATGAATTAATCTTGCTTATTTCATTATAAAATACAGGGTGTTCCATTTGAAATTTCCGAGTTACCTGCCTTTCAATGTCCTATCAGAAGTCCATCATTTTGTGAACACCCTGTATGCAGTAATTGAATTATCACAGCATATCATCATATATTAACCCATTGACAAACAGAAACCATAAATACAAAATCCTAGCTATGTCGGTTGCGGTGATAATCGTTTTTTCATTGAGGAATGAAAGTTGCCAAATTTCCTAAATATTATTTTTTATCTCCATAACGGCTCTAGATAGGTGAGAAATAACTTGTATAAAAAACTTTGTAAATGTTCCGGGGGACCCGAAAATGTCATAATATATAGGGTGTTTCATTTGAAAAAACAAAGTTAGTACCTATTTAGGGTAGATGTGGCAACACTGCATTGTTAAAAATATTTTCGAAACAAAGATCGCGAGCACTTACAAAAATAACCCAAATTTCACATCTCTATCACTTTTGATGCTCTAAATACTTCTAATAGGCCATCGAGTTTGGCCCACCCTGTATATATATATATATATATATATATATATATATATATATATATATATATATATATATATATATATATATATATATATGTATGTATGTATGTATCACACCGATAACTCAAAAAATAATGGGCCGATTTTGATTAAATTTGGTGAATAAATTCCTTTTGCAAATGGCTTGGACAAGTTTGTTAGCCAGGAAAATATGCCCAGGTTTCCCCGGAAAATTTTGTGTTTTCTTTAGAAAAAAAATTATATCTCCGGAATTAACAAAGTAAGGGCAACTAAATTTGGTACGCGGGTTTATATCCTTATACGTAAGTTATTTACCAAAACTTAGTTATGTAGGTCAAAAGACAAAAAAGTTATAGGCATTTAAAGAAAAATCAATTGTGGTTTTCCTCAAAACGTCAAAGTTGCGATTTAAAACGTCCAAATCGGCAACATTTAGGCAATTAACTTGAATCTAATACGGGCTATGGAAATCAAATGTCTCAAGAAGGATGTTTTACAAACCCTGAAGTGTTAGTTTCAACCGTCATTGTCCTTTATTTTACTAAAATGTTTCCAGAAAATTCATTTCAAATATACCCCTTCTCTGATGCTTGGCAGTAGCCTTAGCTATAGAGTTTATCGTTTAATGGTATATAACTTTTGTCGAATTTTCGTAAAAAATCAATAAAGCTCAATATATCCGTTATTATACAAGATATTAAAAAAAAAGTATATATTAATTTTAGGGTGTCTTGAGCTACATCTTAAAATAATATTTCTACAATCACAGGATGGCCCATAAGTCGTTGGTGATACAAATTTCCTTTTTTTTTAAATCAAACACGCCTTATGTTATTGCATTTTTGCATTTTCCATCGAAATATACTGCATGTTTGTAAGAAAAGAAATTCTAGATGCAGCAACTTGGGTTATGGTAGCGAATTTTGATCAAATGCTTCATATTTGAATAGCCCAATTTGCAATTAACCTATAAGGTTGACGAAGAAACGAGTTTTTCCGGAAACACTTTAAGTTTACTTTTGGAAATTTTTGTACATTTTCACACAATAAAGTTATTTTTATGAAACATGGCACATTGTTTTTACTATATAGGTTATACTGGTAACCAAATTTGATGCCTGCTTTCTTAAAAAGAAAACATACATATTTGCAATAAAACATTTTAATGAAAATTCACTACCATAACGCACTTGCGTCTAGAGTTTTTAAATTATCGACATGTCAAACAACTACGAATCCTCGGTTTTCCGTAGAGCGTCTAAACCTTGCAATTCCCTCCTTGTGGACACATTTGCTAAAACATATAATTTCCAGCTGCTGTGGCCTATTCTGTTGCACAAAAATAAGTTTATTGGAGTTTTTGTTAATTGCACTATGCAAGAATTGATTTTCTTCCATCAAAAATTGTAAATCATATAATCACACAAGGAAGTGATAGTAAGATGTTGTAGATATTTGCTACATCAAATCTCATATACAACTTCTGTCAAATAACTTTCTCATCTTAGTAACTACGGACTGGTGAATGTAGAATGGCGATATCAAGTTAAATCTGGATAGTACAAGACAGAATCAAGACAAAGCAGCCACGCAATTAGATGGAAAATTTATTATTAAAAAATACTATTATATTATGCACATGTATCAGGTCGAGCAGACACATTCTACAACAATTCGATCAATCAAAACACTTCAGCAATCGAGTGTGCTGGTAGCTTATAAACAATATTATAACCAGTGGACTAGAAAGTCCAGGCAACGTGTTTGAGATTATGCGCGGTGAAAAATCCAAGAAACAATTTATTGCGTTACATAATTTACTGTCTTGAGAAATGAAATTGATGTATATGGTATAATGTAACTAATTTAAATCTAATTTATATTTCCAAGGTAAATCACGAAGTGCTTTAAACAAATTTATGTTAATAATAGAAGTTGTTTCCTCTGTGGCCAGTATAGTGGCTACACACGTTCCTCTTTATAAAACTGAGTATATAGTATTTTTACGATAGGAGTGAAATGACGTCATAAAGGGATGCAGTGCAATGTATGTAACTGTTAATAACATAAGGGAAATATTATCACTTAGCCTTTCTGTTAGTGAATTTTCGTTAAAAAATGACTTTTTTAGTATGACGAGATTGTGAATATTGAATTGAGTTTGACCAGATGAGCGCGAGTTAGGACCCCTAGAACCCACATTCAGGATTACTTTGAATTTTAATATATATATATATATATATATATATATATATATATATATATATATATATATATATATATATATATATATATATATATATATAGTGTGGCCCATTTAAGATGGACACACACCTTTCACTTTTGTCTTTATAAATGGATTTTGATGAACAAAAGATCAACAGATATAAGATGAAAAAGTTATAAATGATGTGAAAATTGTTTTCTATGTCACCTAACCAATGCCTACTAATTCAATTTTTCTATGTCAAAAAAAAAAGGAAGAAAGGGTTAGGGCCATTTTTAAGGGCAAAAATAAGTATGCCACTGCATTCGGCACCCGTCAAAATAGATATATACCAAATTTCATAAAAAAATAAGAATTATTTGCCACTTCAGAGAGGGTTATTTGTGTGGCCCTTCTATAATATAGACACCCGTGTAACTTTTTGAATTAACAACGCGATTTTTTAGCGATATCTCAAAAGCTAGAAAATAAATAAGGCCACAGATCCTGTAAAACATGTTTCCTATCCCTGTCAATCACGGCCTAGTAAAACTATTTTCATATGCCAAAAATCACAAAAAAGGTTTATGGTTAGCTTTAGGGAAAAACAAGTACGCCACTGGATTTCTTTATAACTGTTGCCTACCAAATTTCATCAAAAAATAACTATTGTAACGAACTATTAAAGTCAACATCTCAAAAGTTGAAGAAAAAAGTTTATAAATGCTGTGAGAAATGTTATATTTACCTCCTGACCAAGGCCTACTAAGGCAATTTTTCTACGTCAAAAATTGTAAAAAATTAAGCCAACAACCTTGGTAACAAGTTCAGTCATTTTGTGAAAACTTGAGTATGTGTAAGTATTTTTCTTTTATTACGTTGTTACCATGGCTTTCTTTCTTTTTTGCATTAAATAATATTCATATGTCAAATATGTTGTTGATATAGTTATTTTTTGATGAAATTTGACAGGTAACAGTTTTGAGGAATGGCGAATCCATTGGCGTACTTTTTTTTTCGTAAACTAACCCTAAACCTTTTTTATAATTTTTGACATATGAAAATAATTTTAGTAAACCGTGATCAAATGGCATAGAAAACAGTTTTCACAGGATTCATAGACTTCTTTCTTCATTTTCTATATTTGAAGACCTTGCTAAAAAAGTTCGCGTTATAAATACAAAAGTTACAGTGGTGTTTCCATATTAGAAGGGTCACAGAAATAAACTTCTCTGAAATGATTAATAATTGTCTTTTTTCTATGAAATCTGGTATGTATCTATTTTGTGGGATGCTGAATGCAGTGGCGTACTTATTTTCTTCCTAAAAATGGCCCTAATATTTTTCCAATGTTTTGAGATAAAAAAACTGTATTAGTAGGCCTTGGTCAGGTGACAGAGCACAATTTTCACAGCATTTATAGTTTTTCACCTCATACATTTTCATATTTTGTTCATCAACATCGAATTATAAATACAAAGATTACAGGGGTGTTTCTTAAATGTGCCACAATGTATGTATGTATGTATGTATGTATGTATGTATGTATGTATGTATGTATATATATATATATATATATATATATATATATATATATATATATATATATATATATATATATATATTTATATATATATATATATATATATATATATATATATATATATATATATATATATATATGTAGTATACAACTTCTATCTTAAACATTATCACCTTTGGGCCATTCAGGCAATGAAGTTACTAGATAACATGCATGGACGACACTCTTGTGTCACTAACGCGCCTGTCCACTGGCAGTTGAACAGATATAACAAATATCCTGCCAAACAGTAATCTCTGTGTTTGTGGTTCTGCTTCCAGAGCTCTACTTCATATGTCGACCTTTTCAGTTGGCTTTTGTTGAGTCAATGGGAGTTTATCCCTTCCTTGGATGTTGGAGATATTCTGTGCTCACGGCCAAAATATATCGTTGTTACTGTATGTCTGACCGTAATATTGCTCTATTGCTTACTTTGGCCATCTGTCAGCTGTCATTTAGATCAAGAAATATTTCATTGCATTAATATAACATGTGAAAGTAGATGCATTTTTCCTTTTTAAGATCTAACAATGTTTTATCAAAAAGACGATGTAATCATATCATAGAAGCAGTTATGCATGTGTGTGTAAGTGTGTGTCCTTAATGTGCAAATCTTGAAGCTTGGTTATGAGGCAACAGGTTGCAATGTAATAACTCCTCTTTTGTGGCTGATAATTTTTTACTTTAGTTCAGTTATTGGTAAAAATAATTTGCGTTTTATAACAGGAATTTTTTTCAAAGTTTTTTTTGTAGGCTTCTGAAGAAGTGTCAGTTTGACATGAAATATATAAAGTATGTTATAACAAAGAACGTACTTTTCTTATTTCTCGTATTACAATAAGGTCGATTGCCCTTAAATGAGATTATAGGAACTAACAAGTATATATATATATATATATATATATATATATATATATATATATATATATATATATATATATATATATATATATATATATATATATATATTGTTACGACCCAGATGTCGTAACTTGTTTTTTGATTGTTAATCCGTCATCATTTTAAAGGTTTTGTTCTATTTAGTGTGATCAAACGCGAGTGACTTATTTAGGTTAACACAAACCGTGTCTGTGTTCGTCCATAATCCTCGAGCAGGTGATACCTTCAGTACTCCTGCTCGTATAATTTTATTGTCTATGGTAAATATATAGTGGTGCTGGGGTCATATGCTGTCTTTCCTTTTTCTGTGCAACGGCTACTTACATTCTATGGTTATTATCGGAAAGACGATCTGATGTCTATGGGTTGGCATGACTGAATTTGTAGCGCATGTGTACGTGGAGACGACGGCTGTCCGCCACCGTGTAGCTCGCTCTTCTGGCTTTGCTGTTCAAGTGGAAGGTGCTATAGTAGCCGCGGTCGTTTCCCCGATCTCTTAAATTTATGGAGCGCTGTATCTTTGAGTTTTATATGAAACCTAATATTATTAAAGAGCCACGGAGCTCTGGGTTTAGTTATCTTAACCTGTCTCAAAGGAGCATGGATGTCAAACAAATGCAATACAAAAGAGTTGAACATTTCAAGCTTCATCTCAATGCTAGGTTCACGTATCAAATCCTGCCAGTTCAATGACTGCAAATCACGATCAAATAATATGTAGGCAAAGTTTCGAAAATCTCGGTAAGTAACAATCGTAGGCTGGAAAGGTATCTCTTGAGTTTCCACCACACAAAAAACAGCATGATGGTCGGATATACTATCCGCCGATATGCAGCCAGCCTCGACCACAATATTTTTATCAGTAATAAATATAGGGTCCAATAGAGTGCTAGTAGTATTGGAAATCCTAGTAGGCTCATTAATAAGTTGAGTAAAGTTAAAACAATCAGATAAAGGGTTACCGACATTGAGCAGATTAACGTTAAAGTCCCCAGCACAAATAAACTCATCAACCCTGGGATAAACCACACCAAGGATGTTATGAACATCATTGACTAATAAATTTAAATTAGTTAATTTTCGTTCAAAGTTTTTGTAAATTTTTGTAAAAATATTTTTAGCGCATTTCCGTAACAAAATATTTTTTATTAATTTAATAAAGTCACTATGTGTGGAAGTATCGCATCGGCGACCAAAAATTCAAATATTTTTTTGGCTTACGCCTAGTAAAAAGTATCAAAACATAAAGGAAACATGATTTAAGAACGAACTTTTTTTTTGTTTGTCCGTCTATATGTCTGTCTGCTTGTAGACACGATAACTTTAGAACGAATTGAGATATCGTCTTCAAATTTGGTATACAGTTAGCACTCGACAAACAGACGGTCCGGATTGTTTTTGCGTAAAATCGCTATAGGGTCTAGGGGATAAATAGGTGGTGATTTGGTGAAAATTGACATTTTTTCGTTAAAACTCGAGTAATATAACGTTTTAGCGTTTATTTATTAGAAAACTTTTTATTTCATCAAACATCTGATATTCTGTGCTGAAATGAAATTAGGAGATGTGTGGGGGTAGAATATTGTTGACGAAAATTTTGATTTTGTTTGCTAGAACGACGTAGAAAGCCTCAAAACATAAAGAAAACTTGATTCTGGAACGAATTTTTTTTGTCTGTCCATCTGTCGGCATGTAGGTCTGTCTGTTAATAGGCGCAATAACTTTCTAACGAATTGAGATATCATCTTCAAATTTGGTATGCAGTTAGCACCCGACAAACGAACTCTTCGAGTGGTTTTTGGGTGAGATCGCTTAAGGGAGTAGATGATAAATAAGAGGTGATTTGGTGAAAATTTACATTTTTTTTCAATAAAAGTCGAGTAGTATAAAGTTTTATATATATATATATATATATATATATATATATATATATATATATATATATATATATATATATATATATATATATATATATATATATATATATATATATATATATATATATATATATATATATATAGTGTGTCCCAAACTAGCTGGGAATGTATTGCTATATCCGTTATTATTAGATATAGCGAGCCGTTAGATTAGTAATGTTTTGTAGAATTTCATACTCGTTTCAAATATGACTTGTATTTTTCCCTGCCTCTTTTCGTTTTCGAGTTATTTTGGGAAATACAAAAGTTGTCGATTTCTTTTTTTCTTCAATATCTAAGTAGGCGTTGATCTGACATGTCTGAGACTTGCACATTATCAGGACATTTTTTACAGAGTAATCTTTATGGGCTATTCTCAACTTTGGATTGTCATTTGTTTTCGAGCTACAGGTATCAACGCTTGTTTTTATTATGGCAACCATATTGGATTTTTTACTCATGTGATAGCCTGTGAAAAGAGCTTTCCAACGATGTACAACATGCTTGAGAAATCTAGTAATTGCACTGACAATTTTAAGAAAAACCGTTTTGAGGATAGTAGGCTATGTAATCCGATACCAGAAAACAAATGACAAAAAAGTGTTCAAAAAGCAGTAGGGCATGAAGTCTAACAATAGACGTCTACTTTTAACATAATTTGTAGTGATTCATGATAAAAAAAATAGGATTGAAATAAAAAAAGTAACATCTATAATAATGCGCTATAATACTCCTTTTACTTTAATTGTCTTTTAAGACACGCTACTACAAAACACACATAACAACATTTATTATTATACAACTAACCAACCTCAAATTACGATGGAATTATTTAACAAATATAATTAGCCACATTCTTCTTAAGAACGCGACCTTGTCGAAGATAAATAACAGACTGTTGAAGATGGAGACCTTCGAGGGAGAAAGGTAGATGCCAAATAATCCGCTGGCCATAGACTTTTGCACAACAGCAACAAAAACCGCTGTAAAAACACAACCTAATTAGACGATACATTGACATTTACAATGTTGTTGCATAATTTTATTTGCACAAAATCAGTTCTTCCTCTCTATCCTGTCGAAAATTATCTGTCATATTATCTCAACAATGAATGGAAAACATAACCATACGAATTCCACATGTTTCAGTTACGAAACTTCCGCTTGTAACGAATTTATTGCAGAATGTTATACTAATGAAAGCAGATCTAACGTTATATGTCTTGTTTAATACGCTAGCTGTTGTTGCACTTGTTTAGCTTGTAGCACAGTGCAACCCTAAATTAAGGAATAAATTTAGTCAAAAAAAGTATGGACGCAGCAAGTGCGTTATGGTAGTGAATTTTCATTTAAATGTTTTTAATGCAAATATGTTTTTTTTTAAGAAAGCAGGCATCAAATTTGGTTACCAGTATAACCTATATAGAAGAAACAATGTAGCATATATCATCAAAATAACTTTATTGTTTGAAGTTGTACAAAAATTTCCGCAAGTAAACTTAAAGTGTTCCCGAAAAAACTGGTTCTTGGTCAACCTTATAGGTTGAATTTGAAGGATTTAATGAAAATTCGCTACCATAACGCACTTGCTGCGTCCCGAATTGCTTTTCTTACAAAGATGTATTATATTTCGATGGAAAATGCAAAAATGCAATAACATAAGGCGTGTTCGATTAAAAAAAAAAGAAAATTTGAATCACCAACGACTAATGGACCACCATGTAATTGTAGAAATATTTTTTAAGTTGTAGCTCAAGACACCCTATAATTAATGTATACAATTTTTCGTACCTTGCATAATAACGGATATATTGAGCTTTAAAGATTTTTTACGAAAATTCGACAAAAATGATATACCATTAACAGATAAACTCTATAGCCAAAACTAATGCCAAAGCATCAGAGAAAGGGTCTACTTGAAATGAAATTTCTGGGAACATTTTAGTAAAATGAAGGACAATGACGATTGAAACTAAGAGTTCAGGCTTTGTAAAACATTCTTTTTGAGACATTTTCCTTCCATAGCTCATACTAGTTTCAGGTTCATTGCCTAAATATTACCAATTTTAACGTTCTAAATCGCGACCTTGAGGTTTTGAGGGAAACCCAAATTTATTTTTCATTAAATGCCTGTAACTTTTTTGTTCTTTAACCTACAGAGCTAAATTTTGGTAGGTAACTTACCTATAATGATATAAACCCGCGTACCATTGGTTGCCCTTACTTTGTTAGTTCCGGAGATATAAATATTTTTTTTCTAAAGGAAACACAAAATTTTCTGGGAAATCCTTGTCATATTTTTCTGGCTAACGAACTTATCCAAGCCACTTGTGAAAGGAAGGTACCCACCAAGTTTTATCAAAATCGGTCCATTCTTTTTTTAGTTATAGGTGTGACACATTATATATATATATATATATATATATATATATATATATATATATATATATATATATATATATATATATATATATATATATAAACATATAAAGTCTTAAACCAACCTCGGATTTGGGTTCCAGGGGTCCTAAATAGCGCTCATTTGAAGAAATGTTTTCTAAATTCAAAAGTCGGGATCTCCTCATTAGTGAATTTCTTGGAAGAAAATTCACTAAAAGGAAATTAACATTTTTTTGGTAAAATTCTCGAAGACGACAGGTTTATTTGATAGAAATACTCATTTTGCATAGAAGTCGATTTTACAATAACAGTTCTTTTGGAGGAAAGATGTCCTTTTTTAACGGCAACCTCCTATTTAATGAATTTTCCTTTAAAAATATTCACTAATTAAGAGATCGCGAGATTTGAATTTTGCGCGAACTAGATCCCTGAGTTTCAATTTTTATATGTTTATATGTACATATATATATATATATATATATATATATATATATATATATATATATATATATATATATATATATATATATATATATATATATATATATATATATATATATATATATATATATATATATATATATATATATATATATATATATATATATATATATATATATATATATATATATATATATATATATATATACAGTGTGGAACAGCCAAATGGAATAAATTCGATAACGGATAAATGAGGACGTGTTGGGAAAAACGCTTGGACACGTCGATTTGTATTTTTAACTGCGCATCTTTTTCAAGAAAAAAAAATTATTTAGGGTGCGTCATGTGACAGTGGCCAATACGAACTTTCTTATTTTAAATACAAGCCCCTGTAAATTATTAATTTTTTGGATTCTTCAGAAAATTCTAGACATAATTCATGTACAATGTCCTATACCTATCTTCAACTGTTTCGGAAATATTAAGTATTTTCAGATTTATTACAAAAATTAACATTAAAAATAGAAAATTATTTTATTTCACAAATTCTAATAAGAAATACTGATTATTTCTTAATAATTTAAAAAAACAAAAAAAAATTAATGTCAATGTAGTAAATGTTCAAAATGCTCGCCACGAACATCTTGGCAACATGCTAATCTGGTATAGAAATGTCTTCTAACATTACTCAACATCTCAGGCGTGACTGATCTAATCGCAAGCGTGATTCGTCTTTTTAAGTCATCTAAGTTGAGGGGCTTAGTTTTGTATACAATACTTTTGACATATCCCCACAAAAAGTAGTCTAATAGCGACAGATCAGGAGATCGTGCTGGCCATTCTATCGATCCGCGCCTCCCTATCCACCGATTTGGAAAAATTTGGTTCAGGTACTGCCGGACATTGATTTGGTAATGGGGCGGTGCTCCATCTTGCTGAAACCATATTTTATTGGCAGGAACTTGTGGGTTTGCTGGATCTGGATATAAGTTTGTCAAAGTTGGCACGACATTATTTTGGAGCAGTTCTAAATATTTATCCCCATTCAAGTTGCCATCAATGAAAAAGGGACCTACGATATGATTTCCAACAATTCCTGCCCAAACATTAACTTTTTCAGGATATTGCGTATGTTCCTCTCTCATCCAATGAGGATTCTCATTAGACCAATAGCGGCAATTTTGACGATTAACATGACCGTGAAGTGTAAATGTGCTCTCATCAGAAAACAAAACATCTTCTAATTGGATCACATTGTTATCTAACATTGCCATCATTTGTTCACAAAAATACGTTCTCCTATCGAAATCGTCCTCCATGAGCTCCTGAGTTGGTATCAATTTATAGGGATGCATTTTACTTTCCTTTAATGTTCGAAAAATTGCTGTGTGGCTAACGTTGAATAGTTGGGCTGCTTGTCGACCAGAAGTATGTGGGTTTTCTTGAAACTCAAGCGTAATATCCAATTTCGTATCATCACTTACTGCATTGGCAGCTACTTTTTTATCTGTCTCACATGACCAAGCTCGCGAAACTGCTTTTCTATTTTGCTAATTGTTCCTTGGGATACAGGCGGCAAATTTGGAAATTTTTCGTGAAATAAGCGAGACACTTCCATCTGTGTCCGTGTGTTATCTCCATAACCAATCATTTGTAGAATGGTTATTTTGTGCATTTCTGTTAAATGAACCATTTTTCTGATATTATTACGTACAGTTAACGAAATTCAAACGACAATAGCACTGACACTAATCACTACTGTCATGCAGGCAGACAACAAGTTGCTAAGGCTACGAGTTTTATACGAACAGAAAGAAAACTGTTTTTGTTTTTGTTTCATTTCATATCAGTAAAAAGAAACGCAGGAATGGTTTTTGTTTACTTTCTCATTATCAAGAGCTGAATGGGAAATAAGTATTGAATGCAATGTAGCGAATTTGTGAAATAAAATAATTTTCTATTTTTAATGTTAATTTTTGTAATAAATCTGAAAATACTTAATATTTCCGAAACAGTTGAAGATAGGTATAGAACATTGTACATGAATTATGTCTAGAATTTTCTGAAGAATCCAAAAAATTAATAATATACAGGGGCTTGTATTTAAAATAAGAAAGTTGGTATTGGCCACTGTCACATGACGCACCCTATATAATTTTTTTTTCTTGAAAAAGATGCGCAGTTAAAAATACAAATCGACGTGTCCAAGCGTTTTTCCCAACACGCCCTCATTTATCCGTTATCGAATTTATTCCATTTGGCTGTTCCACACTGTATATATATATATATATATATATATATATATATATATATATATATATATATATATATATATATATATATATATATATATTTGTGTGTGTGTGTGTGTGTCACACCGACAACGTAAAACATAATTGACCAATTTTAATAACATTTGGTGAGCAGCTTCCTTTCTCAGGTGGCTTAGATAAGTTCGTTTGTGTTTTGTTTCCGAAAAATTTTATATCTTTGGAAATAACAAACCTATTGCTACCAAATTTCTTACGCGGTTTTATAATGTAAAAACTAGACTAGGTGCCAAAATTTAAATTTCTAAATTAAAAGGAAAACAGTTATAGGCATTTAATGCAAATAATTTTGGTTGCTCTGGAGACCAAATAAGGATATAAGATGGAAAATTTTTGTATAAGAAGCACAATTGATGTAATTTTATAGACAAAAAAACGATTTCGGGTTGAGGGATCGAAATATATTAAAACACTAGAATAAGATTGCGTACTCCAGAACAAACAAGATTCTTATAAGGCGTAATATAATAGTGCCTAATAGTCCATGGCAACAATACATGTCATATTCAACTAACAAATTATTTTGGTAAATGTCATATTCCTGCCGCGGAGGATTGTTGATCCTCCAGCCGCGATCCGTCGGTAAAACAGGCCAGGCTTGCGGGCTGGAATGCAACCTCCTTTTCCCTCCACTGATCCCTACTGGGGATTCTGAGGGTATATGGCCTAGTCAACCCAATATCGTCCTCTGCATTCCGTACCTTGATGGTGGAAATTGAAATTTCCTTTTCCACCTCCTTGACGACTCTTGCATGTCCTATTATTGCTCCCTCTCTGCACCAGTTTCCAGAGTCTCGCATTCTATGATGCGACGCCATAGCCTCCCTTCTGATACAGATGGGAAGCGGTGGCAGCATCAGCGAGACTTCTAGCGCGGCTGAGCGTATCGTCCTCATAGCGCCTGTGATACCCAGGATTGCCAGCCTTTGGAGTTTGGCCAGCTTCTTGGTAGTAGTTTGGTTCACACCACGCCACCAGACCAACGCCCAATAGACGATTCTCGGCCTGGCGATCGCAGTGTAAATCCAATGAAGGATCCGTGGATTAAGTCCCTAGGTCCTCCCTATCATTCGACGCAGCTGCCAGAGGGTTGCTACTCCCTTCCTTACTACTCTTTCTATTGGCGACCCCCATGTTAGTTTGGAATCCAGAACCACCCCCAGATATTTGACCTCCCGCACTAGATCTAAAGGTTTTCCAAACATCACGGGCGCCTATAATCCCTCCATATTCCTCTTCTTGGTGAATAGGATCATCTCCGCCTTCGCTGAGTTTACGGAGAGTCCCAGCTCACCACACCACCTTTCAATTATGCTACAAGCAGCTTGCATGCACTCACAGACGACGCCAAGGAAATTGCCGGTAACTAAGACCAGTCCATCATCAACGTACGCTTGGGCGTGGAAGCCATTCTCGGAGAGCCACTCCATGAGGCCGTCCATGACTAGACACCATAGATGTGGCGAAAGGCAGCTGCCCTGAGGACAGCTGCCCGTCACCCCAACGTCCACCCAACCGTATCCGTCCTTGCCCTATCAAAGCCCCCTTCACATCGAAGAACAAAGCTAATGTGGTCTTCCTGTAGTGTAGGGCCCTTTCCACCTTTCGCGTCACAGCGTGGTGCGTCGTCTCCGTTGATTTCCCCGCATGCTGATTTTTATGGAGGGGGTGATCGCTGAGGATCCCTCCCAACACAAACCTATCTACTATCTTTTCCAATGCCTTAAGCAGGAAGAATGTAAGGCTGATTAGCCTGTGCGCCTTGGCCAGCGTGTAGTCCTCCCTTCTCGGTTTAGGAATGAAGACCCCCCCTAACCCAGCGCCAGGCCTTTGGGACATATCCCCACGCCAGGCTGGCCCGGAAACCCCCCTTATGTTGAGAAGCAGTATATCCAGGCCCCTCTAGAGCAGGGCCGGAAAGATCTAATCACAGCCTGCGGACTTGAATAGAGCAAACTCGTTCACCGCCCAGGTTATAGAGCCATCCGTGACCACCCCCTCCGCCAGCTGCCAGTCCGCATTCGGGACCGACCACCGGCCCAGGTCGGCAGCCCCCGTGACTGCTCCACCGCCCACAAGGTGAACTTCTGCGAGATGGCGCAAGATCTCCTCACCTGTGTTGGTAAACTCGTCCCAGGCCGCCTCACTCGATTCTCGGACGGCTCGGTTCCATCGTCGGATTTTGATGGACGGCTATCCCCTGAGTGGTGACGCGGCCTCGTAGGCTACTATTATTTTACCTTCTGGGGCCTTGACCTCGCTATCTAATGCCTCTATAGAGAGTCCTCTCCCCTCTGGGCTCCTTGGCGACCCACCAAGACCCGTTACGTAGTCATCCCAGGCGGTCTGGGGGGAGAACCCTCACGGTCAACATCCAATTCAAAGATGAGCATACGATGATCAGACATTGATATGTGTTCCGTCACCCTCCAGCTAGATATATCCTCTGTTATTCCTCTGCTCGCCAATGTGATGTCAATCACCTCCTGCCGGATACGATTGACAAACATCGGAGCTGTACCTCTATTTAATAGATCCAGGTTTGTTGTAGCCAAATACTCTAGTAAAGCCTCACCGCGTGGGTTGGTATTTGTGCTGCCCAACAGTCTGTAGTGAGAATTGGCGTCACAGACTATAATAAGTTGTAACCCATGTTCCCTCGCGAAATCGACGTCACGCACCAAATCCTCCGACGGGGGTAGCCCCCGCCGATCGTAGGGAACATAAAGGCTGCACAACATAACCTTAAGCCTAATATTACTCACCTTATAATCTAGGATAGCTGCTGTGGCGTCCCTGGACCTGAGCTGCGGCAGCAACATCATGCCCAGATCCCTCGACGCCAGTATGCAGGTCCTAGGTTGTTCTTCCTCTGCTTCGCCACCAACTAGGATGTTAAAGCCAATTACAGCAAAAATATTTTAGTTTAATTGGGCTTGGCCGAAAACCTAGCAATCGAAATTTTCCGGCTTAGGTGAACTTTTGTGCAGAGCGAAGAGTGGTAATCTCATCGTTACCAGAATTGGTCAATCCTTTATAAAACGTTTGAAAGAAACAATGCAAAAATGTGAACTAATCCCCAATCAGTTGCACAATACTGATGAGGCCGAACTGTTCTGGTAAAGTAAGTAAGTGTTACTAGAAAAACTTACGTTTCTTATCAAGGAAAAATAGCACCGGGAAAAAATAACAAAGATGGTACATGTACATGGCATCTCGATTTTTTCGACGAATACTATAAACGAAAAACTCGTTGAATGCGTCATATTCAGATGAACAACAAACCCGTCAACACTGTGATAATTGTGCGAACTTGATATAATATGGTACATCAAATGTTTTGTTGGGCAAATGGCTGCCAAAGCTGGTGTTGAAAAAACAATCTTCATGATTTTTTGACATTCGGTTGTAAAATTTTGATACAGTGAGATACACCTTTATAAATAGAAAAAAGTTATTTCTAAATATGTTAAAAAACAAAATGGCTGCCATAAGTAAAAAAAAGTTGCTGATGGTATCTCAGAACCGAAACGTCTGAATTGAAAACTAAACTAAACCAATTAATAAGCGAAAAAAAGTGTCTTAATAATGTATTCACGGATTGGCTGATTATTTTGAATTGGAGAAATTTCAGTCCTTTTTAGAAAATGCATATTCTTGGTTTTTTTAAATGTCTTGAAACCCAATAGAGTTACAACCAGCCTTCGAACGGATATAACCTGAGAACTAAAATAACTTTTCTCATTTAACCATTTTTGTATGTCTCATTGTTTCTCAGATCCCAATACATCAACCACCATATTGGGACACATGTAGAATATATGCAGAACATGGTTTGTCAAGTTTCTACGCCACCTAGAGATTTTTTTATTACAATGGAAAATTATTTCTCGAGATTCTTTAGTTCTGGCAGTTAAGTTTTTCCATAAAAAATTGCAATTTTTCTTCTCGAAAATCCTATAGCTTTCAAACTTGGCAATTTATATTTACGAAATTTAACTCACATGTCGTGCCATGAAACTACAGATACAATGTCCCCAAACTTAGTTTCGTTGAATAATTGCAATCGAAATTTTTTCAGGTTGGTATAAAAATATATACACTTGTCACAGCCAAGTGACAATGCAACATATGTATGTCATTATCACAAATTCAACATAGCGGACGCTCCAAGATGGCACATGTTTTCTTTTCTCACAATCTGCCTAACAGGAGTACCAAATTAAACCACTTTAAGAGTAAGATGCAGTAGACTAGGTAACGCTTTCATATATTCAAAATGGCGGCCAACGCATGATGGCAGAATATTTCTTTCTCAACAACCCCCTTTGATATAAGTACCAAGTGCAAGAGCGTCACTAGTATAATACAGTAGGCTAGGTTAAGCTTTCATAAATTTGTAATGTGTAATGGCATTCACCACGCCCTAAATATGGATATCAAATGAAAGGGCTTCACGAGTAAAATATAGTGGGCTAGATAGAGCTTTTAAAAATAAAAACTGTCGCCCGACGTTAGATGACCTATTACTTCTTTTGAAACAACCTCCTTGAAATGGGTACCAAATGTCTTCACGTGTGAAATAAATTTCTTAAATTTAATATGGCTATTTTTTCGTTGCAGTACACCTACGTAGAATATTTTTTAACTCCTAACTTAATAGTTTAAATAATATAAAGTAACAAGAATTGTTGAGCCTCGGTGGTTCAGGGGCAAGAACGTGTACCTCTGAACCGAAGGGTACTGGGTTCGATCCCAGGGTTCTCCTTTCACTTTTTCGGTACAAACTGTAACATTAACATCAACCGAGGTTCTGGAATTATATTTGAGCAAGTTGAATATCTGCACGTACCGCCCTTCCGAGGGGGCGTAAAGCCGTCGGTCCCGTGTCCATGCGATGTTGGGCACGTTAAATATCCCTAACCTTCTTACAGAAAGGCAGGGGTTCGGCAAAATTTCCAGGATAGTGAGGTGAAACTGATTACTGGCGTCGGTGATTGGCCATAGTCGCGGAAATAGGCCGACTTTAAAGAAACAAAAACACACACAACAAGAATTGTATTGCTAAAAGATAATTGTATGTGATCTTCATATATTTATCTAAACTTGGTTAATTATTTGTGAAAAACACGCAACCATTCGTTTGTTTTCGTGTCTATTAATTATTTTTGCGTGTCAAATTTAAGTATCGTCTTTCAAGTTGTATCATATATTTTATAGGGCTATTAATATTAGCTTTATGTCTTAGGAAACTGGTTTTCTCTACATTTTCCGTGTGCTTTTGTTTAAATATTCAAGGTTTAATTATAATTAATTATAATGGATCGCGAATAGTCTCTTCACAGAGTGCAGTGTCTTTACTTACTCAACGTCCTTGCCGGAAACGTTCGATTAATGCACGGAATAAACTAATACGTCGTTTAACGTGATTGAGATGTAATATTTATTACGTTCAGTAAATAAGTAAATTTACTAAGTAAAAACTAAATAGATGTTTTTGATTTTGGTGACATTCTGAAAGTGGTCTTCTTCTTCAGCCTGAACTTATCCAGTGTCGGAGACAGGCCTCTCCTAATTTCTTCCATGCTTCCCTTTCCCATGGTGTTCTCATCCACTGCTTCCCAGCCACCTCCCCCACATCGTCAATCCATGTTTATTGGGGTCTTCCCACACTTCTTTCTGTCTCTCTTGGTCTCCAACAAACCACCTTTTGTGTCCACCTATCCGTGTTTTGTCTAGCTATGTGACACACCCATCGCCATTTGAGACTCGCTATCCTCTTCATAACATCCATTATTTCAGTTTTGTTCCGAATTTCGCTATTTCGTATATTGTCCCTCAATGTAATCCCCAACATAATCCTTTCTATGGCTCACTATGCGACCCCTAATTTATCTGATGTTTTCTTTATTATGGCCACAGAGCGAGTTCTTTAGGCGACAGCGCTGCCAGCAGCTGCATTGTTATGTCAAAGAATTTTGACACAATGTTGACGTTCGTCAAAATTTTTTGACATAACAATGCAATTGCTGACAGCTGCAGGCGCCTGGTGAACTCCCCCAGAGTTTTTAGATCGTATGTAAGCACTGGTAGTATGCAGCTATTATGTTTTATTTTTCAAGTGTAATGGTACTTCCCTATCCTTAAAGATGTAGTTTAGTTTCTCAAACGCTATCCATGCCAATGAATTCTTAGTTTAACCTCTGCACTCTGATTTTCTTTGCCAATTATAATTATATATTCGTGATATATATATATATATATATATATATATATATATATATATATATATATATATATATATATATATATATATATATATATATATATATATATATATATATATATATATATATATATATATATGTTACTCTATCTATCTATGATGGTATGATCGATTGTGACGTCACAAATGCTGCTACTGATGATTTTGGTCCTATCCATCGACAGTCCTATTTTCTTAGATTTTTCATTTACGTCGATCAGCACATTACCTAGCTCTTGAACATATGTACTTATAAGGATTATGTCGTAAACAAACCGTAAATGGTTTAGACGTATTTCATCGATGTTTATACCTTTGCCTTTCCAAGACAGTTGTTTAAAGATGTTCTCCAGGGCTCAGGTAAATAATTTTGGAGATATTGTATATTCTTGTCGCACGCCTTTGTCTACCTCTATTTTCTCCGTTTTAAGGTCGTCTTCTATTTTTATATTGAAGGTGGAGTTGTTATAGATCTGCCTAGCAATATTAATCTGGAATAAATTCTGGAATCTTTCATTGCCGTTAAGAAGGGCCAAGTTTCAATGCTGTCAAAAGCTTTATGGTAATCAACAAATGCCAAGTGTATGGGAATGTTGTACTCTGTTGCCTTTTCTATAAGTATGCTAATTGTCTTCAAAAGGTCGACGGTACTAAGGGGTCCTCGAAACCAAGCTTGCTCCACTGGCTGATACGAGTCTAACTTTATTGTTATTCGGGTTTTTTATCATTCTCGTAAAGAGTTTATATAGGTGGTCACTCTTGTTGGTAAAAGTTGTAATTTAGCTAAGTCAATAATTTTCGAGCCCTTACAAAATTTTTAATTTCTTAATTTAGTATGTGGTCAAATGAAGTTTTCGGGTATGTGAGATTTAGGTTTACGACCAGAATTTTTTTCCCACCAAACATCAAAACTCTATTAGTAAAATGTAGACTTATTCCTGAATTTTCTAAGAAGATTGTGTAATGGATTTTGATTTAAAACATTTTGGTTCTGGCATAAAATGTTGTGAAACCATTTTATTTATATTTTAGATTGTTTAATGAGTGACATAGGACTTTGGCGTCTCAGCGCTCCGGCCCCAATGGGTGTTTAGTGCCAGACCTTTTTTTTTTCTAATAGTTGCACAAAAATTTCAGGCTTTTTATGTAGTCTATTATCTTTTTGGGAACTATTTTACCTATTTCGTGGGGTGTTAAGGTCACCCCTCCAAGGTGTTTGGTTCTTTTGCAAAACTGAACCATGCAGTCGCATAGCAAATGTTCTGTGGTTTATGCTTCAGTGCAGTATCTGTAATTTTCACTGTCCGCCTTACCCGTCTTCGTAAGGTAATAACTTACTGGAAAATGTCCTGTAAATAGTCATGTGATTACTTTCAAGTCGAGGCTGTTCATTTAAAGAAACAGTTCTTTGTTGATATAATGATGAACTGTTTTACCTGTCGCTAGCCTGGCGTTTTCCTCCAGTATGACAGCATTGGTTCCTCTCACAAGTATCAAGTTCATTCCTTGGTAACTAACGGTAGGGCTCTGGACCATGGTGATGTTTCTTCCATTTTTTTGCAAGGCTATCTACTTCATTTACTTCAACGCGTTGATGCTCTGGTCCCCACATCGAAATATTTTATTGTTCGAAACCAGTTGCTTCAAGAATTATTTGCAGTCCCAAGTCAGTTTAGTCTTGGTTTTCAAAGATTTCAGAGTCTTTAGTACTACCTGACTGTCTAAAAGGATGTAGATTTCTTTGTTTCTCAGGCTTCTTTATATTCACTTCTCTACACAGAGATACATAGCAGGCATTTCTGCTTGGAAATGTTGGAAGTTTTTCCTAGGGACTTAGTGAGTCTGAAGTTAGGTTCGCTTATTTCCAGCCCTGTGCCCTCCGTTTGTTTAAACCCATCTTTATACCAAACGGATGAGCTGCTTGTCAGCTTTTCACCGTCTATCATATGCCTGGCAGTCACTTATGACCACGTGAAATAGGACTTTTTTTGGCTGGTATTTGATCTGTTGCTTTGGGAAGTGACCCCAATGGGATAATTTCCAGGTTCTTTGTTTTGACGCTTGTTCCGTTTTTTGGCCAACATATTATATGTGCAAATGTGACCATGGGTTAAAACGCAGTTTGGTTAATCCAATATACCATCCTGAGACTCAGTTTTCATGCCATTCCTACGAGTCTACGGCAAGTCCAGACTGCCATTGTGGCTTTCGAAAGAGTTTTTTTCCAAGTGTGTGTTCCAGTTCAGTTTTTGGCTTAGAAGCTCCCGAAAAATGTAACTTTATTTAAAAATTTTATATGTTCAATGTAGAGTGCAAGCGTTTAATTTGAGTTTCCTCCTGTTAGTGAATGAGACTGTCTTATAAGGATTGACATTAAGCATATCTGTCTCACACCAGTTTTTTACTATATTTAGGACTGTTTACATTACACTGGATATTACAGCACCATGCTTGCCCTTTATCATATGCGTATCCTTGGACTATAAATCCTGCTCCGCTCAATGTAGTCATAACTTTATCAACAGCGAACGACCACAGCAGAGATGATAGCCCTCCTTTCTGAGGACAACGTTTTGCCGTCGTCACTGTTACGTTGGTTTCATTTACTTTGTGGTAGCCGTGATAACACAGATCTCAGCATTCGCAGCATTTTATTTAACATCCGATAAAAATATATGACTAATTGTTAAAAGTAAAAAAAATTGTAATAAGAAAGAAGGATAGAGAATATTTAAAAAAGGCAGTTTAGTGTTCTTACTGTACATTGAAATCTCCTACCCAAAAGATTGGTTTTTGTCACTATCCGTCTAACGTTTTGTGCTAGGAATAATTTTATTAAACATCACGTTTTATTTATTGCAAATGGCGCCAATTAATACATACAGTGTGGAACAGCCAAATGGAATAAATTCGATAACGGATAAATGAGGGCGTGTTGGGAAAAACGCTTGGACACGTCGATTTGTATTTTTAACTGCGCATCTTTTTCAAGAAAAAAAAATTATATAGGGTGCGTCATGTGACAGTGGCCAATACCAACTTTCTTATTTTAAATACAAGTCCCTGTATATTATTAATTTTTTGGATTCTTCAGAAAATTCTAGACATAATTCATGTACAATGTTCTATACCTATCTTCAACTGTTTCGGAAATATTAAGTATTTTCAGATTTATTACAAAAATTAACATTAAAAATAGAAAATTATTTTATTTCACAAATTCGCTACATTGCATTCAATACTTATTTTCCATTCAGCTCTTGATAATGAGAAAGTAAACAAAAACCATTCCTGCGTTTCTTTTTACTGATATGAAATGAAACAAAAACAGTTTTCTTTCTGTTCGTATAAAACTCGTAGCCTTAGCAACTTGTTGTCTGCCTGCATGACAGTAGTGATTAGTGTCAGTGCTATTGTCGTTTGAATTTCGTTAACTGTACGTAATAATATCAGAAAAATGGTTCATTTAACAGAAATGCACAAAATAACCATTCTACAAATGATTGGTTATGGAGATAACACACGGACACAGATGGAAGTGTCTCGCTTATTTCACGAAAAATTTCCAAATTTGCCGCCTGTATCCCAAGGAACAATTAGCAAAATAGAAAAGCAGTTTCGCGAGCTTGGTCATGTGAGACAGATAAAAAAAGTAGCTGCCAATGCAGTAAGTGATGATACGAAATTGGATATTACGCTTGAGTTTCAAGAAAACCCACATACTTCTGGTCGACAAGCAGCCCAACTATTCAACGTTAGCCACACAGCAATTTTTCGAACATTAAAGGAAAGTAAAATGCATCCCTATAAATTGATACCAACTCAGGAGCTCATGGAGGACGATTTCGATAGGAGAACGTATTTTTGTGAACAAATGATGGCAATGTTAGATAACAATGTGATCCAATTAGAAGATGTTTTGTTTTCTGATGAGAGCACATTTACACTTCACGGTCATGTTAATCGTCAAAATTGCCGCTATTGGTCTAATGAGAATCCTCATTGGATGAGAGAGGAACATACGCAATATCCTGAAAAAGTTAATGTTTGGGCAGGAATTGTTGGAAATCATATCGTAGGTCCCTTTTTCATTGATGGCAACTTGAATGGGGATAAATATTTAGAACTGCTCCAAAATAATGTCGTGCCAACTTTGACAAACTTATATCCAGATCCAGCAAACCCACAAGTTCCTGCCAATAAAATATGGTTTCAGCAAGATGGAGCACCGCCCCATTACCAAATCAATGTCCGGCAGTACCTGAACCAAATTTTTCCAAATCGGTGGATAGGGAGGCGCGGATCGATAGAATGGCCAGCACGATCTCCTGATCTGTCGCTATTAGACTACTTTTTGTGGGGATATGTCAAAAGTATTGTATACAAAACTAAGCCCCTCAACTTAGATGACTTAAAAAGACGAATCACGCTTGCGATTAGATCAGTCACGCCTGAGATGTTGAGTAATGTTAGAAGACATTTCTATACCAGATTAGCATGTTGCCAAGATGTTCGTGGCGAGCATTTTGAACATTTACTACATTGACATTAATTTTTTTTTGTTTTTTTAAATTATTAAGAAATAATTAGTATTTCTTATTAGAATTTGTGAAATAAAATAATTTTCTATTTTTAATGTTAATTTTTGTAATAAATCTGAAAATACTTAATATTTCCGAAACAGTTGAAGATAGGTATAGAACATTGTACATGAATTATGTCTAGAATTTTCTGAAGAATCCAAAAAATTAATAATATACAGGGGCTTGTATTTAAAATAAGAAAGTTCGTATTGGCCACTGTCACATGACGCACCCTAAATAATTTTTTTTTTCTTGAAAAAGATGCGCAGTTAAAAATACAAATCGACGTGTCCAAGCGTTTTTCCCAACACGTCCTCATTTATCCGTTATCGAATTTATTCCATTTGGCTGTTCCACACTGTATGTCTCATCATTGTTCTAAAACTTAGAGTATGTCTACTGCTTATAAAACTACTGCTAGGGATTAAAAGTGGCTCACTTAATGAGTGAAAATTGGAACCTGTGATGAGCACTGATAAGTACAATTTGGAGAACCCAATTCTCCGCAATAAAGTTTTTAGACCTGACGATCGTTTCGCTATCAAAGTTTGCGTCATCAGAGGGATGAATAAACTAAGTGAATACAGACTAGAACTACTACTGATATGTTAGTTGCCAAGCAGTTGCGAACAGCCTCCTCTAGGAGGGTATACAGACAGACACCCACTGTCTTAAATCCCTATAATAAAAACTGCATACCTGTCTTTGTAATACTGTGCGTCGTTATCAAATATTCCTTCTAAGAAAGACACGCTGGTTAGAATAGAACCGGACCTACTCTATTCATAGAAACATTTTTGTTCAAATTTCTAACGATATATATATATATATATATATATATATATATATATATATATATATATATATATATATATATATATATATATATATATATATATACATATATACATATATACTTTAGTAAGCATCTAGCTGACGCGACGGCCTGACATTTTTTATTAACTTGTAATTTTCTTTATCTACATGATGATTATTGATTACTATCTCAAATATGCTGATCAATACATGATTTGCCATATATGAGTTGCGCTAAATGTTCTTTTAATCTAGTTTCAATAGTTCTTTTAGTTTGCCCAACATATTTAAGTACACAATCCTTACAGCCTATTTCATAGATTCCAGACACTTCTGTCGTTTTATCTTTATCCTGTGGGTTACCTAGAAATGTTTAATGTATTTTTTTTTAGAAAATTGGCTTCCTTAAAAATGCTATTAAAACCTCTCGTAATTTGCCGTTCAGGTGGTAAACAGGCAACGGTTTTGTCTGGTTCATCTTTTCCGAAAGTCGTAGATTCCGCTAACATTTTCTTTGCTTTATGTTTATTTACTAGTTTCTCCACTCAGCAGACAGAGTAACCATTATACTTAGCTACATTTTTAGTAGATTCAAGTTCTCTGTTGTATCTTTCTTTATTTAAGGGAAACTGTATTAATCTATGAACTAGAAAATTCAAACGTGCTGTTTTTTTGTGGAAAACTACGGTGTGGGTCAATCAAAATGTTACTCACAGTAATGGTTTCCTTTCTGTGGATGTCAAATTCTAAAGACTCTCTATTTTTAATGACTAATACATCAAAAAAAGGTAATTTGTTTCATGCCTGAATTTAATACTGTCAAATGTACTGTTTAATTTGGCAATAAAATCATCTACTTTGCGTACATTTGTTTTAGATATTCCAAAAACATCGTCCACATAACGAAACCATACTCTAGTAAATTTCGTTTGCTAGGTCGGTTTCAAATCTACTCATGAAAAGGCCTGCAATGAATGGGGAAAGGGGTTTGCCCATTGTTGTGCCATGGGTTTGTTCAAAAAACTCATTATTAAATTGAAAAGTACTCTGATTCATGCAACGATTTGTTAAATTTATATATTCTTTACAGACCTCTTCATCTATGTTGTTCATTTTTAACAAATGGTCTAAATACGTAAGCGTTTCTTTTATGGGAACACTCGTAAACAACGAGGTCACATCAAACGATATTAAATACTCCTCTTCAACCAACTTAATATTTTTTACTTTCTTAATAAATTCAAGTGAATTCGAAACTGAACAACTTTTTGTTTAATAGGCAAGCCTTTAAATTCTTTTGTTAACCATTTCGCTATATTGCATGTCGTGTAATATTTATTTATAATTTAATAATGAATTGTTGAACAAACCCCTAGGCACAGCAATAGGCAACCCCCTTTCCCCATTCATTGCAGACCTTTTCATGAGTAGATTTGAAACAGACCTAGCAAAGGAAAATAAATATTTTCCTAGAGTATGGTTTCCTTATGTGGACGATGTTTTTGCAGTATTTAATACAAATGTATGCAAAGCAAAAGATTTTATTCCCAAATTAGACAGTAAATTTGACTCCATTAATTTCACGCATAAAATAAAAAGTTAATAACAAATTACTTTTTCTTGATGTGTTTGATATCCACAGAAAGGAAACCACTACTGTGGGTTACATTTCGATTGACTCACGCCATATTTTTTCACAACAAACACCTACTTTGAACTTTCTGCTTCATAGATTAATACAGTTTCCCTAAATAAAAATACAACATAGAACTTGTATATATTAAAAATGTAGCTAGGTATAATGGTAACTCTGTCTGCTTAGTAGATAAACTAATCAATAAAGATAAAACAAAGATGTTAGCGGAATCTACGACTTTCAAAAAAGATAAACCAGACAAAACCGTTGTCTGTTTACCATTTGAACCGCGAATTGCGAGAGGTCTCAATAGCATTTTTAATGAATCCGATTTGCAGCTAACATTTTTTTTTTACAAAAAAAATACCTTACAAAATTTTCTAGGTGACCCAAGGATAAAGACTAGACCACAGAAGTGTCGGGAATCTATGAAATAGGTTGTAAGGATTGTCAACTTAAATATGTTGGGCAAACTAAAAGAACTATTGTCACTAGATTTAAAGAACATTTAGCGCAACTGAGATATGGCACTATTGACAAATCATGTATTGCGCAGCATATTTGGAATATTAATCATCTTGTAGATAAAGAAATCTCAAGTTAATAAAAAAATATATATGGCAGTCGCGTCAACTAGATGCTTACGAAAGTATTTATATCGTTAAAAATTTGCACAAAAATGTTTCTTTAAATAAGGTATATCCGGTTCTATGTAGTGCATTGTTCGAACTGTTATCTTAATAACCAGCGTCTCCTTCTTAGAAGGAATATCTGATAACGACGCACAGTATTATAAAGGCAGATATGCAGTTTTAATTACAGGAATTTAAGACTCAACAGTAGGGGTCTCTCTGTATACCTTCCTAGAGGACGCTGTTCGCAACTGCTTGACAACTGACCTATAAATAGTAGTTCTAGTCTTTATTCACTTAGTTTATTCATCCCTCTGATCACGCTAAGTTTGTTAGCGAAACGATCGTCAGGTCTAAAAACTGTATTGTGAGGAATTGGGTTATCTAAATTGTAGTCATGTGGCTCACTTAGTTTTTTTATTAGCATTACAACATTTGAGTCCAAGGTAGAAATATACAAACAACAAATTCATGAAGGAGAATCCACTTGTCTAGCGTACGTGATCAGCTACAAAGTTTAAGACAGATAATCGATTGCAATCTTCTAATCAATAGCGGGTAACATTCTCCTTGTCTGGATGGGAAAACAGAAACAATGTATTAGTTAAACAATTATTAAAATGATTACTTTATTATTGGTCAATAACAACACAATTTTATAGAGGCAAAACATATTATAATGATGGATAGGTCGCCGTTCTGTTTGTATTATTTAATTAGTATGAATATACTGACACATCAAAAATTTCCTTCAGAAAACGTTGTCGGGGATATTAAACTAACCATCATGTTACGTTCTTTGGGGTGTTGATTAACAAAACACATCTTTTCAAATCACTAATTTAGGTATTATAACTGGCTATTTCCAACAATTAACCGATCAACTAACATATTTGTCTATTACCAAATGTCTATAGTTTACTTTTCACCTCTATTATTCCGCACAATCACTGATTTACTTAATACTGACTGCTCCATCTGTGGATTGTTTATTTTTACCGTCTATAGAGTAGTTCCAGACCTTCATATATACAGGCTGGCGCATTGAAAACGAAACAGACCGATTTGCGTCCAGAGCAATTTTTTTTAAAGAAACGCTGAAATACGTCAATTTCAATATTGAGGGGGACATGTTTTGACATAAAACTCAACTTTGTCACACCAACCCCTTAAGGGTGGTGATAACAACCCTTATATTTTAAATAGGGAACATGGGTCGAGTGCTACATCATTTGAAAGCTCTTTCTTTTCTGAATTCAGCACACTAATTTTTTTGGAAGTTTTATCAACTCGTTTAAAAATTATTCACAGTTGGGGTTGCAAAAACCTATCTCATTCATTGTGATAATAAATGCACTAATTAGTCAATTTTTTGTTAAAAAAAAACTAAAAAACAAAACAAAACGTTCAAAAATGTTTATTCAGTTAAGTAAGTGTCTAAATTGTTGACCACCAGCTTCCATACAAAAGAACAAATTTTGTTTAAAACGAGCTCTGACATTCTGGAGCATTTGTGGAGTTATTAGACGGAATTATTCAACAATGCGTCGTCTTAATTCTTCCAGAGACTCCGGCAAAAATTCTACTCTTTGAATGGCCCCATAGAAAGAAGTCTAAAGGAGTTACATCCGGTGATCTAGGGGGCCACTCAATAGCACCTCTACGCCCAATCCATTGCTCTGGAAACTCTCTGTTCATAAACTCCCTAACACGTTGTGAAAAATGCAGAGGAGCTTCATCTTGTTGAAACACTAAGTGATTTTATTGATAGCGATCATCTTTTTCAACAATGTCAATTAGTAGAGGGTAAACGATATCTTCTAATAACTCCAAAAACGTTTCGCCACTCAAATTGTCATCAAGAAAAATTGGTCCGATTAAACGGTCTCCAAAAATGCCAGTCCAGACATTCAATTTCTGTGGAGTTTGAGTGTGGACTTCGTGGAAATTTATTGGATTATTATCTGCTCAATAACGACAATTATGACGATTGACTGTAGAGTTTAATAAAAACGTACACTCGCCTGAAAAACAGATATTAAACAGAAAGTTCCCTTTATCAGCTATTCGTGCAGTCATAACTCCACAAAACTCCAGCCGCCGATCAAAATCATCTTCATTCAGTTGTTGTACAAGATGAATTTTATACGGGTGAAATTTATGATGCTTCAATATTCGCTGAATAGTTCTTCTTTTGATGTTTGAAACAGTGGCCAATTTTCTCGTGCTCAAAGTTGGGTCTGCAGCAATTTGTCCTAAAACTTCAATCTCAGTAGTCTCATTTCTAACCGGAAATTCACGTTCAGGATCCCGTTTTTTGTTGGCTACTTAACCACTTTGTCAAAACTTTGCAACTAACTCCAAAATGTATTTTCTGTTAACATGTCTGTTCGGATGTCGCTCATTAAACAAATTTGCGGTTGGCACAGTCATCGTTTTTGTAAAAAAGAGTAATTATTTCAACTCTTTCTTCTACAGAATGCACCATTGTGAAATTAATTTTCGGTAGTACTATCAAGTATCAAACCGACCGATAAACTGAAATAATAAACCGCATTTCTCTCACTCCGATAAGAAATGTTCTGATAGTCAATTTTTTGTTTACAAACCAACAAAACATTGACTATCAGCACATTTCTTATCGGAATGAGTGAAATGCGTTTTTGCATCTTCAACTGTGAATAATTTTTAAACGAGTTGATACAACTTGCAAAAAAATTAGTGTGCTGAATTCAGAACAGAAAAAGCTTTCAAATTATGTAACACTTGACCCATGTTCCCTATTTAAAATATAAGGGTTGTTATCACCACCCTTAAGGGGTTGATGTGACAGAGTTGAGTTTTATGTCAAAACATGTCCCCCTCAATATTAAAATTGAGGTGTTTCAGCGTTTCTTAAAAAAAATTTCTCTGGACGCAAATCGGTCTGTTTCGTTTTCAATGCGCCACCCTCTATATATATATATATATATATATATATATATATATATATATATATATATATATATATATATATATATATTACAACGTTCTCTATAAAAATCTTGTTCATAGAACAATATCATCTCTATGATCATAGACAACGTGCAGTGTGTTGGTAGCAGTGAACACTCTGGAATTGTATTTCTAGAAAGAACAAACAATGACAGATATGGAACAATATAACTGCTACCAACACACTGCACGTTGTCTATGAGCATAGAGATGATATTGTTCTATGAACAAGATTTTTATAGAGAACGTTGTAACAATTACTACTATGTATTTGTGTCAATTATTTTATGATTGTCAACGTTTGAGAAGATGTTTTTGCTATTATAATTAGTGAATTTTCTTAGAAAAAATTCACTAATGAGGAGATCTCGACTTTTGAATTTTGAAAAAATTTCTTCAAATGAGCGCGATCTAGGACCCCTAGAACCCATATCCGGGGTCAGTTTCAATTTTTATATGTTTATATATATATAAATATATATATATATATATATATATATATATATATTTATATATATTTATATATATATATATATATATATATATATATATATATATATATATATATATATATATATATATATATGTGTGTGTGTGTATCACACCGATAACTCAAAAAATAATGGGCCGATTTTGATAAAATTTGGCATGTACGTTTCTTTTGTAAATGGCTTGGATAAGTTCGTTAGTCAGGAAAATCGGACAAGGTTTTCCGGGAAAATTTTAAGTTTTCATTCAAAAAAATTCTTATCTCAAAAAGTAATAAGCCGATTTTAATAAAATTTGGCATGTACCTTCCCTTTGTAAATGGCTTTGACAGGTTTGTTAGTCAGGAAAATCTGACAAGGTTTTCCGAGAAAATTTTGAGTTTTCATTCGAAATTAATTTTTATTTCAAAAAATAATAGGCCGATTTTGATAAATCTTGGCATGTACCTTCCTTTTGTAATTGGCTTTGACAAGTTCGTTAATCAGAAAAATCAGACAAGATTTTCCGGAAAAATTTTGAGTTTTCATTTGAAAAAAAATGTTATCTTAAAAAATAAAAAATCTATGATAACCAAATTTGGTAGGTAGGTTTACGATATAAAAAGTAAACTATACACCAAAATTAAGATTTCTATGTTACAAGAAAAAAAAGTTATAATAAAATATTTTGTGCCAGATCATTTCTATGAAAATTCACTACCATAACGCACTTGCTGCGTCCAGGCTTTTTTAAGTAGTTTTTGAATTATGTGTTTACAACAGAGCACCACATGTGCAAAATTAGTTTATTTTTGATTAAGGTAATAGGACAGTGGTAAATTTAAAGAGAGTATATTGCGTGACATTAAAAAATATTATCCCTCAAAGAGGAGTTCTTTTACTGTAAAATGAAATGATATATTTCTTATTACAAGAACTATGATAAATAATATAAAAGTAGGGGGCTGTCTTTTATTCTTATTGTTGCTGGTAGCAAGTAAAATTTTCACTTTTATTAAATTTGTATCTAGGCTTTTGAACGTTTAAACAATTTATTTAAATAATCGCGGACCAGAGTCCCTAGATAATAGATATTAAAATCAAGTTTTAATTTTTATATATTTTTAGATTTGTCTAGTCGTCAGTTTGGTTTTTTCGAGGCTTGTTCTGCAGAGGGTGCTATAGCTGTTCTTACGAGAAAGCTTTATGAAAGTCTAGATAAGAACCGACCAACCCTATCTGTGTTCGTGGACCCAGTAAAAGCATTCGACACGGTATCCCACCAGAAATCACTGGATAAATTATATAAGAGTGGCTTTCGGGAAAGAATATTCAATTTGCTTAAGAGTCATATTCCCAACCGAAAACAGTGCGTAAACGTGGGCGGTCATTTGAGCGGCTATAAACGTGCTGTGTGTGGGATTCCACAGGGTACAGTGTTGGATCCCGTATTGTTTAACATATATGTGAATAACCTACTATACTTACCCTCAACAAGAGAAATTGTCAGTTATTTTTTATTCCGATATTTTCCAGGTAGAAAATTTTAATTGGCACAACCTGTAGATTTACTATAAATGGTTAAACGTTGTAAGAGTTGGGAAATAAATAAAATAAAATAAATGATTTTTATAGGACATAAAACCGTAAAACCTTAAGTGCTTGTGTGTTTTCTTAATCAGTCCAAACTATACCCACACCAATAAGTGTCGGACGCCATAATGGTGTGTCATACCGGTTTCATTTGCCTACTAGAAATGTCAGTTTTTTGTAGGTTCTATTCGTAGACAAGAGTTGAAAAAATGTGTGAGGGACTCAAGATTTCCAATTGTTTATTCATCTACACTTTCTTCCTTCCAGGTATGGTGAAAGACAAAGGCGAAACAGTACCGTAGAGTTGACCGGTCTGCAGCTACTCTCCGCCACAGCATACCAGTTGAAGAAACCCTACCAACAGCTCCTCATTCCCCTTACAGTCTGGATAGGTATGGAGCAGGCCTTCATTGGTGCCGACTTCACTCAGGCCTACGTCTCCTGCGCCTTGGGTATCCCCCAGGTGGGTTTCGTCATGATCTGCTTCGGTGTAGTGAATGCAGCATGCAGTCTTCTATTCGGCTCCGTGATGAAATACATCGGCAGGGTACCCATCATGGTTATAGGAGCATTCGTACACACTTCTCTCCAAATATGGCTGCTTCTCTGGAGGCCGCATCCTAGTAACGGTTATTTGTTCTTCATTGCATCTGGGTTGTGGGGTGTCGGAGATGCTGTCTGGCAAACGCAAGTCAATGGTAAGTCTTTTTGTAACATTACATTAGTTTATAATTCCGATATTACAGAAGATGTAGTGTTGATTTTTAGTGATAAGCACCTGGGTATACACCGGTTTTTATTTTATAGTTTGTCATGGTTTCAAAAGTTAATTTGGTAATGCAGTTTATACTGTAAAAGAAAAAATACTGGGACAGTGACTTTGTCTAAGTGCTAGATAAAAGCTGAATAATTCGCCGTTTGAAAGGAAACTTTAAGTAAGTTATCGATTCATACATACAGTGGTATGTGAGGTTGTAAAAGATCGTTAGTTTCCTTAAAAAAGACAACAATGTGGCAAAATTCTTGATCTTGATCAAATTTGGTGAGTACTCTGTACCAAAATTTACGTCTCTAGCTTTAAAGACAACGAAGTTATGGGCAGTTAAAGAAACAAATTTTGGAGTTTTCCTCAAAACGTCAAACTCGCAAATTTAAACGTCAAAATTGGCAATGTTTAGGCAAAGAACGTGAAACAAATACCGATTGTGAAAAGAAAATGTTGCAAGAAGAGTGTTCGGCAAACCCTTAAGTTTCATATTCAACCCTCATTGCCCTTCATTTTACTAAAATATTTACAAAATATTAATTTCAAATAGACCCCTTTTTTGATGCTTTGGCTGTCAGTTTAGTTAATTTGATGCTTTTTTGGATATTTATTTGCAGGTTTAGTGAAGTTTATGGTTTAACGGTCTATAATTTTTTTAGCTAATTTTCGTAGAACAAATTCGTTAATGCATTTTTGCTTTTTTTTGTCGAAATATGATGCGTTTATAATAAAAAAATTTGGACGCAGTAAGTGCGTTTTGGTAGCGAATTTTCGGTAAATTTGCAGATTAGCTCCCGAACGCTTTTCAAAAAACTGTTTTCAGAAACTTGCCTAGACCCCCCCCTGGATGTACAAACCCCAAGAAAAATTTCTTGTTCACACCCCCCAAGGAAGTTACGGGACCAGGAGTGAATAGGGGTGTCGGTCTGCTTCGTCGTAGGCATTTTCCTTCCCCCCTCGTGTAGGCGGGGTTTAATGGGGATATGGCTTCAAATAGACAGCTTTTAAGCAGTTTTCTTCGCTTTTTCCGCTCATATATCCTTTTTACTACCTACCCCGCCCAGCACCCCTATTCACTCCCAGTCCCGTAACTTCCTTGGGGGGTGTGAACCAGAAATTTTTCTTGTGGTTTGTGCATCCAGGTGGGGTCCTAGTAATATTTCTGAAAACAATTTTTTGAAAAGCGTTCGGGAGCTAATCTGCAAATTCACCGAATTTACATTAAATCCTTCAAATTTCAATAACTCAATTTGCTATTAACGTAAGCTTTGTTGGTTAAGAAACCAACATTTAAGTTTATTTTCGGAAAATTGTTGTATATTTTCAAACCATAAGTAATTTTGTTAAAATATAGTACATTGTTTCTACTACATAGGCTATACCGATAATCAGATTGGTGCCTGCTCGCATCTGCTATTAAAAATATTTTTATGGAAATTCACTTCCATAACACATTTGCTGCATCTAGACGTTTGAAAACTGTTTATATATTTTCAAACAATAAATTTATTTCGCTGAAATATGATACATTGTTTCTGCTATATAGGCAACCAAGTTTGATGCCTGCTTTTATCAAAGAAAGACATTTGCTATAAAAAATATTTTAAAGAAAATTCGCTACCATAACGCACTTGCTGAGTCCAGAGATTTTTTTCTTTTCTTCAATCCATTTCCCTCTTTACGTAGCCCAGTCTCAGGGAAGAAAACAAAGACTTGCAAAGGCACACAAAAAGTATCTACATTTTGGTTTAATAGTAACTCTAACAGCAGGACACTGTCAACCCAATAAGCACATGCGCTAAATGGATCTGGCAGACCAAAAAATCTTGCAAAAAAGAGCCTAAACTTTATTTGTTGTGTTGTACCAATGTAGGGGCCTAACGGGGTTGAGTTTTCAGTTACTTGACTTATAAGGCTGGACAGGGTGCTGTCGATTTGCATGTGAGCCTCAGAGGAGACTTCTTTACAAGTAGCGGTAATAGAGGCTGTATGATCAATTACCCCTCCCGCTTTCTAAATCTCACTCTTAATCCTAATCTTAAGCTAAGTCTTGTCCCTTGTACAACAAGAATTATTAGTTGATGTGTACCGTCGTATTAGCACAAGGTAGTTAAAGCAATATTTATTATTATTGATAATACAAAACGCAATTTGGAAAAAAATGTTTTGCAGCTGTGCTTGTAAAACTTCTTCAGTAACTTATGCTGTGCAACTAAATGCTTAGTAAAAGCAGTTATATAACTTACTTGTTTTTGTTGAAGGCAATATTAAATTAATGATTGACTTAAATGTTTTCCAGTAGGAACAGTTATTATATCTAGTTTACTTCAGAAATCCCGTATTAAATTATTTGCAATCCTGCTAAATCTTTCAACGGGCAGTTTTTTCTAGATATATCTAATCGCTAAATAACGAACATTTAACATTATAAATTTTTAAATAATTTCCCAGAGTGAAATGTTCTGAAATTACTGATGCTAATCAATTTAGACCTCGAGCAAACAAAAAGAATAACATTGCCACAAAATTGCAATGTTTTGAGTTGTTGGTGAGTTGCTAAAATCGTGCTTTTGTTTCAAAATATACTTAAAGCTCCTTTACTAATAAAGAAGCATTATTATATTCAAAAATTGCTGGGAGTATTTTATTTATTTATTGTTGATTAATATAGTAAAAAAATCTTGGCGCGGCAAGTGCTTTATGGTAGTAAATTTTCATGAAATTTTGACTCTCCCTAAAAGAGTAATTTGATTTGACAAACCTTTAAAACTTTTATTTCGATTAATTCTTTGATACTCATTATCATGGTTAATAAAGTAAGACTATTTACCAAAGTGGCGGAGTGACGGTTATCAAAAGAAAATAATTATAAAAACGGGACATATTGATAATATTTGAATTGACAAGTTGTCAGATGTTTCCCGTCAGAAATCGCTGTTCCAGCTTGGTGGTTACCAACAAATAAATACGAGACTGACTATTTCTAACGTATCCCATTTTTGAAATATTTTTATTTTCGATTACATTCGATACTTTGTGTCATCTTTGCCCGCAACAAAAAAGTATATGTTTGCAATGAAATTCAACAAAATCTCTTTCTCACACAAAATATTTCGGTTCAGTGTCTTCCTCTGGCCTCTTGCGGAACCAAAAATGTTTTCTGTAAATGATTTATATTCATAGAAACTTAAACATTGATACGTCGTCTAACTTTTGAAAAGGCAACAGTTATGCCATATTTTATCAAATCAGCTTGTAGTCTTTTAAATAGTAAATATTTTCGAAAAGAAACCTGCAATTTTCGTCAGAAAAACTGATCAGATCTTGCCTGGCATCGAACTCATCCAAGCCATTTAGCCAAGAAGCACACCGGCCAAATTAGAAATATAAAAAATTTTACCTTTGACATGTGATTCCATAAGCTCTATTTGATGTTTATAGCAAATATTCATTAAGAAAAATTCGGTAATAGAGAGGCAACTATGGTAAAATTTCGTCAGATTAGCGCGGATATGGTCTCTAGAGCCCAAAATCCAGGTCTGGTCCAGTCTGGAGATCGTGATAGTCATTCAATCAGGCTTGTTCGTCCAACACAATACCTAAAAAATAAGTCATCTAAGTAATATTAATTACAACCATTTCAATACAAATTTTCGTTGTTAAAGGCCTTATCAAAATAAAATAAAACATTACCTTTACATAAAATTTGTCGGCAGACAGAAAAAAGTCTGGACGCAGCAAGTGCGTTATGATAGTGAATTTTTATAAAAATGTTTTTAATGACAAATATGTATGTTTTTAATGAAAGCAGGCATTAAATTTGGTTACCAGTATAACCTATATAGTAAAAACAATGTATCATATTTCATCAAAATAACTTTATTGTTTGAAAAAGTACAAAAGTAAATAAACTTAAAATGTTCCCGGAAAAACTGGTCCGATTATCCTGGTAAACGAACTTCTTTTTATTAAACTCTACAGTCAATCGTCATAATTGTCATTATTGGGCAGATAATTATCCAAGAAATTTTCACGAAGTCCACACTCAAACTCCACAGAAATTGAATGTCTGGACTGGCATTTTTGGAGACCGTTTAATCGGACCAATTTTTCTTGATGGCAATGGCGAAACGTATTTGGAGTTACTAGAAGATATCGTCTACCCTCTACTAATTGACATTGTTGAAAATGGTGATCGCTATCAAGAAAATCAATTAGTGTTTCAACAAGATGGAGGTCCTCCGCATTATTCACAACGTGTTAGGGAGTTTTTGAACAGAGAGTTTCCAGAGCTATGGATTGGGCGTAGAGGTGCTATTGAGTGGCCTCCTAGATCACCGGATTTAACTCCTTTACACTTCTTTCTATGGAACCATTTGAAGAGTAGAATTTTCGCAACAGAACCGGAGTCTCTGGAAGAATTACGACGACGCATTGTTGAAGAATGCCGTGTAATAAATCCACAAATGCTCCAGAACGTCAGAGCTCCTTTTGAACAAAATTTGTACTTTGTATGGAAGCTGGGGGTCAACAATTTGAACACATACAACTGAATAAACATTTTTGAACGTTTGGTTTTGTTTTTTAGTTTTTTTAATAAAAAATTGACTAATTAGTGCATTTCGTATCACAATGAATGAAATACGTTCTTGCAACTTGAACTGTGAATAATTTTTAAACGAGTTGATAAACAACAAAATTTGTGTGCTGAATTCAGAAAAGAAAGGGCTTTGAAATGATGTAACATTCGACCCATGTTCCCTATTTAAAATATAAGGGTTGTTATCACCACCCTTAAGGGGTTGATGTGACAAAGTTGAGTTTTATGTCAAAACATGTCCCCCTCAATACTAAAATTGACGTGTTTCAGCGTTTCTTAAAAAAAAATCTCTGGGCGCAAATCGGTCTGTTTCGTTTTCAATGCGCCAGCCTGTATATATATATATATATATATATATATATATATATATATATATATATATATATATATATATATATATATATATATATATAACTATTGACTCAAAACAGTTATCTTCATTTTGTAAGTGGCTTGGATGCTTTCGTTAGCCAGGAAAATCTAACCAGGTTCCGCTGGAAAATTTTAGGTGTTCTTTCGGAAAATAATTTTATCTCCGAAAATAACAGAGCTATGGTAACCAAATTTGGTGCTGGTTTATGTTATGAAAATTAAACTGTTTACTAAAATTTAGATCTCGATTTTGCAAGACAAAAAAGGTTCAAGCATTTAAGTAACCATTTTTGGTGGCAGACCATTTCTATGAAAATTCACCACCATAACGCACTTGCTGCGTCCACACTTTTATTTATTTCTTTGTGATTTTGTAGGGTGATTCTGCTTCCTATGTCTTTATTTTAAATGCATATACCAGAATTAATGTGTCAAAATTTAATTTAAAATCTTATTAGAACGGTATAAGTTTATTTTTAAAATGACTTAATTTACTGAAGTGTGTTAATCCCACAAATACATACTGTGAAATACTGGTGTTAATTTATTAAATAAACTAGCTGCACTATATTCACGGAAACACTGGTATAAACTAGTATTAACTCATGAGTGCATCATTTAACATTTTACTACTAAGTGATTTTTACAGAGAATTGAATCTCTATGAAATTCCCAGTTTACCATTCGTAAGAAGAATCAATTAATTTTCCTGCACCATCTTAGTGTCATAATTGATGTTCTTAGTATTTGCGATAACTTATTTTAATGTTGTCTATTGAATAGCATATTAATTCTTCTTCTTCTTCAAGTGTCGTAGAATCTTTGTATTTAAATTTAAATTTTATTTTATCATTTATCCTTTTTAATGCGGTTCCACTTTTTCTGAAGTAATTATTTTTTTCTATTTTAACGAAAATTTATTAGAAAATTTTGTTTATGGAGAGATCGCGACTTCTGAATTTCCGTAAAAGAGCGCAGACTAGACCCACCCTGGAACCAAGGACCTGACCTAGGTGATTTATTTGAGAAGAACAACAAAAAGTATTTCTTTCTTTTTTAGCATTTACGTTTATTGTTAGTGGATTCTCGTTTCCCTTCTGCACTTTTGTGTGACCGCAGTGTGATGTTATCCTCCCGTAGTCTCGATTTCCAATTGATTTAACAGGGTCCTTTGTGAAGATACAGGGTTTGGTCGCGGAAGCTGGCTGTTGGTGGCGGCTTTCTGCTTTCCCTGGACTTCTACAGTGGTGCCTTGTGATGTAGTTTTCTCTTCTTCAAGTCTTATAATTGCTCGAACTGAGGATCTTCGAGAGAAAATTGAGAAATGGCGGAATGTCGAGTGTCCGCTTTCTGATAAATTTTGTCAAAAAGATACTTAGAACCACCCCTGCATGCAAAAACCACAAGACAAAGATGTGGTGTTAAGAGCCCCAAGAAAGTTGCGGGACCTCAGGAGCGACTAGGATTGCTGGGCTGAGAAAAAATTAAAAGGAAATATAGATGCAAATTTTTAAAAAGCAGACAATAGGAGACCAACTAACCTGCTTTGCACTCAATATGCATTTGTATTTGCTTTTAATCTCCTTCGCCGTACTTCTAATCGCTGCCGGTCCCGTAACTTTCTTGCTAGTTAAAACGCTAACATTGATCTTCTGTCTTATTCATACAACGGTGATCTAAGCATGTTTCTGAAGAAAATTACAAAACTGGACATGCAATAATCTATAAAATTGCCTATAATATTTTCTTTATTTAAAATTATATTTTCTTTTCATTAAAAATAAGAACTAACTACAAAAACTGAATGGGGTCACCCCCTTTTTTTCCTCACTCAGGCCTCGTCCGCGTCTTTGCCGCCCCGATAGCACCGCAGCCTTTGACTTATTGTGCATGCCCTTTGTCTTTTCTACTCCGCCCATTCCAGAATCACTGTGTCTTAAACTAGTCTGCACAGCAATTGGTAGGGTGAAGTTTTATATTGCTCTGTCTCCGGTCTAGACTGATCGTAGATCAGTTGTCTTCTGCGGTCCAGAGCTTTACACTCGCACAAGATGTGCTGCGCTGATTCATCCCCCTCGCGGCAGAGTCTGCATGCCAGGTCCCCTTCGAACCGCCCCATTTTATGCAGGTGTTTCTTGACGGCCATATGTCCCATCAAGAGTCCTGTTATGTTTCTGGGCTGTCCTCTGTGAAGGTTTAGCAGCTCCGCAGCTATCTTTAGACTGGGTTGCCCAATTAATGACTTCCCGTGTTTGAGCCCTGGACAATCTGCCCAGTATGCCTTGTGCTGTTCCCTGACCCAGGACTTAATGATTCCCCTGGCCGTGCCTTTCGATACGCCCAAGACCGGTTCTGGTCGCATAAATGGTTCTGCTGACCCTCTCTTCGCGAGACTGTTAGCTTTGGGGTCGCCCCTTGCTTTAGCTACTGAATGTAACAAAGTAAAGGAAAAATAAATAGGCATGGTAGTGGCATTTTATTGTATTTAATAAAAAATGGTCGACAAGACTCGGCTGATTTCAGACCTAATAGTAATGTTAGGATCCTTTGCTGCTTTATAAATATTCGGCCAGACTGGACTGCACCACCCCAAAAAACCACATGGTATGGCGACACCGAGTAAACAAGAGCTTAATAGATGTTAATAAAGGCCTAGAAATTTAGCAGAAGGTAAAAATTGAATGGTGCACTTTCCAGCTTTTAAGGCATTATCTCCTAAGAGATCGGCTTTTGTATTAAATTGAATACAAACTGTCTTTTCCTAATTAATAATAAACCATTCACACAACACCAGCCAGCAAATTCACTACATAGTCTATTAAGCCTAATAGCTAATTCCTCACTTGTGTCAGCTAAAATCTCCACACATGTGTTATCAGCATATAAAACAGTGCAGCCGTTGTTGATATGATTAGGCAAGTCATTAATAAAATTTATAAACGTCAGTGGGCCCAATACAGATCCCTAAGAAACACCTAAATTAAATTCATGCATATCTAAAGTAATTTTGTTTGCCTCCACATATATATATATATATATATATATATATATATATATATATATATATATATATATATATATATATATATATATATATATATATATACAGTGTGGAACAGCCAAATGGAATAAATTCGATAACGGATAAATGAGGACGTGTTGGGAAAAACGCTTGGACACGTCGATTTGTATTTTTAACTGCGCATCTTTTTCAAGAAAAAAAAATTATTTAGGGTGCGTCATGTGACAGTGGCCAATACCAACTTTCTTATTTTAAATACAAGCCCCTGTATATTATTAATTTTTTGGATTCTTCAGAAAATTCTAGACATAATTCATGTACAATGTCCTATACCTATCTTCAACTGTTTCGGAAATATTAAGTATTTTCAGATTTATTACAAAAATTAACATTAAAAATAGAAAATTATTTTATTTCACAAATTCTAATAAGAAATACTGATTATTTCTTAATAATTTAAAAAAACAAAAAAAAATTAATGTCAATGTAGTAAATGTTCAAAATGCTCGCCACGAACATCTTGGCAACATGCTAATCTGGTATAGAAATGTCTTCTAACATTACTCAACATCTCAGGCGTGACTGATCTAATCGCAAGCGTGATTCGTCTTTTTAAGTCATCTAAGTTGAGGGGCTTAGTTTTGTATACAATACTTTTGACATATCCCCACAAAAAGTAGTCTAATAGCGACAGATCAGGAGATCGTGCTGGCCATTCTATCGATCCGCGCCTCCCTATCCACCGATTTGGAAAAATTTGGTTCAGGTACTGCCGGACATTGATTTGGTAATGGGGCGGTGCTCTATCTTGCTGAAACTATATTTTATTGGCAGGAACTTGTGGGTTTGCTGGATCTGGATATAAGTTTGTCAAAGTTGGCACATTATTTTGGAGCAGTTCTAAATATTTATCCCCATTCAAGTTGCCATCAATGAAAAAGGGACCTACGATATGATTTCCAACAATTCCTGCCCAAACATTAACTTTTTCAGGATATTGCGTATGTTCCTCTCTCATCCAATGAGGATTCTCATTAGACCAATAGAGGCAATTTTGACGATTAACATGACCGTGAAGTGTAAATGTGCTCTCATCAGAAAACAAAACATCTTCTAATTGGATCACATTGTTATCTAACATTGCCATCATTTGTTCACAAAAATACGTTCTCCTATCGAAATCGTCCTCCATGAGCTCCTGAGTTGGTATCATTTTATAGGGATGCATTTTACTTTCCTTTAATGTTCGAAAAATTGCTGTGTGGCTAACGTTGAATAGTTGGGCTGCTTGTCGACCAGAAGTGTGTGGGTTTTCTTGAAACTCAAGCGTAATATCCAATTTCGTATCATCACTTACTGCATTGGCAGCTACTTTTTTTATCTGTCTCACATGACCAAGCTCGCGAAACTGCTTTTCTATTTTGCTAATTGTTCCTTGGGATACAGGCGGCAAATTTGGAAATTTTTCGTGAAATAAGCGAGACACTTCCATCTGTGTCCGTGTGTTATCTCCATAACCAATCATTTGTAGAATGGTTATTTTGTGCATTTCTGTTAAATGAACCATTTTTCTGATATTATTACGTACAGTTAACGAAATTCAAACGACAATAGCACTGACACTAATCACTACTGTCATGCAGGCAGACAACAAGTTGCTAAGGCTACGAGTTTTATACGAACAGAAAGAAAACTGTTTTTGTTTTTGTTTCATTTCATATCAGTAAAAAGAAACGCAATGGTTTTTGTTTACTTTCTCATTATCAAGAGCTGAATGGGAAATAAGTATTGAATGCAATGTAGCGAATTTGTGAAATAAAATAATTTTCTATTTTTAATGTTAATTTTTGTAATAAATCTGAAAATACTTAATATTTCCGAAACAGTTGAAGATAGGTATAGAACATTGTACATGAATTATGTCTAGAATTTTCTGAAGAATCCAAAAAATTAATAATATACAGGGGCTTGTATTTAAAATAAGAAAGTTGGTATTGGCCACTGTCACATGACGCACCCTATATAATTTTTTTTTCTTGAAAAAGATGCGCAGTTAAAAATACAAATCGACGTGTCCAAGCGTTTTTCCCAACACGCCCTCATTTATCCGTTATCGAATTTATTCCATTTGGCTGTTCCACACTGTATATATATATATATATATATATATATATATATATATATATATATATATATATATATATATATATATATATATATATATTATCCTATTATACATGTGCGATGTAAGCAAGTCCAGAATAATCCCACGCAACCCCGCAGCAAAAAACTTACTACGTGCCGTATCCAGATCAAGACAGAAAAGCCCTCGGAGCTAAGCAGAAGCTCATTAATAAACATACACAAGTATTGTGGTGTCATTAAGTTTTATTAACAGAATTAATAGAATAATTATAATTTCGGCAAAAAGTTAAATTAGTGAAAACAGTCTGATCTTAGATGTTTGCATTTCGACAAGATGTTACTTTTCGTTAATAAGAAGACTACAGTTTTTGCAGTACTCTTTCAATTTTATAGCAGAACACAATGATTAAATGAAGACATTCATCTCATGTTGAAATTGACACTTGCTTGGTTTGATAATTATAATAAAAATGTATGGTGGACAGAGATCACAGAGTACACAGCACGCTAAAGTCAAATTGATTAAAACAGCCGGCGGCCGTCACATTTCATTTTATGACCATTAACAAAATAAAGAGAAGAAACGGGACGCATTTTTACATTGGATCAGATACTGGAGGAGTTTAGAACATCCTACAAAGTTTCTAGAAACCTAAAAGGTTACTAATGATTTCTTTAGTTTTAATTTCTTTTTAATAAATTTTCATAAGGAAATTTTCACTTTTAGAGAGGTGACCACTTTTGAATTTTGGTTAATTTATTTTTACAAAACTTAACTCATATATTTACATCAACCTACAGATTCAATATTCCAGAATTTACTTTAGTTGTATAATTGTTATCCAAGTTTTTTTCGGAATTAGATTTAACTGGATTTGAAAAATAGAATAAACCAAATAAAAGTCTGGACGCAGCATGTGCGTTATAGTAGTGAATTTTCATATATATATATATATATATATATATATATATATATATATATATATATATATATATATATATATATATATATATATATATATATATATATATATATATATATATATATATATATATATAATTTTATGATAGTGAACTATATATAGTTCACTGTCTTCTGGTTACTATCACATACTTTGTCCCCTTGGAGACGAAATGGGACAGGGCTGACAATTTACTAAATTGTTAGTTGGTTGTATACAGTCTCTATTTTTAACATTCTGTGTTATTTGGAGCTGCCGTGACAACATACTACTTGGTTCCGCAACGAGATGGTGACACGTGTAAAAAGCGTGTCTTACATCTCACTTAGTTTTATGGTTACCATCTGAAGAAATTTTTCAAAGGTACCAATCTCGATTTCGTGATAAGCGATTTTTCTCTATGCAAATTCGATAGAAATAAAAAAACAACAAAATTGCTTACAAAATTCCGCTAAAAAATGTTTCTACGGAAATTTGCTAAAAAATAGTACTTCTACAGCAATTCGTTAAAAAAATATTAGGTAAAATATTGTAAAAAATATATTTTTTTTAAATTTCCCTACACAATTTTTTTGCACAAAAATTCATTAACACATTATTTTTCACGAATTTTGTAAAAAAAGTTCCATCTAAACTTCGCCAAACATTATTTCACACAAAAATTCGAAATTTCTCTATTAGTGAATTTTCTTTAAAAAAAAACACATAAAAAAATCACACCGATAACTCAAAAAATAATGGGCCGATTTTGATAAAATTTCGTGAGTACCTTCCTTTTGTAAGTGGCTTAGATAAGTTCGGCATCCAGGAACTTCGGCCCAGGTTTTCCCGGAAAATTTTGTGTTTCCTTTCGAAAAAAATGTATATCTCCGGAATTAACAAAGTACGGGCAACCAAATTTGGTACGTGGATATAGATCCTTATAGGTAAATTACCTACCAAAATTTAGCTCTGTACGTTAAAAGTTATACGCATTTAAATAAAAATAAATTGGGATTTTCCTCAAAACGTCAAAGTTGCGATTTAAAACATCAAAATTGGCAACATCTAAGCAAAGAACATGAAACTAATACGGGCTACGGAAAGAAAATGTCTCAAGAAGAATGTTTTACAAACCCTGAAGTCTTAGTTTCAACCGTCATTGTCCTTCATTTTACTAAAATATTTCCAGAAAATTCATTTCAAATAGACCCTTTCTCTGATGCTTGGCAGTAGTCTTAGCTATAGAGTTTATCGTTTAATGGTATATAATTGTTGTCGAATTTTCGTAAAAAATCAATAAAGCTCAATAATCCGTTATTATACAAGATATGAAAAAAAATAGTATATATTAATTATAGAGTGTCTTGAGCCACAACTTAACAAATTATTTCTACAATCACAGGTGGCCCCTAAGTCTTTGGTGATACAAATTTCCTTTTTTTTTAATCAAACACGCCTGATGTTGTTGCATTTTTGCATTTTCAATCGAAATATAATGCATGTTTGTAAGAAAAGAAATTCTGGACGCAGCAAGTGCGTTATGGTAGCGAATTTTGATCAAATGCTTCATATTTGAATAGCTCAATTTGCTATTAACCTATAAGGTTGACCAAGAAACTAGTTTTTTCGGGAACACTTAAAGTTTACTTTCGGAAATTTTTGTACATTTTCAAACAATAAAGTTATTTTGATGAAACATGGCACATTCTTTTTACTATATAGGTCATACTGGTAACCATATTTGATGCCTGCTTTCTTGAGAAAAAAAACACATATGTGCTATTAAAAACATTTTTATGAAAATTCACTACCATAACGCACTTGCTGCGTCCAGACTTTTTTGTCTTTCTTGAACGTTGTGCATTCATTTCTTTGTTCTATGTCTATTAATCAATTTCTCCACTAAGCAATCCGAATAGCCGTTATATTCAGCCACGTTTTTTTTTGTGTACTTTAATTCTACGCTATATCTAGTTTTACTTAAGGTTAAACTCATTAATCTATTTAGTAAGAAATTGAAACTGGCCCTTTTTTGGCAAACGTATGTGAGTCATTTGGGATGTAACTTATAGTGGTGGTTTCCTTCATGTAGACATCGAATTCAAGCGAGTGATTATTTTTTATGGTAAATTTGCAGTTTAACTCCCGAACGCTTTTCAACAAAAAAATCAGAAACATGCCTAGGACCCCCCTAGATGCACAACCCACAAGAAAATTTTCTTGTTCTCACCCCCCAAGGAAGTAACGGGACCAGGAGTGAAGAGGGGTGCTGGGCGGGGTAGGTAGTAAAGAGGCAATATGAGCAGAAAATGCGAAGAAAACAGCTTGAAAGCTGTCTTTTTTACATCCTGAAGCCATATGCCCCCTAAAGCCTGCCTACCCCGCACAGCACCCCTATTCCTGCCAGGTCCCGTAACTTCCTTAGGGGGTTGGAACAAGAATTTTTTTGTGGTTTATACAACGAGGGTGGTTGTACGCACGCGAGAGGAGAAGGAATATCCCTACGGCGAAGCGCCAATAACTCGGAAAATAAGAGAGAACAAATGGTAACAATAGCGTCAGCGTGCATGTAAGAACCAAACTTTATTTTTTAGCAGTCGATGTTTTCAAAATTGTTCGGGAGTTAAACTGCAAATTCAGCTTTTGAGAACTAGTACATCTAGAAAAGGAAGTTTATTGTTAACTTCCATTTCGTCGGTGAATATATATGTTCATGTTATCAATCAATTTTAGTACTATTTTTTTTATTCTAATTTATATACATCTGTTTACCAAAAATGGTGGCAAAGAGATCAGTAAAACATTTTTCAAAACTTTTCAAAACGCTGCACCTTGTAGAGGCATTTATACGAAATATTTCAAACGTCTTTGGGAACACGTGGCCAGTTTAATAATTTATAGCCAGTGTTCTAATAGGAAATGTTAAAACGCGTACGGTACTTTAGACCATTTAAATTGATAGTGATTTGCGTTACAGCCTGCGGCTATTGCAATCCAGCTGAAACTGGTTCCGTCTTCAGCTTCAGGCAAGGCAGGTCGGTTTAGTGGATATTGCCTTGCCAGGCCCTGCCACACTCTCAGACTCGCTAATAAAACAAACCGTACATTTATTTATGGATTGTATCTGTGTGCGTGTCTCCCTGAATTTGAGTCAGCAACAGAAAAATCAACACTAAAAGCATTATAGCTTCTCGCAACACCTCTTGCAGGATTCGCTATTTCAGTAGTCTTCCGTAGTTACCGCTAAATTGCACTGGAACGAAGAAAGGAACGACTAATAAGTGATAGTTTAAGTATGCGTTTAAATTACTTTATCAGAATGCAGCAACACATTTAAATAATTGTCGAAAATATGTAAAAAAATAAACGCAAATAGAATTAATATAAAAACGTCTGGACGCAGTAAGTGCGTTGTGTAAGTGGATTTTGCATAAAAATATTTTTAATAGCAAAGATGTCACTGTAATGCAAGCAGGCATCAATCTAGTTACCGGTATAACTAGTGATGGGAAAAACTGTTATATTGCTTTAACAGGTCGCACCTGTTACTGTTATTTAGAAATAACAGTTAAATATAACAGGTTGAAATTAACAGTATGAACTATGAATTATTAAGAATTCCACGTAGACGTAGTAATTAACAGTAGCTGAACCCGTCCGGTGGTGTAGTTGGGTAATGTTTAAAATAAAAATATTCTTGTATTATGTTTAAAACAATTAATAACTTTTTTATTAAAAAAATGATGGAGGTTTTTTTTGGGTATTCATCACTAATAATAATTTGGTAAAAAATTCAACAATGCAGAATTTCTTTCGAATTTTCTTAACTAATTAAGTATTAGTTAAGCATTGAGCTTGAAAACCTGTATAGCCATTTTTTCCTTGAAAATGAGAGTTATATGAATACATGAATTATTGTAAGCAAAAAATAAAATAAATAATTTAAAAAAATTAAAACTAATTTTTTTCTCTCTACCTATAGGGCGAAGTGTGTCTGGTTTCAACTATACCGGGTACAGGGAATATTTTTATAATTTCATTAAAATTGGTACTGTTTCTGAGATTTTTTAAGTTTCAGGGATTTTTTATTTTGCAGTAGTAATAAAAAAAAGATGTTTAAAATCGGACCTATTTCTTAGATTTCCAAAGTGAAAAGTAAAAAGGAATATTGATTTATTAGTTACATAAGGCAAAGAAGAATGAGCAAAAAACTACCTAATATAATATAATACCTAAGGACTCACGTTAAAGCATAACTGTACGTTTGTATACATATCAGTTTTTTCTTAAAACAAAAATGCCTTCAGCATATCGAGTTATCTAATGAAGATTGAGTTTACGTCAACGCCTATGTGATTATTTTTTTATATACGCGGTGACCTGATTTTATTTTTACAGTGATATAGTTCATTTTTAATAATTTTCACTTGCTACATATACAGCCTTTTTTATTTACATTTTTCATATTTTGTGTTTGTTTATAAATTGTAAATATATGTGTGTGTCTTGTGTGAATCAACAACCTGTCAAAATTTAACAGTTTCATTGTACCGACGACCCTACGTTCCCAAAGCTGTGAGCACACTAGTATAAAGTAGTATGTTATGAAGTAAAGTCCGCTCTATACTCTATACCCCATTCCTAGTCTCATGTCCATTCATCCTGTTATAACAGTTGCGGATGAAAACAGTATTATGTTATGAAGTAAAGTCCGCTCTATACCCCATTCCCAGTCTCATGCCCATTCATCCTGTTATAACAGTTGCGAATGACAACAGAAGCTGCTTCATCGTAGCAGTGCAACAGAAACAGATACGACAACAGAAACAGATACGACTCACTGCGCAACAGCATCCCCTCCACTGTACCTGTTATTTGTATAAATCCATAACAGGTTGTTACTGCTGCGGCTCGACAACAGTTAAAATATAACAGACTGTTAAATAACAACCCATCACTAGGTATAACCTATTTAGTAGAAACAATGTACCTACCATATTTTATCAAAATTACTCATTGTTTGAAAATGAACAAAAATTGTCTGAAAATAAACTTCAAATGTTTCCGAGAAAACTAGTTTCCCAGTCAACAAACCTTAGGTTAATAGCAAATTGAGTTATTAAATTTTGAAGGATTTAATGAAAATTCGCTAGCAAAACGCACTTTCTGCGTCTCGATTTTTTTCTTACAAACATGCACGATATTTCGAAAAAAATGCAAAAATGCAATAATGTAAGGGTGTTAGAGGAAAAAAACAATTGTCGGGATCACCAAGCGATATGGACCACCCTGTTACCCTAGAAATGCGTCACCCTGTATATATGTAAACAGATAAAAACTGAAAGTAAACCCGGATATGGATTCTAGGGGCCTAGTTTGTGCTCATTTGAAGAAATCTTTTTAAATCAAAAGTCGCGGGCTCCTCATTAACGAATTTTTTTACATAAATTAGCTGAAAATTATAGACCGTTAAACCATAAACTTAACCAAACCTACAGCCAAAGCATATACTTAACTAAACCGACAGCCAAAGGATCAGAGAAAGGGTCTATTTGAAATGCATTTTCTGTAAACATTTTAGTAAAATCAAGGACAATGACGGTTGAAGCTGAAACTTAAGCGTTTGCAGAACACTCTTCTTGCGACATTTTCTTTGCATAATCCGTATTTGTTTCAGGTTCGTTGCCTAAATGTTGTGAATTTTGACGTTTCAAATCTCGAATTTGACGTTTTAAGGAAACTCCCTTTTTTTATCCCTACAACTTTTTTATCTTTCAACTTACAGACCTAAATTTAGGTACGCAGGTCACTATTTATAATAAAAACACGCGTACCAAATTATGTTGCCCTTCCTTTGCCATTATATATAAATTTTTTCCGAAAGAAACCACAACATTTTCCGGGAAACCTGGGCCGATTTTCCTGGCTAACGAACCTATTCAAACCAAAAGGAAGGTACTCGCCAAATTTGATCAAATTCGGACCATTCTTTTTTGACACACACACATACATACACACACAGAGAGAGAGAGAGAGAGAGAGAGAGCGAAAGTGATATATATATCAAAATTGAAACTGACCCCGGATATGGGTTCTAGGGATCCTAGTTTTCGCTCATTTGCAGCAATGTTTTCAAAATTCAAAAGTCGGGATCTCTTCATTGGTTAATTTTTTTTAAGAAAATTCACTAAAAATCACAAAGATAGAATATTATGTTTAGTAACAATTCACTAAAATCCTAACGTAACGTTCAATTATTTACATTAAATTTGTAGTTACTTTTTTAGGAACTGAAGTTTAATATTCAGTATAAATGTATGAACGCATCCGTATACATCTGTTTGACCATAGTAATGTGTTTTACATTGACATTAATATATTAACCGTCAATTCAAACCTGACACTGGGAACAGTCCTACTGTCTAATTAGACGAGAGTAAAAATTTGGATGCTTTTGTTGTTTTAACGAAATAATTAATTGCCTAATTAAAAGCTAAAAGGAGAAGGAAAATCAATCCTAAATCAATTCACTAAAATAAGTAAGTTATTTTAATGAAATGTGGTAGATATGTTTCACTGGTAAGGACCTTACTATGTACCAAAATTTAACTTTCTAGGTATATAGAAAATTGAGTTATTCAAATTTGAAACATTTAATGAAAATTCGTTACCATAACTCAGTTGCTGCGTCCCCGAATTTTTGTGGTTTCAACGAGTCCATGTCTGGCCATTACTGTAACTCCTAGAATCAATTTACTTTTAACGTATTAATTTTAATTTGTTCTTAGTATCCGCTTATCTTCGCTAACATATCAATGGGTTTTGCTTGGTTGGTTGATTACACTTATTGTTTTTCCTGGAACTCTTATTTGAGACGAAAGCGGGGTTAACAAACGGCTATTCTCCACATACAACTGCCATTAATAAGCAAATATGCATAATGGTCTTTTGTAAGTATGCTGATTATCAAATACAGCTTAATGAAATTAATCAAATGCAAAACATCACACTATAGTTTATTGGTTTTTTTTCAATTATAAGTTTTTTTGGACTTTTTCAGCATATTATACTACATTATTTTTAAAACAAAGTCGTTATAAAATGTAGGTGATATAAGAATTTTGATCATTTTTACTTAATAATAATTTTCTCCCTTTTACTGCAAAACTTCGGGACCCAGACTTTTGTATGTGTATCAAAAACTGTACTTTACGCCATGTTGCGAATAATTATGTGGGTTGTGATATTACAGGTATATGAAAATATCAAAACAGGTTTAATGGGGTTTTCCCTACATGCCTACAAACGTTTTCAACCACATTTACAAGAATATTATATCTTACAATAAGTTGAAAAATCAGCCTGTAAAATATTTGATACTTATTAAAAATCTCTGGACGCAGCAAGTGCGTTATGGTAGCGAATTTTCTTTAAAATATTTTTAATAGCAAATGTCTTTCTTTGATGAAAGCAGGCATCAAACTTGGTTGCCTATATAGTAGAAACAATGTAACATATTTCATCGAAATAAATTTATTGTTTGAAAATATATAAACATTTTTCAAAAGTCTGGATGCAGCAAATGTATTATCGAAGTGAATTTCCATAAAAATGTTTGGCTAGGCAGGTTTCTGAAAACAGTTTTTTGAAAATGAAAAGCGTTCGGGAGCTAAACTGCAAATTTACCGAAAATTCGCTACCAAAACGCACTTACTGCGTCCAGATTTTTTTCTTACAAACGCATCATATTTCGACAAAAAATGCAAAAATGCATTAACGAATTTGTTCTACGAAATTTAGCTAAAAAAATTATGCACCCCTACTCACTTCTGGTCCCGTAACTTCCTTGGGGGGTGTGAAGAAGAAATTTTTCTTGGGGTTTGTGGATCCAGGGGGGGGGGGTGTTGTCTAGGCAGGTTTCTGAAAACAGTTTTTTGAAAAGCGTTCGGGAGCTAAACTCCAAATTTACCGAAAATTCGCTACCAAAACGCACTTACTACGTTCAGATTTTTTTCTTACAAACGCATATTTCGATAAAAAATGCATTAAAGAATTTGTTCTACGAAAATTAGCTTAAAAACAATTATAGACCGTTAAACCATAACATTCACTAAACCTACAAATATCCAAAAAGGCACCAACTAAACTGACAGCCAAAGCATCAAAGAAAGGGTCTATTTCAAATGAATATTCTGTAAATATTTTAGTAAGATGAAGGGCAATGAATCTGAAACTTAAGGGTTTGCAGAACACTCTTCTTGCAACATTTTCTTTTCACAAACGGTATTTGTTTCACATTCTTTGCCCAAACATTGCGAATTTTGACGTTTAAAATTGCGAGTTTGACGTTTTGAGGAAAACTTAAAATTTGTTGCTTTAACTGCCCATAACTTCTTTGTCTTTAAAGCTAGGGACCTAAATTTTGGTACAGAGTTCACTCTTTATAGTTCAACAATTTTGTTGCCTTTGCTTTGTTACTTCCGGAGATATAATTTTTTTAATAAAGAAAACACAAAATTTTCCCAGAAAACCTGGTCCGATTTTCCTGGCTAACGAACTTCTCCAAGTCACTTGCAAAAGGAAGGTACTCTACAAATTTTATCAAGATCAGTCCATCATTTTTTGAGTTATCGGTCGGAGATATATATATATATATATATATATATATATATATATATATATATATATATATATCTATATATATATATATATATATATATATATATATATATATATATATATATATATATATATATATATACGTATTCGCTCCTTTTCGAGGACCATTTTAGCGATCTAATCATCTTTGCGGGGACTTTTGCGCTTTTCAAGGACCGTCCTGACAAATTATGCGCATATAAGCATCATTATGAGGACTGTCCCCGAATAATGCTCTATTCAACTATGCGGCTTTTAGGAGACTACAAGGTTGTGTATATAATAGTCCTTTCGGGGACGTCAAGCGTAAACAGTTTTTATGCAGGGCGTGTCTTGCGCAATAGTGGCGCTAGTAGCGCATGCCAAGAAATTTCATTATTAGCTACGAAATGCCTAGCGTTTGCAAAGTGCAGTATCGAAACTATTTCTAGATCATTTTTAGTAAATGCCCTAAACTTTACAAACGTATTTTTATGAAGATACTTTGCAACCTTCATATTAGTAGGTACTCAGTTTTTAAAATTGGTATTTAACTACTTCGCAGAACTTTTATTTTTCATATAATTTAAAGATGAATAAGTTACTGGAAATTAGTAAACTATTCGGTAAAAAAAGTTCTAGCAAAAAAATCATATAAATACAGATGTATAGAAAGATTTTTCTGGTTTCACAAGTGCTTATTTTGGTATACAACTATACTTTCCGCATTCCTATAAAATTTTATATACAAGCGTGTTTAGGAGTGTAGATGGCGAAAATCACAAACAAAAAGGAGGGCAGAAGCAAACTTTTGGAGTTATTTGGATTTTTTTGTAAGAAAAGTACTGACATTTTCGATATGTTTTGGTGCATATCTCGCTTCACATAACCGATATAAATATACTAACTAATTTAATGCTTTAGTACCTTATTCCACTGAACATATTCACTTTTCAAGGTTTTCAGGTTTTGTTTAAAAAAATTATTACCAAATAACTTTTTGTAATAAAGTCAGATGTCAAAATGTATGACATGAAGTTGATTTTATATGTCCAATGTCAACGTCAACTTAATTGGCACCAACATGTCACATCAATTGCAGAAGCGGCTGCTAAGAAATTAGGTTTCCTCTTCCGGGCTCGCAAATACTTTTCACCAGCTAATCTCTATACCTTATATACTTCACAAATAAGGCCAAACCTCGAATACTGCTCCCACATCTGGGGTGCTGCTGCCGCTTCTACACTAGCTATCCTGGACTCCATTCAAAAGAGAGCTATACGTCTCATCGGTGACCATACCCTCACCCAAAGGCTGCCATCCCTTGCCCACCGACGTGCCGTTGGTGACCTCTCTCTCTTTTATAGATATCTACACGGGCACTGCTCAGAGTAGCTTTCCTCCATAGTTCCCCCACCTGCTGCCCCAACAGATCTACCAGGGGAACAGAGCGAATGCACCCTTTTACTGTCCAGGTCACCAGACTTAGAACATCTTGTTATGCCCGCTCTTTTGTCCCGAGGCCTTCCAAGTTGTGGAATTCCTTGCCGGCACATGTTTTTCCTTCTCCTCCGAACCTCCAAACCTTCAAGTCCAGCATTAACAAGCTGCCTCTTTCCTCCTTGTCAACACCCACGGTACGAAAGTATTTAGGCTGTAAGCCCTCGTGGTGTGTTGTTGAAATTAAAAAAAAAGGGGATTATCGATGAAAAGAAAAGAAATCTACAGACACGTAAAAACTATAGGGCGTGCACTAACTATATGAAAATGAATTAAAATAGAGGATCTTTTTTAGCTTGATGTAAAACGAACAATCCCCGAAAATGTGTATGTATGTATGTATAGTCGAAATTGCTTGTGCGGCTAATTTAGCCATTCACACATTTTCAAGAAAATGTTTAAAATGTGACAAAAACATGTCGCAAATGTGAGTAAAATACTTACGTTTTACAAAAACAAATCAAAATAACTCCAAAAGTTTGCTTCTGCCCTCATTTTGATTGTGATTTTCGTGATTTACACCACAAAACACATTTGGATACAAAATTTCATAAGAATCGAATACTCGGAAAGTAAACTTTTACCCTTATTTTCTTCTCTGTAACCGGTTTCGTCTTTTACGCGAATACAAATGTTTATCACAAACTCGTGTTCGTTCATTACCTCCACATCGCCAATGCATGTGGAATTATGGCATCGGCGACAAAAAAAAATTACGTCGTAAAAAGTCTTAAAACATATGCAGGCTGAATAGCACAGTTCTCGAGGGGGGCGGGCGTAAAGCCGTCGGTCCCGTGTCCATGCAATGTTGGGCACGTTAAAGATCCCTACCCTCCTTGCAGAAATGCAGGGGTTCGGCAAAATTTCCAGGATAGTGAGGTGAATAGCCTCTAGAATCGGACTAGAGGGTCGCGGGTTCGAGTCTCGTATTCGGACAGTCGGTCTTTTTCATTCAAATGTGGAAAGAACGGCTTCTGAAGAGTTATGGGTGGTGATTATATGTGTATGTAAGCTCCCCCCGCAAAGTCAAAGATTTCTGGGTGCAAAGTTTATCTATTGTGGTGTTATTATTATATAGAAAACATGATTTTGGAAACAAAATTTTTGGTCTCTGCCAGTCTGTCGGTCTGTATGTCTGTCTGTTTGTAATAGCCACAATAACTTTAGAACGAATTGAGATATTGTCTTCAAATTTAGTATACAGTTATCACCCGACAAACTAACGGTTCGGACTGTTTTTGGGTAAAATTACTCCAGGGAGTAGGGGATGAATGCGGGATGATTTGGTGAAAATTGACATTTTTTCGTTAAAACTCGAGTAATATAACGTTTCAGAAGTTTATTCTGGGGTTTTTTTAATTAGAAAACTTTTAGTTTCATCAAACATCTGGTATTCTGTGTTGATATTAAATTAGGGGTTGAATGTGGGGTGGTGGAATATCGGTGACAAAAATTTCAAACATTTTTAAAAAATTAAAACGGCGTATAAAGTCTCAAAACATATAGAAAACTTGATTCCTGAACGAGAATGTTTAGTCTGTTGGTCGATAGGTTTGTCCGCCTGCACGTCTCTCTCAAATTTGGTATCCAGGACGCTTCGAATTGTTTTTGGGTAAGCTCGCTTCAGGGGGGGGGGTATAAATAAGGGGTGATTTGCTGAAAATGAACATTTTTTTTGTTAACACTCGAGTAATATAACGTTTGAGAAGTTTATGAGTACAGGGATACAAATATTTTCTTCGTGGTCAAATCATGGACCCAAAATTAATTTCGTGAGAATGTCTTTTTGAAGAGAGTAGATTATCACAGCTGTGTGGGAGTTATGATTCAATTTGCAGCACTATTTTAACCTGCTGTCAGAATTTTTCTGCTGCCAAGATTTGTTAGATGGTTATACTGATTGTAGTTATAATAATTTCATGTAAGCGTCCCATTCTAGAAGCAAAATTGTAGTAACTGTCCCCGCTAGTTTAAAGTTTTCATTTTAGAGCGCACCATTTGAGAAATAGATTTTAAACTTGGCAAGGACGCTACTTGACAGCTTAGATCAAGCTATATAGATACCAACATTTCCACGATGACATTGACAATTTGAATTTCGATATTTGAAATTACTGAATTACTGTTTATCCATTCTATTTTCAATCGCAAACATTGCCTTTATTTTCTGACAAACACACACCACTTTGAAGTGTCACCTGAATTGAACCATTATTACTTCCACATCGTCAATATGTGTGGAAGTATGATATCGGCGACAAAAATTTCAATTTTTTTTGCTTAAACATTGTAAAATTTCTCAAAACATATAGAAAACACGATATGGGAACGAATTTTTTTGTCTGTCGGTCTGTATATCTGTCTGTTTGATGTGTCGTCTTTAAATTTTGTATACAGTTAGCACCTGACAAACAAATGGTTCGGATTGTTTTGGGGTAAAATCGCTCTAGGCGATAGGGGATGAATGGGGGTGATTTGGTGAAAATTGACATTTTTTCGTTAAAACTCGAGTAATAACAGTTTGGGGTTTGTTTATTAGAAAACTTTCAGTTTCATCAAACATCTAGTATTCTGTTTAGAGGTGGAATATCGGTGACAGGAATCTGGATTTTTTTTACTAAATCGGCGTATAAAATCTCAAAACATATAGAAAACTTGAGTTTGCACAATTTCTTTGTCTGTGGTTCTGTCGGTCGGTCGGTCGGTCTGTGGGCCTGTACGTCTGTCTGTTAGTAGGCGCAATAACTTTCGAACGAATTGAGATATAATCTCCAAATTTGATATCCAGTTAGCACCCGACAAAAGAACGCTTCGAATTGATTTAGGGTAAGATCGCTTTAGGGGGCAGAGGATAAATGAGGGATGATTTGGTGAAAATTGGCAATTTCTTCGTTAAAACTCGAGTTATATAACGTTTCAGAAGTTTATGGGTACAGGAATATGAATATTTTCTTTGTGGTGAAGTCATGGACCCTAAATTAATTTCATGAGAATGTTTTTCTGAGGAGAGTATATCATCACAGCTATGTGGAAGTTACGATTCAATTTACAGCACTATTTTTTGCAATCTTTAGGCAAATAAACTTATAGACTACGAATTTTTAACATCAATCAAATTATTATTTATTGTTGTTAAAACAATCACTTTGACATTTCCCAAATTATAATATATGTCCAGGAATGTCGGTAGGTACTCACTTTAAATAATTCTCATGTATTTTTCAAATCGTGAGTTGCCATCAAAATATGTTTAATACATAATACATATTCGAATCTGGACACAGACACAGCATCGTTCAAGAAAAAGAATAAATTTTATATAAACTCAGATTATGCTCTTTGGTGGCAAATAAGCGTGGGACAAGGAAATAGATTTTAACATATCTTTTATTTTGCGATATACACTTCATCTGCTTCATTGTTACGTCACATTGACTGTACAATTATTGTTTTATCAAATGGAAAAATGACTTGAAACTTTATCTGTACTAAAAAATCTACTATAATTGCTAGGTACATGTTGATAAATAAAACCTCCAATCAGAGTTTGCGTTCCGGGCATGCAACCTCTTGTTTTTTCGAATTTACAAACATTTTTCGAAGGCAATTTTTTTTCTGAAAAAACTGATACGACTGGGGTGGCTAATGAACTATTTAAAGCTATTAACAAAAGAAAGACACGTAAAAAGTTGCATCAGAAGTTATAGATTGGAAAGTTTTATTATCGATACCTCTATAAGATAATTTTCTCAATGAAAATTCGCTAGAGGGAAGCAATACCTACTATGAACTAGCGTTACCCAGTGCTAACGGGAATAGTTTAGTTCAAGATTTAATCATTTAAATCAAACTGATAAATAGGAAAATATAACAGAATATAAATATGAGTTCCATCTTCCAATTAGAGAAAGGCAGAATAAAAATCAATAATCATATGACGGTAAAACAGGTAACACATCAAAGTTTCACACGTGGTTTATATAAAAAGTGTATACCTATTATTATAGGACAGGTTTACTGTATGCCGATCTTCCTGGAACGACCAGTATAACAGACTGTCGCTAATAAAAAAATTCGTTTCAGGTTCAACATTAATAATTGGGGGTTACATCGACCTTGCCGAATGTTATCTGATTTACCTCTTTGAACTGATGTGAGACGATTATGCTCTAACAAATATTTTTTTAAATGGCCGTCCATTTAAACTAAAACAACTGTAAAGTATAAAGATTGACAACCATATTTTGGTTTTTTAGGATAAGCGTAATAGGTATTCCATATGGTGTTAAAATGAACAAATAAGAAAGGTAGATCTTTTTTTTTTCAATTTTTTTGAAGAGGACAAATACGAAAAAAAGCTTCTTTAAGTATCTTGAATTTAAAAAAATTGTTTTACACCAGATTTGAGGGCATGGAAAATAAACTAATTTCGCATTTGAAAAATTATCATGCATACGAAAGCGCTATACAGAAAAATGAACTATATAAAGACCACAAATCTGACACTTATTTTGAAACCTATTGTCAAATACTTTTTAACTCAAGATTAAGTCAATTAATAAAACATTAAAAATAATCTATTTGAAAAAAATTGCCGCCATTTGGAAATAAATAGATCTACCAAAAAATCAGATAAGTTATATTTGCGTTATTTAGTTTATAACAAAACATCCAATGCAATTTGTTTTGTTAATATACCCATATTCATAAATTAAAAGTAAAAAGTAAAAAAAAACATCTCAGAGTTTCTCGATCCTGCTGCTTATTTTTATACAAGTACATTTTACGCTTACAAGAGTTGTATAGGTATGCAAAGATAAAAGTTATTAACTCATGGCTTTCTGAAGTAATCATCATGTTTACACATAACTCTTCTAGGTAGACACACATTGGCCGCCATTTAAAAATTTTAAAGTTTAGCATAGAGCCTCGGTGGTTCAGGGGTAAGAACGTGTGCCTCCGAACCGAAGGGTACTGGGTTTGATTCCAGGGTTCTCCTTTTACTTTTTCAGTACAACTGTAACATTAACATTAACCGAGGTTCTGGCCTTGCATTTGAGCAAGTTGAATGTCTGCACGTTCCGCCCTTCGGAGGGGGGCGTAAAGCCGTCGGTCCCGTGTCCATGCGATGTTGGGCACGTTAAAGATCCCTACCCTCCTTGCAGAAATGCAGAGGTTCGGCAAAATTTCCAGGATAGTGAGGTGAAACTGTTTCCTGGCGTCGCTGATTGGCCATAGTCGCGGAAATAGGCCGACGTTAAAGAAACAAAACACACACACACACAAAGTTTAGCAAGAAAATTAATATATCACAAATTTGACATTTTTCAAGTCTACTTAAAAGTAGTTTTCGTCTTCAGATTCGACCAAATAATAGCAGTGTAAAAAAATTTTTTTGTGCGAAAAATGGCTGCCATGTTGAAATATGTTTATTTGGCAAAAAATCAAGCGAAGTTTTAAAGTATATATTATACTGCTTTTAAATTGATTGCAAAACACATTCATTTTTAAAAGTAATAACAAAGACCATTTTGTTAAAAAAAATAAAACAAAAACATCTCCATGTAAACCAATCCAATTGGGTTTGTAACGACTACATTTTTTATGATTATGTACTACCGACAAGGATTGCATATGCCAAGATTAAAGTTCTTAAGCTTTAAGGCTTTTTGGACGATTAACTACATTTTACCAATACCTATACAATATGGATTATGGGTATATGCCAAGATTTAATAGTTATATTAGCACTAAACAGGCTTTTTGAAGTTCATCATTTTTACAAAATCGTTCTACTTACGAATACGTTGCAGGCTTTCATTTTGACCAGCTAGAGTTTAGCGAAAAACGAATAGAGACTATAAAAATAAGGTTTTCCATGTCAACTTGAAAATATTTTTTATCTTTAAATTATAAATAAATAATAACACAAGTAATTTGATTCACAAAAAGAAATATGGTAACTAATAACAGAGCGATTTGTTTTTAATTCGAAAAAACAAAAAAGCATCTAGCACTATTCGGATCTGGTTGTATGGTTTTCTAATAACTTTATTTTAGGTCTTGAAAATACACAATAATATAAATTAAAACTGTTGACAGTTTTCACGGTCGAATATAACTGACTTTAATTTTCTCGAACCTGAAGATTCCGTACTGGCGAAACCGGTTGCTGAGAAAATAAAAAAGTTACTAACAAGCATACTTTAGAAAAATTGTGTGGGCTGTGGAGCCAGAGTAGAGATCTCTACGTATATACTTATATTAAATAATTTTGTTGTCACATCATAGAGGTTTCGCTAAATAAAACAAATATATGTAAGCCAGCCTTCATCAACGCATTTAACACCCCTGTGGTATCGATACAGCTAATTTGGTGAAATATGTTAAAGCAATGACTAAGTACCTACATATAAACAATTATTCTAGCACTATATGTTTTATATAATTAGTGAATCTTAATAAAACTCGTCCATTCTGTATTGGCTAACCAAAGATATTCGCCAATCCCACTCAGTTCAGGATCGGCAAGTTTAAAACTAGATTTGATAGCTTCCCAGTTCCACAAGTAGAATTTGTTTTTATGCTCTATAGAAAAAAAATTGCACAAAAATCAAGTTTTGATTGTAAAAATCGGATATTTATGTGTGTGTTTATTTTTAGTAAATTTATTGCTTTCCTTTGATTAAAAAAACTAGAAAACATCTCTACTAGTTTAAAGTACGGTTTAAAAAAACACCGTAATTCGAAGGTCATTTAGAGGCATAACCTTGACCGTTCGGTAACATCTAGAAGCAATCCATTTTCAGCAATGGGCGTTTTCGCCAGCAGCCTCATTGTTGTCTAAGTGAAGATTGGAACCTAGGATAAACACTGGTATATACACTTGGAGAACCCAAATCACCACAACACATATTTTTGACCTGACGATCGTTTCACTAACAAAGTTTCTGTGTATGGTGCTTTTAATGCCAGACGAGGTCTTTGAACCTCCTTTACCACTGCACCTGACAGGTTTCTAAATGTTTATCTGCATCAAAGACAGAGCGCACACAGAGGACTGCAAACCAGTGGCAGGGCTCTATTTAAGGAACTTTTGTTTTTTATTGTCCTAGAAATATAAGTACTTTCCTACGCATCTAGCTTCGCTGGTTGTCTGACATTTTTGATAGGTTTCAGATTTTCTTTATCAATGTGGTGGTTATTATCCCAAATATGTTGTGTATAGCGTAGTGGCTGTCAAATGAGTTTAAAAGCTTACCTGTTAACCAAAAAAGTTATTGAGTGTCAAATTGACTCGAATTCATTACTAAAATTAAAGATGTTAAATTGGTGAAAGGCGAGGTTTTGATATCATTCGATGTAAATATATAGATGATAGATGATAAATGTTCCCTTAAGTAAAAGTAGATATAGTATAGAATTAGAGTACATCAAAAACCTGGCTAAATATAACGGACATTCGGATTGCTTAGCGGAAAAATTAATTAATAGATACAGTACAAAGAAAATGTTTGCGGAATGCACAACATTTAGGAAACATAAAATAGAGAAAAAATTGTTTGCTTACCTTTTGGACCGCGTATCACAAGGCGTCTCGAGAGCATTTTTAAGAAAGTCGATTTGCAACTGACTTTTTCGAGAAAAAATAATTTAAGAAATTTGTTATGTAATACGAAAGATAAAGATAAATCCACTAAAATGTCGAGTATCTATGAGATAGGTTGTAAATATTGTAATATTAAATACGTTGGGCAGACTAGGAGACACATTGAGACTAGATTTCGTGAATATCTGGCACAGCTCAGATACGGTAGTGTAGACAAGTCATGCGTGGCACAACATATTTGGGACAGTAACCACCCCATTGATAAAGAAAATCTGAAACTTATGTTAAGTGCTAAAAGATAGACAGCGAAGCTAGATGCGTTCGAAAGTAATTATATTTCTAGGGCAATAAAAAACAAAATTTCCTTAAATCGAGCCCCGCCACTGGTTTGCGGTCCTCTGTTTGCGCTCCATCTTTGATGATAAAAATATCTGTCAGGTAGAGTGACAAAGGAGGTTCAAAGACCTCGTCCGGCAATTAAAGCAGAATACACAGAAAATTTGTCTGCGATTTAATCTCGCTCACGGTGTCGTTCTTTACCAAAAACTCTGTATAAAAGGTGATGTTTAGTAGTAAGTAGTTAGAATTTTTCATCCTCTGATGACGCTATCTTTGTAAGGGAAACGATCGTCAGGTCTTTAAAAATATGTGTTATGGTGATTCGGGTTATCCAAGTGTACTCATTGTTCTGTCAAAAAAATGTTGACAAATGACATAACAATGCAGCTACTGGCGTCTGGTGAACTCGCCCACTGTTTATTGTTTATGGCAATATACCTACCTTCGAATTAATTTTTGCGCGTGCGTGTGCGTGGAACGATATTGTAAACACAATAGCTTTTGAGAGCTTTGAGCTAATAACTGCGTTTTTGTTGTATACAATTTTTGCAAACGTAAGATAAAAGATATTAGAAACCCAGCCACGTAGGGTGCAAGATTTTTGTTTGTTTTATTTTACTTCTCGTAATTTTTGACAAAGCTACTCGTTTCAAACTGGCGTCCACTTTTTATACATAAATGTCTTACCCTCGATATTCTAATCAAATCTAAAGATGAAAAGCACTTGGTTGGCTTCAGAAATGTCAAAGTTTTGATGTATTCCTTTTTCACTAAACCAAATTAGTTTTAAAAAATATCAAAATGTTGGCCTTTGGTTTTAGAAACGTCTTTCCTCATACCTAATTGTTGATTGACCAATTCTCAAGATAAAAAGATTTTAGAAATCTACTTCAAAGTATCAAATGCTTAGCCTTCAATCATTCTTTACTCCAGTCAAGTATTATAAAATGGTGGCCAGCGTAACTATATACTGATTTTATAAACATCATACCTTTCAAAGGACCTGATACAACAACTTCCTTTTTGGCACATACGATTATATCCTTATGTTTCGAGATATGTATTGGCAAAAAAACCAATTACATTAAATTACTCAAAGATCTTTTTGGTTCAATACATTTTTAAAACTTTTGGAAAAAGATCTTCGTTATTAAGGCGTAAGCGCAATAAAGGATAGGTTTTGGTCAAAAAAAAAACAACTCAACTCTAACCTGTTCTGTGAAAGTTAGCTTAACGTACGATTTTTAATGTGACGCCCATTTATTAAAAAATAGATAAATGAACACACTCACAAGAAAAAAAAAAGAAATGGAACTTGATTTTAGTAAATTAGTAATATTGCTTAGAAACTCAAGTAGATAAGCACAATTCGGCAACGTTGAATCCAATTCCCATTTATTATTTTCACTTTATATGACTTCTTTTCACACAAAAAACTGTTGCAATAAATTGTCATTTGCCGATTATCTTTTTTGTAAAAATATATTTTACTGAAACTTCTTTCAAACGCTTATGCTTGTTATAATTAGCCGTCTATTAATAATAATAATAGAGAAACTTTGTATCTCTATGAAAGACTATTTTATTATTATAATTTCTTGCGGTATAAATTTATACCGTATAAATTTATACTGTAAAAGTTTATACACGCTAGGCTCAGAAGATGATTGGATTGTGCTTCAAGGTATCGCTTAGTATGGGTGTGATTTCAATGTCTTGAACTATATCATCTCTTGTGATTTTTGTCTTAGCACACTCCATCATTTCTACGTGGTGGCTGCTTTTAATTAAAGAGAAATTCTGCCGTTATTATTCGATCAAATCTCAAGATATCCTTTCTAACCGACTTAAAAAAAAGGAGGAGGTTCTCAAATCGACTGTATTTTTTTATGTGTGTTACCTCAGAACTTTTTTCTAGGTGAACCAATTTTGATGATTCTTCTTTTATTTGAAAAGTCGTGCTTCTCATGTAGTTCAGCATAAATTTGATCAAGATCTGAGCAGTAGTTTTTGAGTTATCCTTAATGAAGTCAGTTTTCTTTTTTTTTTTTCTTTCAGCGTCGGTCTATTTCCGCAATTATGGCCAATCACTGGCACCAGGGAGCATTTTCACCTCACTATCCCGGAAATATTGTTGAATCCCTGCTTTTATGTAAGGAGGGTAGGGATCTTTAACGTGCCCAACATCGCATGGACACTGGATCCACAGCTATTTACGCCCCCTCCGAAGGGCGGAAGGTGAAGACGTTCAACTTACTCAAATACAATGCCACAACCTCGATTAATGTTAATTGTACAGTACGTACTGCAAAAGTGAAATGGTAACCCTGGGAACCGAACCCGGTACCCCTTGGTTCAGAGGTACACGTCCTTACCACTAAACCACCGAGGCTCTAAATCTGAAGATAAATAGTGCTGCAAATTCAATCATAAATTCCACATATCTGTGATAATTTATTCTCATGGAATGAATTTAGGGTCCATGACTTAACCACAAAGAAAATATTCGTATTTATGTACCCATAAACTTTTGAAACGTTATATTACTCGAGTCTTATTGAAAAAATTGTTAATTTTTACCCAACTGCCCCTTACTTGTCCCCTACCCCCTGAAAAGGTCTTACCCAAAAACAATTCGAAGCGTTCCTTTGTCGGGTTCTAACTGAATACCAAATTTGAAGATGATATCTCAATTCGTTCGAAAGCTATTACGCTTATCAACAGACAGACGTACATACCGACAGACCGACAGACACAAAAATGTTCCTTCCAGAATCAAGTGTTTTGAAACTTTTTACGCGGTTTAGCAAAAAAAAATCGAAATTTTTTCAACAATATTCCACCCCTACACATTCAACAAACACATTCAATTTCAGCACATAATACCAGATGTTTGATGAGATTAAAATTATAATAAATAAATTCTAATAAATAAACCCTAAAACGTTATATTACTCGAGTTTTAACGAAAAAATACCAGTTTTCACCAAATCATCCCCATTCATCCCCTAGCCACTAAAGCGATTTTACCCAAAAACAATCCGAACTGTTGGTTTGTCGAGTGATAACTGTATACTTAATTTGAAGACGATATCTCAATTCGTTCTAAAGTTATCGTGGCTACAGACAGACATACAGACCGACATACAAAAACAAAATTCGGTCCCAAATCATGTTTTATGTATGTTTGGATACTTTTTACGTTTGAGCAAAAAAAATTGTGAAATTTTTGTCGCCGGTGCGATACTTCCACACGTTGTGACGGTGTGGAAGTAAAATCGTGTTGCAAATAGAATCATAACTTCCACATAGCTGCGATAATTTATTTTCATCAGAAAAACATTCTCATGGAATGAATTTGGGGCCAGAAAAGAAAATATTTGTATTCCGTACCCATAAACTTTCGAAACCTTATATCACTCGAGTTTTATTGAAAAAATATCAATTATCACCAAATCACTCCTTATTTATCTCGACCCCCTGAAGCAATCTTACCGAAAAAAATATCGAAGCGTTCCCTTGTCGGATGCTAACTGTATAACACATTTTAAGATGATATCTGAATTCGTTCGAAAATTATTGCACCTATTAACAGACCGTGGTACATGCCGACAGACCGACCGACCGACAGACAAAAAAATTTCGTTCCAGAATCAAGTTTTCTATGTGTTTTGAGACGTTTACGCCGTTTTAACAAAACAAAATTTCGAAATTCTTTTCAACAATATTCTACCCCCGACACATTCAACCCCTAATATAATTTTGGCACAGAATGCCAGATTTTTGATGAAATTAAAAGTTTTTTAATAACTAAACCCTAAAACGTTATATTACTCGAGTTTTGACGACAAAATTTCAATTTTCACCAAATCGCCCCCAATTCATCCCCTACCCCCTAAAGCGATTTTACCCAAAAACAATCCGAACCGTCTTTTCTGTGTTTTGAAACTTTTTACGCCGTTTTAGCAAAGAATTCTAAATTTTTGTGAACAATATTCCACTCCCACACATTCAACCCCTTATTTAATTTCAGCACAGAATACCAGATGTGTGATTAAATTAAAAGTTTTCTAATAAATAAACCCTAAAACGTTATATTATTCGAGTATTGACGAAAAAAATTCAATTTTCACCAAATCACCCCCAATTCATCCCCTACCCTCTAATGCGAATGTACCCAAAACAATCCGAACCGTTAGTTTGTCGAGGGCTAAGTCTATACCAAATTGCAAGACGATATCTCAATTCGTTCTAATGTTATCTTGGCTACAAACAGACAGACACACAAACCGACAGACAAAAAAAAATCGTTCCCAAATGATGTTTTTTATATGTTATGACCCTTTTACGGCGTTTAAACGAAAAAAGTTGTTTGACATTTTTGTCGCCGATGCGATACTTCCACACGCTGTGACGATGTGGAAGCAATTACATTTAAGTATACTTAAATGTTTCAGATTTATGATCTTGATTCATTTCTTCGCTAAACTCAAGCAATATAAAATGTTTGGAATTTTCCGTTAAATTTACTCATTTTAATGGCGGCTTTTTTTTATAAAACGGTTTCTCGTAGAGTTATTGGCCAAATTTCGAGTTAAAAGGGCGTGGGAAATAAGTTTTAGCAGTGTTAAGTTAGCCTTTATTGGTTTATTCACACGGCATATAGAATAGCTATTACTCTAAAAAACATTAAACTATAATCTTTCTTGTAATGTTTTCTTAACTCTGTCGTGGTGACGTTGAAGATTTAATAAAAATAAATTAACTTAGCCAAAACAACGTATTAGTGCACTTAATCACAAGGTATTTACAATTAGAATTCAATTTACAATAATATATCTAGCTTGGCAGACTATTGAAAAACAGAAACCCTGATTACGTAGCAGAGAGAGAGAGAGAGAGAGGGGTTGGGGGGAGCACACCACTAGTCTGTTCGCTGCTCTAACTCTAACCACAGCATAATACGACGCAATCGCATCAGCATTTCACTTCACGCACTGATTTTATTTAAACGATTTTTTTAAACTTTGGCCTATTTACGCGACTATGACCAATCACCGACGCCAGTGAGCAGTGTACCTCACTATCCTGCAAATTTTGCCGAGTCCCTGCCTTTCCGTAAGAAGGATAGGGATCTATATCGTGCATGGACATGGGATCAACCCCCTCCGAACGGCGGGACGTGCAGACCTTCAACTTGCTCAAATACAATGCCACAACGTCGGTTGATGTTAAATTTACAGTATACACTAAATTTGGGGATTCGAACCCAATACCCCTCGGTTCAGAGGCACACCTTTATAATCATTTTTTATTGATAAAAAAAGGCACACCTTCTTACAATTGGGTGACGATTTTATTTAGTTTCAATACATAACGCACACATTCTTGCAACCACTACAACTCGTTCATTTCAAAATGGCATTCATTTATCAAAACTATACATTAGAACACAATCACAATATAAATGTCGGGTAAAATGGGCCTTGATTTGGTTATAGTAACGCTGCACAGAAGATCAAAAGAACATAAATGGCAAATTTAATTTTAACTACTCCATAAAAAGTTAAGTAAAGTATCCTGTTCCAAAAAATGGTTATGGAAATTAAATAAACATATATAAAACTGCCACAGCCTTATTGCTAATAAGTTAAGATAAAACCGGCATGTGCCAATTTGCAAAGAATCTATAAAATATTGTCTGTCTTAAATAATTTATTCGACAATTAATATTAAACCGTATAGCCCACAATAATGGTTAAGTGCCATTGGACAACCCATTTTGCCATATTTTTTAACCTTATGATTGTTTCTCCAACTAGCTTAGCTTTTTATTAAAATATAAATTATACTAGATTTAAAGGAAACTCCTACCAGGTTATATATATCTAGAGAACATTACCAACTAAAATACCCGCCAAGCATTAAGCTTTTTAATACATCTGGTTGTTTTAAAATGTATTTTAACTAACATAAAACCCAAAAATATCTTCTAATTGATTTACTGAGTGTTGTTCTTTGTCGCAATCATCTTTTATGTTAGTTCATTAATATAGTTCTTAGAAGGCAACACACCTCTAAGAAATTGTAATAAATATAAATACGTTTATTCTCTGTTCTTGCAGCCAAATGTTGACAGGTATCTGTAAAGAATTGTTACATTTCTCTAGTTTATTCCATCATTTGATAAAACCAACTTTATTAGCGAAACAATCGTCAGTATTTTTACTCGGACGTTGTAGATTGCGTTTTATCACTGTACCTACTTATTAGCGCTCACCACAGGTATTTAATATCACATTGCTGTAGTTATCTGAATAATCAATTGTTTTTTTACTAGCTTCTTTGCGAGAGCTACATAAGTCTTGGGGTGACACTTAACAAAAGTTGGTGACAAAAATTGGTAGGATTGGTCGGGAGCAAAAGGCAAGTACGTTCAGAGATTTGGAGTATGTTCACTCGACGTTCTCTTGCCTTTTTTTAAAGCAAGCCAGAATGTATGGATTTAAAAAATAAATGAAGGGCAACAACAATTGATGAATTGAAATGTAACATTGAACTGAAAGGGACTCGGTTGTGCTTTCAATACCGATTGTCTTAATTCTGAACCACATTTAGCATCAGTAAGATCGACAAAAATAGGGATGATTATCACGGTCGCACACACATAGAGATTAGGCACATTTGTAATGAGTACAATTAAATATTGCCATAAGGTTAATGAGTAAGAAAGAGACAGCAATCCCTTTTATGCCCCATCTTTTTCTCTTGAAGATTGGCCTCAACTGCCATTCATTCGGGTTCCCATGCAGTTCAAGGTTATGTTTCAATTAATTTATAATTATTTCTGCTTATACGAGACAAGTTTAAGTTTATAAAAACTTTTTATTTTAGATCATCCAGAGATTAAACGTTATACCCTTTTAAATTGTGGCTACATGCTAACACGTGTGTGTAATTAATAAAATTTGTTATATTAACCTTTGATCAGATAAAATATATTGTAATGAGTTTCATGACATTTGAATGCTTTAAAATTGTTCTAGGAGATAAGCTTAATTTTATAAAAACTGTTTATTTTAGACAATCCAGTGACTTCTCCAAGAGTGTGTCTTATTACAGTTTTTGAACATTTATTTTTACTTTATATGATTTTTCTTTACAAAAAGCTGTTGCAATAAATTTACGTATTTCTACCTAATTGTTTTGTAAACGTCACATCTCATTTTAACCTCATTTAAAGGTTATGCTTATTATACTTGTTATTAATGAGCACCTTAATAATAAAAAACTTTGTATCTCTATGAATTTATTTTGAAGACTTCAAAAAGCCTATTATACGATTTTCATTAGTATAAATTTATACGGTATAAATTTATATGGTACAAATTTATACGTCCTCAAAAGGGAGCGAATACTTACATATATATATATATATATATATATATATATATATATATATATATATATATATATATATATATATGGATATATATATATATATATATATATATATATATATATATATAAACACAGATCTCCCCACAAGCGATTTTTTTTTATTCGCTAAAAACATTGCGCTGAGGGACATCTTCAGGGATTACCATTTTTACAAAAACAACACGTGTACCGGCGGCGTAAATCGAGAGAAACGGCACTCCACGCTACGACGCAAAAGATGGAAAGGTTCCTACACAATGGGGAGGGCACGATAATTGTAATTTTCAATATTAAGCTGGCCTTTGACAGAGCAAAGACGTATGCGGTCTGTGCCACCCTACAGGACAGGGGATCACCTACCCCCCTTATTAGTTGGTTGGTGGGCATGGTGGAAGACACAAGAGTGTAACTGAACTGGACATGGCGTAGGCTGGACGTTGAGTTGACCGGTGGCTGTCCCTAGTGCAGTTGCATTACCTATGGTGTCTGTTCATGAACGGCCTCGTGGAACGGCTCTCCGAAAATAGGTTATCTGCTCAGGCATATGCTGATAATGGGGCGGTCTTAGTCACCAGCAGATTCCTGAGTATTGTCTCTGTACGCATGCAAACAGCTTGAAGTATAATTGAAAGGTGGCGTCGTGAGCTGGGATTTTCCGTAAACCCAGAAAAGAGGGAGATGATTCTATTCACCAAGAAAAGGAATCTGGAGGAGTTCAGGGCGCTGGTAATGTTTAAGTGTGATTGAACACATGATAGGTACAATTTAGAGAACCCAGTTTATCACAATACGATTTTTAAACCTGACGATCGATTTGCTAATAAAGTTAGCGAGAACACACCTATAAAGTAATACGGCTATGGTAGTCAGCCTCCTAGAATATTGTGAGATGTACGACGGTGTCACACCGAGAGTGCGACACCAGATAGCATGTTGTCACGACAGCTCCAAATTACACAAAATGTTATAAAATAGAGACTATGTACAACCAACTAACAATTTTGTAAACTGTCAGCCCTTCTTCTTTTCCCTCAGGGCTCGTCCGCGTTTTTGCCGCCCCGATAACACCGTAGCCTTTGGCTTATTCTGCATGCCCACAGTCTTTTCTACTCCACCCATTCCAAAATCACTGTGCCTTGAACTAGTCTGCAGAGCAATTGGTAGGATAAAGTTTTATATTGCTCTGTCTCCGGTCTAGACTGACCGTAGATCAGTTGTCTTTTGCGGTCCTGAGCTTTACACTCGCACAAGATGTGCTGGGCTAATTCCTCCCCTCGCCGCAGAGTCCGCATGCCAGGTCCCCCTCAAACCGCCACATTTTATGCAGGTGTTTCTTGACCACCATGTGTCCCGTCAAGAGTCCTGTTATCTTTCTGAGCTGTCCTCTGCTAAGATTTAGCAGCTACACACCTCTCTTTGAACTGGGTTCCTCAATTACTGACTTCCCATGTCTGAGCCCTGGACAGTCTGCCCAGTACACCTTATGTTCGTTTCTGACCCAGGACTTAACGGCTCCCCTGGCAGTGCTTTTTGTCACGTTCAGAACCGGTTCTGCTCCCATAAATGGTTCTGCTGACCCTCTCTTCGCGAGACTGTCAGCTTCTTTATTGCCTTTCACCCCCGAGTGAGCCGGCACCCAGATGAGGGTGACCTCATTCTACCCAGCCAGGTCACTCGTCTCTGCTCGGCATTCACTTACCAGCCTGGAATTTACCCGTGGGCTATTTAGGGCCTTAAGGGCTGCCTGGATATCTGTGGCTATGAGGATCCGCCTGTTGGTGTAGCGCCTCCTCTTGTTCTCCCGCACACAGTGCAGGATGTCGTACATTTCGGCCTGAAAGACCGTTGCATGGGCTCCGAGTGAAATACCATGACTTACCCTCGGTCCTTCCGAATAAACACCTGCCTCCGTCCCACGCTCCCCGCCGGATCCGTCCGTGCACCAGATGAGCGCGTCCCGTGGTAAGCCCGGCGTCTCCTCTCGCCATGCCTCGCGGTCGGGGATTTCCACTGTAAAATTGTTTTCCCTGCAGATTCGCCGGCTCGCGAAGTCTGACCTCATTTCAAGCATGGGCTCCTTCACGATCTCCTGAATTTTGCAGTGGCGCCTGCAGCCTGGGTGGATCTTCAGTCTACCATTGCAGGCTAGTCTTTATAGTCCTAGCCTGGCCTCCCCCATGATAACTAAGTGGAGGGGGGTCAGATCCATCAACACCTCCATGGCGGCTGTTGGGGTTAAAGTCGTGGCCCCTGTGATGCACAGGCAAGCCCTCCTTTGAATCTTGCCTAGCTTTTGTTTGGCACTGGATTGTGTCACCACAAGACCTGTGCCGCGTATGTTAACGATGGTGTGACCACCCTTGTGTACAGCCAGTAGGCCATACTAGGTATTAGTCCCCACGTTTTTCCATATAGCCGCCTAGTGACGGCTAGGGTCATATCTATAGTATTTTTTCAACGTGACCATTCCAGGTTAGCTTAGAGTCCAATACGACCCCAAGATATTTTACCTCTCTGGCCATTGGAATGTTCTACCGTATAGAGTGAGTGTTCTGTGGCTCTCCCACTTCCTCCTCCTCGTAAACGGTATGACGGTTGCTTTCTCGGGGCTCACCCCAACTAACACTTTTTGTAAATTGTCAGCCCTGACCCATTTCTTCCCTAATGTAGGGACAATGTATGTAAGGCTAGATGTATTCTCACCGTAATTAGAACCGCAGGCCGGTTTCGCTCCAATTAAAGTTTGTCAGTACGGTATATTAATTACAGCGAGAACACACCTATAAAGTAATACCGCTATGGTAGCCAGCCTCCTAGAACATTGTGAACATTCTTCCCCATATTAGGAAAGAAATGGGCAGGGCTGATAATTTACAAAATTGTTAGTTGGTTGTACACAGTCTCTATTTTATAACATTTTGTGTTATTTGGAGCTGTGGTTACAACATACTAACCTGGTTTCACACCGAGATGGCGACCCTGTCGTACATCTCACAATGTTCTTTGTTTTATGTTTATTGACTAAATTTTCTACTAAGCAGACAGCATACACATTATACTTAACTACATTTTTTAATACATTATGTTCTCCGTTGTATCTTTATGTAAAGGAAAACTGTATTAATCTATGAACCAGAAAATTCAAACTAGCTGTTTTTTGTGGAAATGGTGTGAGTCAAGTAAAATGTAACACACCGTAGTGGTTTCGTTTCTGTGGATGTGAAATTCTAAAGTGGCTCTATTTGTTATAACTAATACATCAAGAAAATGTAATTTGTAATTAATTTCTATTTCATGGTTAAATTTAATAGTCAAATTCACTGTTTAATTTGCCAATAAAATGATCTACTTTGCATACATTGTATTAAATACTGCAAAAACATCCGCCACATAACGACATCGTCCTAGAAAACAGTCATTTTCATTTTCTAGGTCTGTGTCAAACCTACTCGTGGAACCATTGCTGTGCCATGGGTTTGTTCAAAAAATTCATTGTTAAATTGAAAAATAGTCTAATTTATGCAAAGATTTGTTAAATTAATATTTTCTTTGCAGACCTCTTCACCTATGTTGTTCATTTTTAACAAATGGTCTAAATACGTTAGTGTTTCTTTTATGGGAACACAGAGAAACAACGAGGCCACATCAAACGATATTAAAACCTCGCCTTCGAGCAATTTAATATTTTTAATTTGAATAATAAATTCAAGTGAACTTCAAACTGAAAAATTTTTTTGGTTGATAAACAGGCCTTCCAAATTCTTTTGTTCACCATTTCGCTATATTGTATATGAGGGATATATATTCCAGCTGAAACAATAGGTCCCACCGATTTTTCAGGTTTATGGATTTTCGGGAGACTTCTAACTTTATCCTAAATCTTTTGTAATAAGGCTATGACATCTCTTTAAATTGTTTTAACTTAAGAACACCTTTTTGGAGAGGGTCTGTTTAGTCCGTCTGCTTAGTGAAAAACTTAGTCAATAAATCTAAAAGTCTGGACGCAGCAAGTGCTTTATGGTAGTGAATTTTCATAAAAATATTTTTAATAACAAATATGTCTTTTTTTTTTTGAGAAAGCAGGCATGAAATTTGGTTACCAGTATAACCTATATAGTAGAAACAATGTACCATATTTCATTAAAATGTCTTTATTGTTTGAAAATCTACACAAATTTTCTGAAGATAAACTTTAAATCTTCCCGAAATAACTGATTCCTGGCCAACGAACGTTAGGTTAATAGTAAATTGAGCTGTTGAAATTTGAAAATTTAAAGAAAATTCGCTACCATAACGCACTTGCTACGTCCAGTAAAAAAATGGAAATCGGTTGCAGAAAAGAACAAGCACTTGTAAAGCCACAGGAAAAGTCTACGGCTGTATTAAGTATGGAACGGTTTCACTAAGTTAGGGCAATAACTAACAACCAGATGTGCTATTCAAATTTAATTAAGTCTTAAACGTTTTCATCTCGTGCTAATTGAATTTTTCATACAAAAACTCGCTAAAAAAATTCATCGGAATTACCCAATCTGATCAAATAAAGGTAAAATGAAATAAGACTTTAAAAAAATCAAACAAAAAGTGAAGTCACTAACTGAGATTAGAATGCGTCTTATCGGAGTTCATTATTTAATCCACACTGTTTCCTCTACCTATCAGCCATTGTCGACACGACAGATGTGTGTACCAACAGGTATATACTCTAGTATATTAATTTTCTAATGTCTTGATTATTTACACCATACAATTTTTGTTTAAAATTGATTTTTTTTCTCACATTTTAACGAAATGAAGGAAAATGACGGCTGAGACACAGATCTAAGAGCTTGTTAGTCATTTCGAGCCGTATCGTACTAATGTACTACTACCAGAATTATCAATTTTGACGTTTCAACTTTTTTTTAATCAGAGGATTGTAATTCCTTTGTCTTTTAACCTAGAGATATGAATTTTGGTAAGAAGGATAACCAGCGCACCATATTTGGTTACCATCGCTTTTTAATTTAACAGGATTTTTTAACACGGCATTTCTGTATACTATACAAGGAGAAAGGTTAAGGGCAATGCCGCAAAGGAGACAACAGCATACACGTGTTTCAAGCTTATTAGCTACTGAGTAGCATGCTGATGATGTACCGAGACGGTTCGAAACTGCCGTCCACGTAAACCAATAAAAAATCACAAAAGTACAGCAAACAAATAAAGTGTATATATATATATATATATATATATATATATATATATATATATATATATATATATATATATATATATATATATATACAGGGTGTTACAAAATAGTGGGCCAACCCGCTAACCACGGATTCCCGAGGCGAAAATATTATGACTTCCCTTATAACATTTTTCTTCTGGGGGCCCCGTTTTCGAAATACAGAGTGTTGAAATTGAACTTAAAAAATCATTTTTCATTTCTAATTTCTATGTTTTTAAAGTTATCTCCATAAAATTTTGCACGTAGCCTTATTTCAGAACTAGACGCCATCTGTGTAGATGAGTAGAGAAAAATCAAATAGCAATGGGGGTGGAACAAGTATTGACCCTCTAAACTATTTTGTGCGCACGCCAATGGTTTCAAAACAAATTACTTTTGTTAGACAAAATAATTTTATAACTTTTCTTTCTCTAGTTGAATTTTGATAAAACAACTAGTTTATGAGTTATTGTAAATTGTATGGTCGGACCCAAACAGTGAGAAAAAACCTACGAAACCTTTTTTCATTTTTAATTTTTTTGTTTTTGAAGTTATCTCCATGAAATTTTTTACGTAGTCTTATTTCAGAACTAGATACCATCTGTGTAGATGAGGAGAGAAAAATCAAATCGCCAGGGGGGTTCAGTGGGGGGGGGGGGGGGGGGGACAAGTATTGACCCTCTAAACTTTTTGGTGCGCACGCCAATGGTTTCAAAACTAATGACTTTTGTTAGGCAAAATAGTTTTATAACTTTTGTTTCTCTAGTTGAATTTTGATAAAACGACTAGTTTATGAGTTATTGTAAGTTGTATGGTCGGACCCAAGCAGGTGGGAAAGAACCTACGAAACGATATCTCCATGAAATATAACATGTAGTCTTATACCACGACTAGACGACATCTGCGTGAATAAGAAAAATCAAACCCCTACATTTTTTATTCGGGCGCCGGTGGTCTAATATAAACTAATATCGTAGGTTATTTGCGTTCAACGCCGGTGATATGTCTCAACAAATTAAAGAAATTTGATTTTTTTTACTCATTTGCAATCAGAATAAAGAATGTATTACACAGAAATTGTAGCTCATTTCATTGCCTGAAATATTGCTACTTGAATACATACATAGTACTATGTTTCACACATATGTAATTAGAAGTCATCAAAACCGTTTTATAAGTATAACTTGTATTAAACTTAAACTACCAGTCTACTATTAACATGAAAACTAAACTAAAAATAATGAAAAATGATAAGTAAAGCGGTGTTATAGAAATAAAAGTATAATTAAATTAAATGCTCAATATAGCTACCACCTTCTTGGATGCACAGGCGGTCTCTTTTGATAAGAGAAAACCGAATTTTTTTGAAAATGTCTGGTTTCATACGGTATTCCTCTGCACCTTGTAGGATTCGTTCCCGCAGATGTTCTGCATCGAGTATGGGCACCCTGTACACAAATTATTTCATATATCTCCAGAAACTAAAATGTAAGGGGTTGAGGTCGGGGGAACAGGCTGGCCAGTTGACAGGTGCATCTGCCCCCCGACCAATCTAATGGCCATTGAATGTGTTACTTAAATGTTGTCGAACGTCTCTTCCGTAATGTGGCGGAGCACCGTCCAGTTGTGGCCACATATTTCGCCGAATTTCCAGAGGCATATCGTCATGTAAATCTACGAACTCATTCTGTAAAAATGTTAGAAACACATCAGCATTTACTCGAGTTGGCAAAAAAACTGGGCCTAAGAGTAAGTCATCAATTATTCCTGCCCATACGTTCAATCTAAAGTTGACTTGATGACGAGTTTTGACTATCGCATGCGGATTTTCTTGTGCCCACATGTGACGATTATGAAAATTCGTAACACCATTGCGAGTGAAAAGGGCTTCATCAGAAAACATAATAAATCTCAGGAATTGCTGCTCACGACTGTTCTCCAGTAACATCCAGTTGCAGAAAGTCATTCTTGTTAATGCGTCTTGGTGTAAAAGAGCTGGTACTTTCTGAACATGATATGGGTACAGTGACTGTTGCTTCAGTACTCGGTGCACATCAGTTGAACTTATAGTGGCACGCTCATTATGCCTCATTTGGCGGGCTACTGCTCTTGTACTTGTTCCAGGTTTCTCACCTGTTTGGGTCCGACCATACAACTTACAATAACTCATAAACTAGTCATTTTATCAAAATTCAACTAGAGAAACAAAAGTTATAAAATTATTTTGTCTAACAAAAGTCCTTTGTTTTGAAACCATTGGCGTGCGCACAAAAAAGTTTAGAGGGTCAATACTTGTTCCACCCCCCCTGTACCCCCCTTGCTATTTGATTTTTCTCTCCTCATCTACACAGATGGCGTCTAGTTCTGAAATAAGGCTACGTGCAAAATTTCATGGAGATAACTTCAAAAACATAAAAATTAGAAATGAAAAATGATTTTTTAAGTTCAATTTCGAAAACGGGGCCCCCAGGAGAAAAATGGTATAAGAAAAGTCATAAAATTTTCGTCTGAGGAATCTGTGGTTAGCGGGTTGGCCCACTATTTTGTAACACCCTGTATATATATATATATATATATATATATATATATATATATATATATATATATATATATATATATATATCTATATATATATATATATATATATATATATATATATATATATATATATATATATATATATATATATATATATATAAAATTTGAAACAGACCCCGGATATGGGTTTCAGAGGTCCTAGTTTGCGCTCATTTGATTTTTTTGTGTGTATTTTTCTGTATTTACTATTAAAGGGTACTCATAAAACAGCTTACCTATGTAATAGGAATTTATAAGCGGTTTCATAAGCATTTGGTTTGCTTCAAAATTACTTTTCATAAATAATCAAGTTCTCAACAGATCCAGATATAATTATGATGTTTTCCGTGAATTTGTTGTCAACGTCATTCCATCAAGTACGTGTAATTGCTACATTTTAAAATATTTGCAACCATTCATTACCCATTGTGACTGAAAATTGTATCCATTGTTGACTCATCAAGTAAACAGCGGTTTCATAAATTAATATGCGCACGATTTTTTTTCTATTGACTATGTTAACAGGTTTCTAGTTAATTATTCCATAGAATATTTATAACCAGAGCCAGGTTGCATTTACTTTTTTAAATCACAATATTTTATTTCAAATGACGTAAAAACCTGCAATATTCTTGATTATCTGACTTTATCTGATAAGTACAGTTGAACTTAAAGGCTTCCACGTTCAGTGATACTTAATATGTAATAGTTTTATAGAAAACTCAGCTATTTTACAATTAGTTTAAAATTTAAAAAACTGAATGAAAGGCCCACCTAAATTTTACATCTGCCACTAATTTACAAACAAGACTGTTGCCAGATTAATGATTTTCGCTTTCTTTTGTTTCGAATATCGTAAGTATGTTTAAAAGCCAGAAATTCTGCGCATGTACCATACTATTATTATGTTTATTATTATGTTTATTCATTTAAATTATACAATGTATATTTACACAATAAATCTAAGACATGTGCTGTGTCTTTACAAAATTTAACGGGTTTATCCGAAAAATGCTTGACCATTGTGGACCAAATTCATCATACTTTAAATTTTGACATTCTAAATGGAAAATATTTCTTACTTAAACTTCCTCTTAATTGCTCTATTGTTACCTCGATTTACCACAAAGGGGGAGAAAGAGCTTTTTTACTATCCTAATTGCAGGTGGATTGATCCCATCCTTGCTAATTAATCGGCTTCGTTAATTAGCGTTTGAACAAAATATTGAAGTTGTGGACTGTATGTGGACTGTATATTTAAACTTTAGGTACACAGGTTTCAGTGAGTCCAATGATACACATATCTATTATATTGTCACATTTGTCTATGATAATTAAGTTTATGGACTTTGTTGCTTTTATGGTCAGATGTCTGTTATAAAGTGTGTTGGTAAGAGCGAACATTCTGGAATGATATTTCTAGAAGGGACCAGAAGTGACAGGTGCAGAATAGTGTAGAAGGTCTAGAATCTCTATGGACAGTATAAATAGACGAGCGGTGCGCAGAGTAAGTTAGTTCAGTATTGATTAATGCGGTGTAAATAAGTGATCATAGAGTATTAAGCGAGTCAGCAAGTGTTGGTGTATAGGAAGCGATCATAGAAGGCGAATAGTGGAACATAATTCTATGGACATTTAGTAAGAGGAGATATAATTTAGTTGGTACTGATGTTGGAAAATAGTTGGTTATAATAAAATAGTAGTTTGAAAAGCTGTGTTTTGTTAGTCAGCAAATTCCAGAACCCCATAGAACGTAACAACTGGTGTCAGAACAGGGATTTTCAGGCTGCTAGCGAAAATATTTTCCAGAATATTCGTTGAACAACGTAGAAACTTCTAGAATCTCTGGAAGATCAGTGTCAGCAGTCATCCATTACTGGGTGTGTTATTGAAACAGAATAAACTCTATACCAGCTTTAAGTACGTCTATGCCTAAGACACGCCCCGCTATTGAAATTGTTCAAAGAATGCAAAGAACAAGCCAGAAAAAGAGACGAAGAAGCCAAAGAAGAAATGAGAAAAAGAGATGAAGAGGTCAGAAGAAGAGACGGAGAAGCCAACGAGGAAATGAAAAAAAAAAACTCTGGACGCAGCAAGTGCGTTATGGTAGTGAATTTTCATAAAACTATTTTTTAATAGCAATAAATGTGTGTTTTTTTAAGAAAGCAGGCATCAAATTTGGTTACCAGTATAATCTATATAGTAAAAACAATGTGCCATGTTTCATCAAAATAACTTTATTGTTTCAAAATGTACAAAAATTTCCGAAAGTAAACTTAAAGTGTTCCCGAAAAAATTCGTTTCTTGGTCAACCTTATAGGTTAATAGCAAATTGAGCTATTCAAATATTAAGCATTTGATCAAAATTCGCTACCATAACGCACTTACTGCGTCCAGAATTGTTTTTCTTACAAACATGCATTATATTTCGATGAAAAATGCAAAAATGCAATAACATAAGGCGTGTTTGATTAAAAAAAAAAGAAAATTTGTATCACCAACGACTTATGGGCCACCCTGTGATTGTAGAAATAATTTTTTAAGATGTAGCTCAAGACACCCTATAATTAATATATACCATTTTTTTCATATCTTGTATAATAACAGATATATTGAACTTTATTGATTTTTTTATGAAAATTCTACAAAAATTATATACCATTAAACGATAAACTCGATAGCTAAGACTACTGCCAAGCGTCAGAGAAAGAGTCTATTTGAAATGAATTTTCTGGAAACATTTTATTAAAATGAAGGACAATGACGGTTGAAACTAAGACTTCAGGGTTTGTAAAACATTCTTCTTGAGACACTTTATTTCCATAGCCCGTATTAGATTCAAGTTCTTTTCCTAAATGTTGCCAATTTTGACGTTTAAATCGCAACTTTGACGTTTTGTGAAAAACCCCAATTTATTTTTCTTTAAATGCCTATAACTTTTTTGTCTTTTGACCTACAGAGCTAAATTTTGGTATGTAGCTTACCTATTAGGATGTAAACCCGCGTACCAAATTTGGTTGCCCTTACTTTGTTAATTCCGGAGATATAAAATTTTTTTGAAAGAAAACACAAAATTTTCCGGGAAAACCTGGACCGATTTTTCTGGCTAACGAACTTGTCCAAGCCATTTGCAAAAGGAAGGTATTCACCAAATTTAATCAAAATCGGCCCATTATTTTTTGAGTTATCGGTGTGATATATATATATATATATATATATATATATATATATATATATATATATATATATATATATATAATAATATATATATATATATATATATATATATATATATATATATATATATATATATATATATATATATATATATATATATAAACATATAAAAATTTTAACTGACCCCGGAAATGTGTTCTGGGGGGCCTAATTAGCGCTCATTTGAAGAAATTTTTTCAAAATTCAAAAGTCGGGATCTCCTCATTAGTGAATTTTTTTTAAGAAAATTCACTAAAAGAGATGAAGATGCCAGAAAAAGAGACGAAGAGATAAGAGATGAATTGAGAAAAAGAGACGAAGAAGCCAAAGAAGAAATGAGAAAACGAGATGAGGAAACAAAAGAAGAAATGAGAAAAAGAGATGAAGAAGCCAGAAGAAGAGATGATGAAACAAAGAAAATTCTGCAAGAACAAGCCAGCAGAATTGACATTATTACTTCGTGTGTGGACGAACGTATGAAGCAGGTAAAAAACGACATATTCCAACAAGTTGAAAGTCGAGTAAGGGGTATCAGCGACGATGTACATGACAAGCTGACGAGTGTTCAGGAAGTACGAGCGGAGGTACAGGAGAAAATGCAATCGCTAGAAAAGAAGTATGATACCCTAGTCAAGGGAAACAACTATTAAGCGAGTCATCAAGTGTTGGTGTATAGGAAGCGATCATAGAAGACGAATAGTGGAATATAATTCTATGGACATTTAGTAAGAGGAGAAATAATTTAGTTGGTACTGGTGTTGGAAAATAGTTGGTTATAATAAAATAGTAGTTTGAAAAGCTGTGTTTTGTTAGTCAACAAATTCCAGAACTCCGTAGAACGTAACAATATGTTGTATTGACACTATTTAGACGATACACATTAACTATTGTTTACGATTTTGGGGTTTTACGCTTGGTGGACGAATTCCTCAGCAGATTCACAAGTTTGTTAGCTACTTGCGTATTGCACTTACTTAAAAGCGCGTTTAATGAAAGTATGTTACGTATAATTTTCTAATTTAGGAGAAACATAGAATATTTACGGTACCACTGTACTTGGCACGTACGAAATACACGAGCGGTATTAGAGATACTTTAAGTTGAACACACGAGCAGTGTTTAACTTGGAAGATTGGGAGCTCAGAGCGAAGTCCCAAGGAACTAAGAAGTTGAGATCGATGATTGAACTGGACGAACTGAATTAATCACACAATCGTTGTTTAACTTGGAAGGTTGAGAGCTCAAGGCGAGCTCACAAAGAACTACGAAGATGAGATATTTTTAAAACTGATTAATGTTTGGCGAGAAGTCTGCTTTTATGGAGCTTCCAGATGGCGCTTGTTGACGTATAAGTTGACATAAGGTCAGTAGTACAAGATGGCCAACCGGTTAAAATGTTAAGAACTATTTATTGACGTATCAAGGAAATCCAATAACTTCATTCTTGGAAGATATTAAGAAATAAGTTAAATACAGCTAGAGCTATTAAACTTATAGAAAAGAACCTAACAGTAAATATATAATCCTTGTATCGTATTAATCAGGCGTAAAATAAATGCAAATATTCTAAGGAGAATTTTTATTATCGATACAGAGTCGATTAGAGCATAAACGGTTCCAACAAATTGAAAAGGGTTGTGAAATTCGGAAAGAGGTAACTCCAGGTAGGAGATTAACAATCAGTGCAATAGCAGATAAAAGAAGACATAAGCATACCAGTTATTTCTCTAACACAAAGATCTTTTTATACTAATTTTCCAACCACGAATCAACCTTAAAACCTTTTTTTTTCAAAAATGAGAAACTATTCTAGACCAAACGACATCACTTTGACAATGATACCAGACTACAAAGAACTTTCAGTGTATGGTAGGCCCAGAACAACTCAATTGTGGAAGTTAACAAGGCAGCCAGTTACATATTTGACTATTGCAGTGGTTGATCTGTCTTGGCATAACGGGAGTTATGACACAACGCCCTACAGCTGCAATAGAGGCAATGCTGAATCTTGCTACACAGCACATATGTGTGAGGAAGGAAGTAGTACTAAGTGCTATTCCAAGCGGAAAAAATTAACCCAGGAGACTTGGTTGGCCGCTTAAAATCCTGGAAATTATTTCACTAAAGTCACTCGCCAAACTAACTGACCAATTTGCCAGCCAAATTGGACTTCGTAATTTCATTTGACGTGGTCATAAGAGACAGTAGAACGCTGACAAACAACTCATTTGTATGGTATACAGACGTGTCTAAACACATGGAGAGAGCAGGACTGGGGATAAGAGGACCTAGGAAACACTTCAACTATCTTCCAAGCTTGCTACAATGTGTACATGAGTACATTTTACCAACAATTTAATAATTAATTTGGAAAATTGAAAATTGTATGTATTCACTTTTCACCACAACCAAAACGTAAATTTACTACTATTATCTGCAGATTGTATCGCAAAAAATTCTCAAACTCATGCTTGATAAGCTTTTTGACACATGTAACACAGCAGATAATTGTTATCATGAGTCGATTGTTACAGATACGACATAATATACAAGTATCTAAAGTTCTTTTCGTACAAGAAGCCCAACAGTTTGAACATTGTTCACAGGCTTTGAGATATTGGAGTATCATATCATAAGTATCATGTCAGTATAATAAGACTGAACCATGTATGTAATTATTTGCAGGCTTCAGTGGTGTTAGGTGTTACTAATAATAAAAATGTTATTACTCACTTTATTTTATTCTTGCAAAAAATGGTGTTGCTGAATAGAGAATTGGATTAGCTTTAAAAATATGTATCACACTACCCGCCAGCTAATTTAAAAATCTCCCAGGGGTAGCCACCCTTTAAACAGGTATAACGATATGGGTGAAATTTTTATGTCAAAAAGTTAGTTTTTGACAATAAAAGTCCTCCTGTTTTTGAATTTTTATAAATAATGGACACTTTCAATTTCATTCAATTTATGCGTTACTTTATAAACACAGTGTATATATTCAATTGAAGACTTTGATTTTTAATTTACTAATGTGTGTTTTTGATAGCTCATTTTGTATTTTGTTTTAATTTTACGTAGTTTTAAGTTCGCTATAGATTTATTTCATTTGTGAAGAACCATGTAATCGTTGATGGTTAAATAAATGTTAAATATTAAGTAAATGGCATAAAGGTCAGCAGGCGTACCAGCGGGGGAAGTCGACGGAAACGGCGCTCCATGCTGTGACACGGAAGGTGGAAAGGGCCCTACACTACGGGGAGAGCGCATTAGCTGTGTTATTCGATGTGGAGGGGGCCTTTGACAAGGCAAGGACGGATACGGTCTGTACCGCCCTACACGATAGGGGAACGCCGAGGTCCCTAATAAGCTGGGTGCCGAGCATGCTGGAGGACAGGAGAGTTTCGCTGACCTTGGGGGGCCGGGGGCTGGACGTTGGGGTGACGGTCGGCTGTCCTCAGGGCAGCTGCCTTTCTCCCCATCTATGGTGTCTGGTCATGGACGGCTTCTTGGAGCGACTCTCTGAGAATGGCTTCTACGCCCAGGCGTACGCTGATGATGGTCTGGTCTTAGTCGCCGGCAAATTCCTCGGCGTCGTCTGTAAGTGCATGCAGGCTGCCTGTAGCATAATCGAAAGGTGGTGTGGTGAGCAGGGACTCTCCGTAAACCCGGCGAAGACGGAGATGATCCTATTTGCCAAGAAGAGGAAGGTAGAGGGGTTCAGGGCGCCCGTGATGTTTGGAAAACCTTTAGCTTTAGTGCGGGAGGTCAAATATCTGGGGGTGATCCTGGGCCCCAAACTAACACGGGGGTCGCAAATAAAACGAGTAGTGAGGAAGGGTGTAGCGACCTTCTGGCAGCTGCGTCGTGTGATAGGGAGGACCTGGGGACTTAATCCTCGGGTCCTTCATTGGATCTACACTGCGATCGTCAGGCCGAGAATCCTCTATGGGGCGTTGGTCTGGTGGTGTGGTGTGAACCAAACTACCAGCAGGAAGCTGGCCAAACTCCAAAGACTGGCAATCCTGGGTATCACAGGCGCTATGAGGACGACACCCTCAGCCGCGCTAGAGGTCTTGCTGATGCTGCCACAGCTTCCCATCTGGATCAGAAGGGAGGCTATGACGTCGCACCTTAGAATGCGAGACTCAGGAAACTGGTGCGGAGAGGAAGCAGTAATAGGGCATGCAAGAGTCGCCAAGGAGGTGGAAAAGGACATTCCGATTTCCGCCATAAAGGTGCGGGATGCGGAGGACGATATTAGGTTGACTACGCCATACACCCTCAGGATCCCCAGTAGGGATCAGTGGAGGGAAAATGAGGTTGCATTCCAGCCCGCAAGCCTGGTCTGTTTCACCGACGGATCGCGGCTGGAGGACCAACAATCCGCCGGGTCAGGAATATACATCGAGGGCCTGGGGGTACGCGAGAGCTATGCTCTTGGCGCATATACCACGGCATTCGAAACAGAGGTGTATTCCATCCTGTCGGTGGCCAATAGGCAGGATGTGAAGAGGAGTCCCGAGAGATGTGTGTACATCTGCTCGGGTAGCCAGGCGGTCCCCCGGGCAGTCTGCGCGGCCAGAATCACACTGGTTCAGGAGTGCGCTGACGCCCTCATTGGACTAGCCAGGACGAAGGAGGTGCAACTGGTGTGGGTTCCGGGACACTGTGGCGTAGCGGGGAATGAGGTGGCGAATAATCTCGCAAGACTCCGTTCCCAGCGGCCGTTCTGTGGACTGGAGCCTGCGATAGGCATAAGTAGGAAGACTGTCTCTGTCGCCTTAGACAGGTGGACCGAAGAAGCAATGGAGAGGCACTGGGGTCGGTTGGTGGCTGCAGGCAGGCGAGGGACTTCGTGGAGGGGCCGGACAGAGATAAAGCTGTCTGGCTACTCGGAAGGAGTCGACCTACGCTTCGCCGCATCCTTGGGGTGCTGACAGGCCACTGCGCCCTTAGAAGACAACTCACAATGATAGGCGTAGAGAGGGATCCCATTTGCCAGGAATGCGGCGAGGATGAAGAAACGTCCTACCACTACCTGTGTGAATGCGAGGCTTTTGGGAGTCTTCGAGCAGAATTGTTCGGATCGAGGACTCTGCAGAGAAGTCAGGTAAGTACCGTCCAATTGAAGACCGTCACGGCCTTCATCTCGAGGTCGAGGCGGTTTGGCGACGGAACCGAGGAAGAGTAGAGCATGGTTGCTGGGGTTGGAAAAAAGGGCCCATTGTCGCCTACTTGCTTGGCGTTGACCCCACCACTGCTACTACTGCTACTACTAAGTAAATGGCAAAACCGCTATGCGTTTCAAATGATGGTCAAAATGAATATAGCCTTACATAAGATGTTCCCTGTATTAGGGAAGAAAGTAACAGGGATGGCTATTAGCGAAATCGTTGATTGGTTGTAAAGAGCCTTTGTGTATAAGATTTTGTGTTTATTAGAGCTGTCGCGACAACATATTACCTGGTTACGTAGCGAGATGGCGACTCCGTCGTACAGCTCACAATATTCTCTGAGGTTGGCTACCTTCAACCTAATAACTTTGGATGTACTTTTGAATATTACTAGTATAACACACTGCCGAGCTCTAATAAGATCGAAACCGGTTTGCGTGTCTAATGATGATCAAAATGCATCTAGCCATACACCCTCTACTGCTGAAACGCATTTTTCTTCACACCACATATTTTGTTCTTTGTTCTCTAGGAAAAATACTGAGGCAATACCTAAAAATGATAAATGTATGTGGTATTTGTTCGTTAAAAAAATTATTGATTTAGTGATTCACAAATCTCTAAACTGTTTATCGCTACTATCGGTAATTAACAGCTTTACTGTGTTCTAGTTTATAGCGGAAACTTTAGTCAACTAATTGATCATATCTATATCCTGTGGGAAATATTTGGGTCCTAGACATGTCTAGTTATTACTCGAAGTTGATTGTATAATACCAAATTTTCCCATAATAATTTGTTTAATGTCATTTATATGATGTATTTATTAAGTCATTTACATGGAATTTATATTCCGATGCTAACATTTATATTTTCTCAATAAATTAAGTGATTTACATGCGCTAATCTGGATAGGAAGGCCAATCATTTTTCAACCCAATACAGAGGCTTTAAATATTTATTTATAGTTGGCATTTTCCAGTACAGAAAATGGATTAATTATAGTGTATTTTAGAATCTAAAAGATATCTATATATCTCTATATCTTTTTTTTTTAATTTCACTATTATTTTGGCTGCGGAATCAGTGTCCATTCGCCCAGTTTTCCATCACTGTGAGTGTAGGTCCAAATCAGCGTAAAATTCAGTGTCATATCACTTTTGCCAACCATTTTGTTACTCACAAGTTATTATAGATAATCTCTTGTACCCTCTCACTCCTCTTTTTATCCCTTTCAATCCACTTTCACTTCTCTCTCATTCCTTAATCCTAAGAGTAATTACATACACTCATCTATATATACCTATATATACACCCACATGTATATATCATTCTGTTATCAGTTGGCACTATTTTTCTGCTACACATTCTTTATTTTATTTATTTATTTATTTTGTTCAATATTTTAACTTTCTTCTATTTTTAAATTAATTTTTTTTTTGTTTTTTGTTTTTTTTTTTTCAACAATGTATGGGATATCTCTATATCTATATATCTAAAATTTAGATACTGCAAACAGCGTTTTTGTATAAAACTGTTAATAATATTCTCGCTTTTCTCGGGGTCAGTTTCATTTTGTATATGCCTATGTGCATATATACAGGCTGTCCCACGTAAGGCGTGCATTAGAAGGTTTCGAATTAACATTAGTATTTGGAATATGAAATTTTGCAAGTGCATGTATCACCATCCGCTCATTATAACTAAAATATGTTGGTGACTGTATCGCTTGCCAACAACTTTCTTAACTTTAACGTAATACCCTATACATTATTACATATTCAGAATGAGCATGCAATTCTGAGCTAAATGGTATGCCACTTGCCTATACTGGTGTCAGCCGTTCTCAAGATATTCGATTTACTATTGTTTTTCCGTCATAAAGTTGTAAATCTTTGAAATGGCCATTCTCGGTTATCAAGTATGCCATGATTCTGAAACTTAACACAACTATAGTGCTAATGGTCGGAATTCTTCTCATTGCGAAAAAAAAATACAAAATAGGTACAGGGTGTTGCTTAACAAAGTTCAAATATCGATAATTTCAAACACGAAAAATTATTTTTTTCCAAATGAAACACCCTGTATATTTTTATCGCATATCATTCGGAATGATATTTTGCTTCGATCTGTATCAGCATTCCCTATACCGATCTCGGGTGATTCCCGAGTTATGATGCGAAATATGTGAATTTTGTATTATCCGAGATAATACTCTTTTCTTTCCTTTGTATTGATAATAATAATAATAATAATAATAATAATAATATATATATATATATATATATATATATATATATATATATATATATATATATATATATACCACTAGTAAGCTTTGGGTATAGGGCAAAGAGAACCCAGAATTTTTTATGTAGGTATTCCATTCATATTCTGGGCGAGAAGAATGAAAACCTGTATTAGGTTTTATTATATTAATGTCGCTCTTTAGATTAATTAAATAACTCTGAAGAAGTATTTTTTCCATTTCATTTTTTCATTTCTGGGTGTTCGAATACGTTTTCACCTCATACCCTTTAAAAAGAATACATTCCGATTTGACTTGCACTGTTTTAAAAATTATAAATCCTCAACTTAATGCAACATAGTGAGGGATGTTTCTGAATCGCACTGAAACTTAATTACTTAAAATGAATAGAAGTTATAGAACCATCTATCAGTACGAAAATATATGAGTGAGTTTTAATACAGAAAATTATCAACGAAACAGTGATAGAATTAATTTTTTAAATGCGTATGAGTTTTAATACAAAATATGCTCTATATGACCGCCATTGACTTCAAGACACTTCAATAATCTTCTTTGCAATCCAGAATTAGTGGCCCTTCGAATCATTTATGGAACGAGATCATTAAAAGATGGTCGCACTTTAGCCTCCAGTTCTTCTCAGGAGGTTATTTGGCTGGAATGAACTTCATTTTTAATGTGACCGGTGAAGTCAGGTCTTGTGACCTGGCAGGCCAAAGCCATGGACCGCCGAGTCCTATCCAACGATCCTCAAACATTTTTGTCAACTTCTGGTGTACAGCTGCCGTAGAATGTGCTGGAGCGCCATCTAACTGGTACCAGAATTCTGCATGAGGCAAACCAGTCAAGATACCAGCAACAACTTCACGGAGTATTCTACGATAACTTTCTGAGGTCCACATTTCCTCGTAGATATAGAAAAAAACTATTCCATTTCCAATAACAGCGAAAACATTGAAACTGAATTCATACTGGAAATGCGCTCACGCATAAAGTGAGGATTTTCATCTGCCCAGAAATGACATCGCTTCCGATTGATGATAACTTTTCTTGTGAATTCTGATTCATCTGTCCATAAAATCTTATCTAAGATATCTGGGTCTTCCTGGATCCGTACCATCAACCATTCACAAAATGCAATCCTTCTAATGTGGTCACCCTCCCGTAATCCATGCACTGTCCTTTGGGCATATGCATGCCATCCATACTTAGAAAGAATTCTTTGATTTGATGTTCGAGTTAGTCTTAAATCTTCTACTGCCTGTCTGATGGAAGCATGTGGATAGGCCGTGAAATAACCCAACACATTGATTTCATTTGTTTCATTGCCGGTAATGTTACTGGAGGGATTTTTATTTAAATTACCATTCAAGTTATTCCAAAAATTTGACTCGATTCTGGAGAACTTTGTCCTATTCATAGGTGACAAATATGGAAATCGCTCATTGAACAAGCGGGACGTTCTACTTCTTCTGCATTCTCCGTGAATGTAAAATAAATTTAGAATGTTGTCAGCAGAATATTCTTCAACAATATTTTCCATTGTGTAGCTCACAATACTTTCAAAGAAATAGATCACTCTATTGCGATGACAACTAACGAGACTAATAATACATCTCTTTGACATAAGTTTTCATATTATGTCCAAAGCCTACTCTCCGACTAGGTAGATTCCCAATTTTGTAGTATATTCCTGTTTTATTCATATTCCTTCTTATAACTCAGAAACAATTCAAGATAGGTATAGGGAATGCTGATACAGATCGAAGAAGAATATCATTCCGAAGGATATGCGATGAAAATATACAGGGTGTTCTATTTGGAAAAATACTTTTTCGTGTTTGAAATCATCGATATTTTATCTTCGTTAAACAGCATCCTGTATTATTTTTGTAATTTTTCTCGCAATGAGAAGAATTCTGATCATTAGGACTACAGTTGTGCCAAGTTTCAGAGCCATGATATACTTGATGCCGGATAATTGCCATTTCAAAGATTTGTAACTTTATGACGGAAAAACAATAGAAAATCGAATATCTTGAGAACGGCCGACGCCAGTATGGACAAGTGGCATATCATTTTCCTCAGAATTACATGCTCATTCCGAATATACAATAATATATAGGGTATTCTATTAAAATTAAGAAAGTTGTTGGCAGCTTCCGGTACAACCGGAAGTGATACAGTGACCAAAATATTTTAGTTATAATATGCGGATGGTGATACATGCAGTTGCAAATGTTCAGATTCCAAATCCCAGTACTAGTTCGAGAACTTCTAATGCACGGCTTACGTGGGACAGGCTATATATATATATATATATATATATATATATATATATATATATATATATATATATATATATATATATATATATATATATATATATATACAGGGGGACTCACGGTCGATGGTAGGTTAGACGTCTACGGAGAATGGGTGGTAAATTTATTTTAAAAATTTCGTTTCTTGGGTAATTGGTTCTGCTCTATCTAAAATATTTTCAGCGCTACGACGTTGCCGCTTATATCGAAAAGTATCAACAAATTTGATATTTTAAATGAGACATCTGTATATTATTGCATTTTTCGCTTCGCTTTGCTTTCCGATTATTTTTGTATGATACTTCCCTATACCTATTTCCAGCGGTTTTCCAGAAATTAATTGTTTTCTTAATTTTTTTGTGCAAAACAGAGCATCAATTAAATGTTTATTACTGCGGTATTTGGACTCCTAGGAAGCTGAAATTTTGGCTGTGGTTTAACAATCTCCCGTGTATTAGCTATGTCTACGGGAATTCGTTCTCCATTATACAGGGTCTTTCAAAATTTGTGATTTTACCGATAGTAACAAAAATGATAAAAAGTGCATTTTTTACAGTATGTACACAGTATGTATATTATCAAATGCCCTGAAAGACAATTAGAGTTCCTGTTTAATGATGTGTCATGTTCCTATACCTAAATAGTCACGTTTTTGAAATAAAAGCAAGTTTCATTGGTTATACATCGGGATACATTTCATTGGCCTTTTGTATGTTCTTGCTATAATTTGATCACATTTACCATGAATAATAAAGAATTTCTTCAAAACTTCCTCTGAATGGTTATTGCATTCCATTTTGATTCTTTTCATAACAAAAGGTGCAAAGGTTTATTACTGATGCACTAATTATCAAAAAAATTCATAATGACATGCTCCATGATATTTCATACTATAATATATACAAAATATGACAGAATAATCCAATATTTATAGAAATCTGCTTTTATTTTGGAAACCGGACTATTTAGGTATATAAATATGATACATCATTTGAAAGAAACTATAATTGTCTTTTAGGATATTTGATGTAATGGAATTTCATTGTCTCGGCTAATTTGCCGAACATTATGTGGGTTTTTACTTCCACTGACAATAAAACGTTTAATTTCACTTCTTCACTTATAGACCAGCCACCTGTTTTTGGCGTCTTAGACGTTTATCGAAATGTCTTATCTCTTCGATTCACTGTTGATTGATTGACATATCCGGATATTTAGTATTAAACAGAATACACATCTCTGCCTGAGTTCGGATCATGTGACCATAACCAATCATCATTAGAACTATAATATTTGAGCTATTAATAAACTCATTTTACCAACAATTTAATAATTAATTTGAAAAAGAAAAGGTATTCACATTGCACGACAACCAAAACGTAAATTTATTACTATTATCTGTAGATGATGTATACTTGATAAGTTTTTATGACACATGTCACACAGAAGATAATTGTTGTCATCAATCGATTGCTACAGATACGACATAATATACAACAAAATCTCTAGAGTTCTCTGAGTAGTGAAGATTGCAACCTGTGTTGAGCTTGATAAGTACATTTGGAGAAATCCAAATCACCACAACACATCTTTTTAAAGACCCAGCGATCGTTTTACTAACAACGTTAGCTTTATCAGATGATTAAATATTCTTAGAATAACAATAACAACACATCTTTTTAAGACCTAATGATCGCTTCGCTAAACGATCGTTAGATCTTTCCAAAGTTGTGGTCACTTTGGTTTCTCCAAGTGTACCTATCTCTTTTTCTTTTCTTACAAGAAGCCCATAATTTTGAACACTGTTTACAGATTTTGAGATATTTAGGTATCATATCATAAGTATCATATCAGTATCATAAGACTGGACTATGTAATTCTTTATAGGCTTCACTTGTGTTGGGTGTTACTAACAAGTACACTTGGAGAACCCAAATCACCGCATCACATTTGAAAAGACCTGACGATCGTTTCACTAACCAAGTTAGCGTCATCAGAGGATAAAAAATTCTAGCTAGTTTAAAAACTAACATCACCTTGTATACCGGATCTTAGGTAGAGAGACCGAGCTGAAATGGGAAAGTAAACGCAGGCAAATTCTGCGATGTGAGTCGTTCGGAATGTAGCTTATAGTGGTGGTTTCCTTTCTATAGACATCAAATTCTAAAGTGTTTTTATTCTTGATAACTGGTACATCTAGATAAGCTACATTCCGAACGACTCACATCATACGTATGCACAAAAAATGGCCAGTCTGAATTTTTTAGTAAATCGTTAATGAAGATAATCTGAAATTAATTTAAAAAAATAGACAACCAGGACAGCTAAACTCCTTCGAAAGTATATATATTGCGAAATATAGTTACAACAAAAATTGTATGAACGTAGCACCACCACCGATTACGAGTCACCTGATCGATTGATTCGTTAAATAAAATTCCCACGTTTTAACACGTCCTAAAGATAACATAATAATACAGATAGTTCCGACAAAGCAAACTATGTTAATTTCGTTGTCGTTGAACCCTCCCAAAATTATTAGAGATGGACACATTTTAGATAACTTAGTAGGGACAGTGCAAAGACCTCGTTCAGAGATAAAAATACAATACACTGCAGAATTTGCCTGCGTTTACTTTCCGATATCAGTTCGGTCTCTTTATATAAGGTGATGTTACTTTTTAAAGCAGTTACAATTTATAATCCACTGATGATGCTAACTTGGTTAGTGAAACGATCGTCAGGTCTTTTAAAATGTGTTGTGGTGATTTGGGTTCTACAAGTGTACTTGTCAGTGCTCATCACTATTGGGTGTTACTGGTAATAAAAATGTCATTACTCACTTTATTTTATTCCTACAAAAAACGGTGTTGCGGAATAGATAATTAATTAGCTTTAAAAAGATGTATTACATTATCCACCATCCGATTTAGAAATTTCGAAGAGGTATGACAATAGGGGTGAGAATTTTATATCAAAAAGTTAGTTTTTGACAATAAAAATCGATCTGTTTTTTAATATTCCTTGATAATGGCCACTCTCAATTTTATTTAATTTGGCACGTGCCTTCCCTTTGTAAGCGGCTTAGATAAGCTCGTTAGCCTGGAAGATTAGACCAGTTTTTCGGGGAAAATGTATGAATCAGAAAGCAACTTCTTTCAAAACCAGCTCAGTTACAGCTACTGCAAGATATATTCCGAAATGTACTTGGTATGGTCTGTATTTTATTAATTTTTATTTAGATAATATAGTAGTTTTGTCTTGGCTTGGTATATAAACTGATTAAAATAACTCGAGACCACATATCAATGCTATAAAAGCAAATCTAAATCAAAATAATATTGTCAAGGTTTGTAACCAAAACAATATCAAATCAGTATCACATTTTATTTTATCTCTTTTTCTCAACTCACTATTCTGATTCTTCTGTTTATTTTTCCAGGTCTGTACGGGACGTTGTTTAGGCGTAACAAAGAAGCAGCCTTCTCCAACTACAGGCTTTGGGAGAGCACAGGTTTTGTGATCGCTTATGCCTACTCAACACACCTATGTGCACGCATGAAGCTCTATGTGATGTTGTCAGTATTGATCAGCGGTGTCTTCATGTACTTCATAGTGGAAATTCATCACATGCGAAAGGTACGAAGACAGAAACAGAAGGAAAAGAAAGCAGCGGCGCTGGAAGCCCAACAAAACATGCCACAAGAGGCGGAAGAAACGGACGACGAGAAGGACGACATCGATGATGAGATTATAGTTACGCATTTATAAAAGGTAGGTAGTTGTTTATTTTTCAAGATATCAAACCACACAATTATATCATTCTCTAATGAAGAGTTTTTTTAAACATATATAAAAGGTACGTTACGTCTGGATTATTTAGCCACAGACAATTTAAAGGTATTTTGATTTTAACTAATTAATTTTCCACAAATTCTTGGCTTCCTTAAGCTTACTAAGCAGAAAAAGCGTTTTAAAAACCGTGTTATAATTAAAATTGATTCTGAGAGTTATCTTTCTATGTTTAGCTGTGACTCATGCTCGATCGTCAACGAAGCAGCTGAAACAATTATTTTTAATTATATTACAATTCTAAGTGTTTTCTGACATTTTTAAGCATATTTTCGTAGAGAAACTTCGACAATGAGGAGACCGCAAATTTAACATTTTTACTTCCACATCGTCAATACGTTTGGATGTATGGCATCGGCGACAAAAATTTCAACAAATTTCTCGCTTAAACAACGTAAAAAGTGTCAACAATCAAATATAAAACATGATTTAGGGACGAGTTTTTTTTTGTCTATCGGTCTGTATGTCTGTCTGTTTGTAGCCACGATAACGTTATAACGAATTGAGATATCGTCTTCAAATTTAGTATACAGTTGGCACCCGACAAACAAACGGTTCGGATTGTTTTTGGGTAAAATAGCTCCAGGAGGTAGGGGATAAATGGGGATGATTTGGTGAAAATTGAACTTTTTTTGTTAAAACTTGAATATAACCTTTTAGGGTTTGTTCATTAGAAAACTTTCAATTTCATCAAACATCTGGTATTCTGTGCTGAACTTAAATCATGGGTTGAATGTATGGGATGGTGGAATATCGATGACAGAAATATCGAATTTTCTAATGCTAAAACGGCTTAAAAACTCTCAAAATATATAGAAAACTTGATTCTGTCGGTCTGTACGTCTGTTTGTTAGTAGGCGCTATAACTTTCGAACGAATTGAGACATCCTCTTCAAATTTGGTATACAGTTAGCACTCGACAAAGGAACGCTTCTAATTGTTTTTGGGGTAATATCGCTTCAGGGGATAGGGGTTAAATGAGCGATGATTTGGTGAAAATTTAGATTTTTTCGTTAAAACTGGAGCAATATAAGTTCAGAAGTTTATCGGTACAGAAATACGAATATTTTCTTTGTGGTCAAATCATGTACCCTAAATTCATTCTATCAGAATGTCTTTCTGATGAGAGCAGATTAGTCACAGCTATGTGGAAGTTATGATTTAATTTGCAGCACTATTTTAAATGCCCTTAAATAAGCGTCCATTACACAGTATTTCCCCAAGTAGGGTTGCTAAGAAAAGAAACTCTCTTATTTTTCATTTTACGAGAAAAATGTATCTCTCATAAAAAGTTTTTTCCTGTTCTAGAACAGCTGAATCAGTTCTCACCGTTTCGAATTTCCTTGCCATTCCAGAGAAACGTCGAGAAATAGGTCTGTTTAGTTGAAATTTATTAAGTTTTCATTACAATCCAACAAGAAAAATGAACCTACAATTTCACTCGATCCATTTAACAACCTTTTTTGAACGCACAGCTCAAGTCTTTGACACAATTACCTATAACTTTTCGGATCCCTTCTAGCGGTAAGGACGCCACAGCATCTCTGAATCTCTTCTTCAAACGTTCTGCATTCGAAGGAAGTTCATTCACATAGCCTATTTGTTTCAGACGGCCCCACGGTAAAACTCTGCCATAGACAAATCAGGGCTCCTCGGTGGCCATAAAATAGAACTATTTTGACCGATCCAATTCCTTCCAAATTCCTGAATCAACAATTCTACTATTCGAGTATAATGGGCAGACAACCATCTCCTTAGAAGTAATACCTATTACGATAATGAATCGGAAGATCGTTCAACTTTTCATTTAGAAAATGTTGTAACCTAAATACGTCTGCTGATTAACCGTATTTAAAAAATATGGTCCGATTATACCATGGTAAGAAATTGCACATCAAACGTTAACTTCAGCCAAATATTGTCAACTACGAGCGATGGGGAAACAGTGATTGTGTCCAGTCCCCCACATGCTAATATATATATATATATATATATATATATATATATATATATATATATATATATATATATATATATATATATATATATATATATACAGGGTGGCGCATTGAAAACGAAACAGACCGATTTGCGTCCAGAGATATTTTTTTAAGTAACGCTGAAACACGTCAATTTTAATATTGAGGGGGACATGTTTTGACATAAAACTCAACTTTGTCACATCAACCCCTTAAGGGTGGTGATAACAACCCTTATATTTTAAATAGGGAACATGGATCGAGTGTTACATCATTTGAAAAATCTTTCTTTTCTGAATTCAGCACACACATTTTTTTGGAACTTTTATCAACCTGTTTAAAAATTATTCACAGTTGGAGTTGCAAGAACGTATTTCATTCACTGTGATAAGAAATGCATTAGTTATTCAATTTTTCGTTAAAAAAACTAAAAAACAAAACCAAACGTTCAAAAATGTTTATGCAGTTAAGTAAGTGTTCAAATTGTTGACCACCAGCTTTCATACAAAAATAAAAATTTTGTTCAAAACGAGCTCTGACATTCCGGAGCATTTGTGGAGTTATTAGACGACATTCTTCAACAATGCGTCGTCGTAATTCTTCCAGAGACTCCGGTTCTGTTGCGAAAATTCTACTCTTTAAATGGCCCCATAGAAAGAAGTCTAAAGGAGTTAAATCCGGTGATCTAGGGGGCCACTTGATAGCACCTCTACGCCCAATCCATTGCTCTGGAAACTTTCTGTTCAAAAACTCCCTAACACGTTGTGAAAAATGCGGAGGAGCTCCATCTTGTTGAAACACTAATTGATTTTCTTGATAGCGATCATCATTTTCAACAGTGTCAATTAGTAGAGGGTAAACGATATCTTCTAGTAACTCCAAATACGTTTCGCCACTCAAATTGCTATCAGGAAAAATTGGTCCGTTTAAACGGTCTCCAAAAATGCCAGTCCAGACATGTGGAGTTTGAGTGTGGACTTCGTTAAAATTTCTTGGATTATTATCTTATTATTATAACGACAATTATGACAATTGACTGTAGAGTTTAATAAAAACCTACACTCGTCTGAAAAACAGATATTGAACAGAAACTTCCCGTTATCAGCTATTCGTGCAGTCATAACTTCTCAAAACTCCAGCCACCGATCAAAATAATTTTAATTCACTTGTTGTACAAGATGAATTTTATACAGGTGAAATTTATGATGCTTCAATATTCGCTGAATAGTTCTTCTTTTGAAGATGGGTCGAGTGATACATCATTTGAAAGCTCTTTCTTTTCTGAATTCAGCACACAAATTTTTTGGAAATTTTATCAACTCGTTTAAAAATTATTCACAGTTGGAGTTGCAAGAACCTATCTCATTCATTGTGATAAGAAATGCACTAATTAGTCAATTTTTTGTTAAAAAAGCTAAAAAACAAAACAAAACGTTCAAAAACTCTGACATTCTGGAGCATTTGTGGAATTGTTAGACGGCATTATTCAACAATGCGTCATCGTAATTCTTCCAGAGACCCCGGTTCTGTTGCGAAAATTCTACTCTTTGAACAGCCCCATAGAAAGAAGTCTAAAGGAGTTAAATCCGGTGATCTAGGGGGCCACTTAATAGCACCTCTACGCCCAATCCATTTCTCTGCAAACTCTCTGTTCAAAAACTCCCTAACACGTTGTCAAAAATGCGGAGGAGCTCCATCTTGTTGAAACACTAATTGATTTTCTTGATAGCGATCATCATTTTCAACAATGTCAATTAGTAGAGAGCAAACGATATCTTCTAGTAACTGCAAATACGTTTCGCCACTCAAATTGCCATCAAGAAAAATTGGTCGCGATTAAACGGTCTCCAAAAATGCCAGTCCAGACATTCAATTTCTGTGGAGTTTGAGTGTGGACTTCGTGAAAATTTCTTGGATTATTATCTGCCCAATAACGACAATTATGACGATTGACTGTAGAGTTTAATAAAAACGCACACTCGCCTGAAAACAAATATTAAACAGAAAGTTCCCGTTATCAGCTATTCGTTCAGTCATAACTCCACAAAACTCCAGCCGCCGATCAAAATCATCTTCATTTAGTTGTTGTACAAGATGAATTTTATACGGGTGAAATTTATTATGCTTCAATATTCGCTGAATTGATGTTTGAAACAGTGGCCATTTTCTCGTGCTCAAAGTTGAGTCTGCAGCAATTTGTGCTAAAAGTTCAATATCAGTAGTCTCATTTCTAACCGGAAATTCACGTTCAGGATCCCGTTTTTTGTTGGCTCCTGAACCACCTTGTCGAAACTTTGCAACTAACTCCAAAATGTATTTTCTGTTCGGATGTCGTTTTTGAAAAAAAGAGTAATTATTTCAACTCTTTCTTCTACAGAATACACCATTGTGAAATTAATTTTCGGTAGTACTATCAAGTATCAAACCGACCGATAAACTGAAATAATAAACTGCATTTCTCTCATTCCGATAAGAAATGTTCTGATAGTTATTTTTTTTTACAAATCAACAAAACATTGACTATCAGCACATTTCTTATCGAAATGAGTGAAATGCGTTTTTGCATCTTCAACTGTGAATAAGTTTTGAACGAGTTGTTAAAACTTCCAAAAAAATTAATGTGCTGAATTCAGAAAAGAAAGAACTTTCAAATGATGTAACACTCGACCCATGTTCCCTATTTAAAATAAAAGGGTTGTTATCACTACCCTTAAGGGGTTAATATGACAAAGTTGAGTTTTATGTCAAAACATGTCCTCCTCAATATTAAAATTGACCTGTTTCAGCGTTTCTTTAAAAAAAAATTCGGTCTGTTTCGTTTTCAATGCGCCACCATATATATATATATATATATATATATATATATATATATATATATATATATATATATATATATATATATATATATATATATATATACATGGGTTCCAAAAGTCGCGAGTCCTGATTGTCAAGCCTGATGTTAAATTTCATAGCCAACGTTTGAATTTCCAATAATTTTAAATAACACAGCTCTAATACGTGTATTTACTTATTCGGAATTTTGTTGAAAACAATAAGGTGTACTGAAAATTAATAAGAGTGATAAAAGTTTTAGAATTAAATTCCCCATAAAGCGAAATAATATTTTTTTAATCCGGCAATTGGTTAAAAAATTCTGTCACATTTTAAAGGTGAATCATCGCTTATCAACCCTTTATAATGATTCAATTGAATTCTTATTACTGTCGATTATTGCTCTTTGTACACTCAAAACATGTATTAAAGTTAGTTCTTCTATGTTCAAGCATAACTGAGATATTGATTTTTTCGAAATTAGAAACCCCAGTTTGAAGGCCTATAACTTCTCAGGAGTGCAACTTAATATAGGAGTAAGTTGCGCTAAATCATAATATTTTGGCTTCCCCTACATGCCCCTGCTCTGTGTCGGTCCTTATGCGAATCACCCTGTATATTGGTGCTAATAAAAGTAACCGCGCCATTGAACTGTCGTTTCTAAAAGATGTCGCTAGCTTTAAAGAAATTCAAGCGAAACGTGTATATGTAAATTAATTAATTTTTACTTTCCTCTGCACTGTGGATGAAAAAAAAAACAGGTTAACGATCTTCGCTGATTTATTAGCATCAACTTCTTATAGCTGAACTACCTGTGGTCGTTCTTAAAATATTGACTACTCAAAGACAAAAACCTACCATATGCATATTGTATTGTAAATATCATTAGCATTTCTATATGTAGTGAAAATCACTGTATTAATGATCACCATAAATTAGTTTGGCGAGTTTATTGCCCCTTTTTACAGTTATTTAAGAAACAGGTGAGACACTATACTATAAAACATATTCGAGATATTGTATAGACTGGTACAAACGCAGCGTCCGCTGATTTAAAATACACAATAGACAAACTCAATCAGGAGGGTTCAATAACACAAAATCAGTTTTGATCTTAAAACCCATTATTAGATACATAATACATTTCATTGATTGTTGTTGCCCTTACTTGGTGAAACTTGTCCATACTACATACAGACTTGGAGACTACTTCTCTGGCTTCAGTGTTGGTTTTCGTTGGTGAAGGACGTAGCCAGCGCGTAAGCTAACTGGAGCAAGTGGCCCTTACGAATTCTGGATGTTCTTCAACGTTTCTGTGACTATAGTTTCGCTGCTAGACAGCATTCTCAGACAGATTAAAATTGAATTAGTACGAAATCATGACAACCTCAAATAAAGATGTGTCGCTATGTTATGATATGATGTTTTGATCAAAAAATTTATCAAATTGAAAATAAAAATAAAACACAGATGACAGATGAGGCTTTCAAAATGTCTACGTGATGTATGTCAATATTTAACATAAAAATGGAACTAGCCTATAACTATGATAACAGTTACAACAATAAAATAAGTAAACAATAACAGTATAAAAGCAGTCTCTATGCAACGAAAATATCGACATACATTAACTCATTATCTTATTGCAACTTTTTTGAAAGAATAGTTAAATTTATTTTCTTTGACTTATTTAGTTAGAAAGAAGAATATCCAAGAAATGGGAATTCATTAAATCAGTTTGCTCGTTTAAAACAAGGTAGCTCTTGTCGTGTGTGTGCTTTTTGAGTTACAAAGCTTCTAAAAGTCTAGTTTACGCTTGTCATTATAAAAATGTTGTGGTTGTATGCGATTATTTACTTAAATAGTAAATCACGCGTCGTGTTGTAAGATTTAAAAGCTACCTTTGTATTTGTACAGGTATTTAAAATTTTTGAAATGTTTTCTGAAATGGTTCCAATATATAGGAAACCAACTTACACTGACACAACCATACCATACGATTCATGTCACCCTTTTTCACAAAAGCTGTCAGCCTACCATTCTATGATACATCGTGCATTTTCAATACCTATGTCACAAAACAATTTTGAAAGAGAAATTTCAAAAAATAAGGAAACATCATTTAATAATGGCTACTCTGTTAAAATAATAAATAAAATGATCGAGAGAAAAGAATACAAATTAGCGATTAATTTAATTTATCCACATATTAGAGACAAAGAAGACAACAGATACGTTTCGATAACTTATTTTGGAACCATTTTTATGTTAAATATTGACATACATCCCGTAGACATTTTGAAAGCCTCATCTGTCATATGTGTTTCAGTTTTATTTTCAATTTGATAAATTTTTTGATCAAAACATCATATCATAACATATCAACACATCTTTATTTGTAGTTGTCATGATTTCGTACTAATTCAATTTTAATCTGTCTGAGAATGCTGTCAAGCAGCGAAACTATAGTCACAGAAACGTTGAAGAATATCGTAGAATATCCAGAATTCGTAAGGGCCACTTGCTCCAGTTAGCTTACGCGCTGGCTACGTCCTTCACCAACGAAAACCAACAGTGAAGCCAAAGAAGTAGTCTCCAAGTCTGTATGTAACATAATACATTTATAAAAAGTCTGGACGTGTCCAGTGCCTTATGGTAGCGAATTTTCTTCAAAATGTTTTTTAATAGCAAATATGTCTTGTTTTTAAAAGAAGGACATTTGGTTGGCAGTATAACCTATATAGGAGTAACAATGCACTATATTTCGTTAAATTAACTTTGTTGTTTCAAAAAGTACAAACATTTTCCGAAAATAAACTTAAAAATCTCCAGAAAAAACTGGTCCGATTTTCCTGGCCAACGAACCTCTCCAAGCTATTTACACACCTACCAAGATATAATTATTCACAAACAGCTTTAGGACCAAAATTGAAAAAAAAAATTACCATTTTTTTTACAGAAATTGCTTTCAGTAATGTTACACCAAATTATATGGTTCACAAAAATTCGACAACTTTTTTTTACAATAACTTACTAAACATGTATTATTAATTACCAACGTATCACAAAAATCTGGCAAAAAATTATTTCTACGGAAACACTAAAAACGTTTCTGCGAAAACTTTTCAAACTCGGCCTATTTGAGAGTACCTGTATACGGCAGCTAGATTTTTTCGACGAGTAACGCAAACAAAAGGTTCTCTGAATGCGTCATTTCCATGGGGCTCCGCTATCTATATTGGTAAAAACACCATATCACAATTCGTGATATCTGTTTGTGCCAAAAACGTGAAAAGTTACAAAACAATTGAAATAACTCAAAAACGATGAACGATATGATTTTTTTTCCTTACAAGCATTATTATAATTCGATGGCAAATCCAAAAATAACATAAGGGGTTTCTATTAAAAACAGAAAGTATGTATCACCAATGACATATGGGCCAGTCTGTGATTGTCAAGACAGGTTTATAAGATGCAGCCCTATACACATCCCTATAATTAACGTATATCATTTTTCTCATAACTTGTATAACAACGCATATATATCGAGCTTTACCGTAGAAATGCGTCACCTGTATATGTATAAACAGGCAAAAACTGAAACTGACCTGTATATGGGTTTTAGGTTTTTTTTGACGTCGGCCTATTTCCACGGCTATGGCCAATCACCGACGCCAGGGAGCAGTTTCACCTCACTCTCCTGGAAAATTTTCCGAACCCCTGCCTTTCTGTAAGGACGGTAGGGATTAACGTGCCCAACATCGCATGGACACGGGACCGACGGCTTTACGCCCCCTCCGAAAGGCGGAACGTGCAGACATTAAACTTTCTCAAATTCAATGCCAGAACCTCGGTTGATGGTAATGTTACAGTTTGTACTGAAAAAGTGAAAGGAGTACCCTGGGATCGAACCCAGTACCCTTCGGTTCAGAGGCACACGTTCTTACCCCTGAACCACCGAGGTTCTTATTTTAGGGGTTCAGGTTCGCATTCATGTGAAGAAATCTTTTTAAAATTTATAAGTCACGGTCTTCGCAGTAACGAATTTTTCTACGAAAATTTGCTGAAATGTAGACTATTAAACCATAAACTCTCTAGCTGAAACTACAACCAAAGCATCAGAAAGAGGGTCTATTTGAAATGGATTTTCCGACATTATTTTAGTAAAATGAAGGACAATGATGGGTGAAGCTGAAGCTCGTTGTCTGAAAATTGCAAATTTTGACGTTTCAAATTGCGACTTTGGCGTTTTAAGAAGAAATATTTTAAAAAAATTAAAATATTTTTTCTGCTACTTCTTGACCTTTTTCTGTCAAGAAAACTTAACCGTTGTGTGTAATATTCAATTGGTTTTGTTAATCACACAAAATATTTTGATCTTGTGCTTTCCTCTGATCACCAGTGGCACCCAAAATTTGTTTCTCTAAATGCATATAAGTTTCTTTTAACTTTGAGTGCTGAGTTTCGGTAAGTGGGAAAGCTTTGATAGTAGAAATGTATGTGCCAAATTTGGTTGTCATTTCTCTGTTATTTTCGGACATACAAAAATGTTCCGAAAGAAAACGCAAAATTTTCCCGGAAGAACTGGTCCGATTTTCCATGCTAACGAACCTATCCAAGCCGCTTACAAAAGGAAGGTACGTACTAAGTTTCATCAAAATCGGCCTCTTCTTTTTTGAGTTATCGGTAATATATATATATATATATATATATATATATATATATATATATATATATATATATATATATATATATATATATATATATATATATATATATATAAATAGATCTCCTCATTAGTAAATTTTTCGTGTTACCAAAAATTTGCTAATAAATGTAAAGGAAACCCTTTGAATAGTTGGGAACTTTTTTATGGGACAGTCTAAAAGTGTCAAAACCAATGTACAAAGTACACTGCGAGAAATAAATGAAAATATTAAGAAGACTGGACGCAGCAAGTTTTAATAGGACTATGAAAATTTCTTGGATTATTATCTGCTCAATAACGACAATTATGACGAATGACTGTAGAGTTTAATAAAAACGTACACTCGTCTGAAAAACAGATATTGAACAGAAAGTCACCGCTATCAGCTATTCGTGCAGTCATAACTTCACAAAACTACAGCCGCCGATCAAAATGATCTTCATTCAGCTGTTGTACAAGATGAATTTTATACGGGTGAAATTTATCATGCTTCAATATTCGCTGAATAGTTCCTCTTTTGATGTTTGAAACAGGGGCCAATTTTCTCGTGCTCAAAATTGGGTCTGCAGCAATTTGTCCTAAAACTTCAATCTCAGTAGTCTCATTTCTAACCGGAAATTCACGTTCAGGATTCCGTTTTTTGTTGGCTACTGAACCACTTTGTCGAAACTTTGCAACTAACTAGAAAATGTATTTTCTGTTAACATGTCTGTTCGGATGTCGTTCATTAAACAAATTTGCGGTACGGTTGGCACAGTCATCGTTTTTGAATAAAAAGGGTAATAATTTCAACTCTTCCTTCTACAGAATACACCATTGTGAAATTAATTTTCGGCAGTACTATCAAGTATCAAACCGACAGATAAACTGAAATAATAAACCGCATTTCTCTCATTCCGATAAGAAATGTTCTGATAGTCAATTTTTTGTTTACAAACCAACAAAACATTGTCTATCGGAATGAGTGAATTGCGTTTTTGCATCTTCAACTGTGAATAATTTTTAAAAGAGTGAATAAAACTTCCAAAAAAAATTAGAGTGCTGAATTCAGAAAAGAAAGAGTTTCAAATGATGTAACACTCGACCCATGTTCCCTATTTAAAATATAAGGGTTGTTATCACCACCCTTAAGTGGTTGATGTGACAAAGTTGAGTTTTATGTCAAAACATGTCCCCCTCGATATTAAAATTGACGTGTTTTAGCGTTTCTTAAAAAAAAATCTCTGGACGCAAATCAGTCTGTTTCGTTTTCAATGCGCCACCCTATATCTATTAGTTATTATATTGACTGCTTTCCATGTGTCTTTGGGGTTATTCTCGGCCACTTTTATAAGATGTTTATAGTATTCGCGTTTAGCTTTGTTAATTATATTGTTTCAAATATTTCTAATTTTATGGTGTCTCTGTGCTGTTCTATTATTGTTATTATATTTTCATCTTGTTTCATTATTATATCATGGGATGCAGAAACAGTAAACAGTTGTCATGACAGAGCGTTTATTTCATGGCATTATAGGGCATCATTCCTGTAAGTTTCGCATAACTTTAATAACTTGCATACAGCGCTTATTTGCAGAAGATAAATTAATTGTTCAAGCACGTGTTTCAACTAATTTGCATATTTATACAAGATAAGGATCTCTAAGTTTCATATATGTTATAAATGTTAAATTGTGGTTTGGCGAAAAAAATGACTTGTGTAAATATTTTAAGAATAAATACATTTTTATGTTTTATATACCTACTATTTATTAAAACGTTTTCTTATACATGATAAGATTGTTACAAATAGCGCTGTAAATGGCAAATAAATATTATTCCATTGTTCACAAATTTGAATAACTCTTAACCACATAATTAAGAACTCTCACTGGTGTTGACGATAAGCTTAACTTTAAGACATTAAGGAAATCATAAGTATTTTGCTTAGTAAAATATTGTCTCAGTTTATTTAGTAGATTAACGTCTCATAATTTGACATAAAATTAACGAATACTGAGAAAGTGACATGCTATTTAACTACATGAAGAGGAATATACACAAATAATTTAAACCAGATTGAAGTATTACCTTTTAGTGCATTTTCTTGAAAAAATTCACTGATGAGGAGATTTAGGTCCCGAAATTTTGAAAAAAATTCCTCAAATGAGAGCGAACCTCTAGAATAAATATCCGGGGTGAGTTTCAATTTATATATATATATATATATATATATATATATATATATATATATATATATATATATATATATATATATATATATATATATATATATATATAATTTGTTTGCTGTACTTTTTTATTGGTTTACGTGGATTGCAGTTTCGAACCGTCCCGGTTCATTATCAGCACGCTACTGAAGTAGTAGTCCACGTAAACCAATAAAATATCACAAGAAGTACAGCAAACACATAAAGTGTATATTTAAAAGTGATAACAGTATAGTGCAACATTCCAAAAAGTTCAGGACGCAGCAAGTGCGTTAAGGTAGTGAATTTGTATTAACTTCTTCAAACTGGATAACTCAATTTTGGATAAACTTAGAAAGTTGAATTTAGGTATCTAATAAAACTTTTCCCAAGGCAACATATCCGCCAAATGTCATTAAAATAGCTTTGTAATTTTTGGAGAAAAATTTTTTTTCGAAAGAAAATTCATAATTTGAAAAACTCAATTTTCTTTCATTTTAGAAAGTTGAATTTTGGTACATAGTAAGGTCTTCCTCGAGGCAACATATCAACCAAATTTTATTAAAATATCTTTGTAATTTCCAAAGAAAATTTTTTTTTGTATGTAAACTCAAAATTTTTCCGGAAAACCTCGTCCGATGTTCCTGACTAACGAACTCATCCAAGCCATTAATAAAGGAAAGGCACTTGCCGAGTTTCATCAAAATCTGTAAATTATTTTTTGAGTTATCGGTTGGATACATACATATATATATATATATATATATATATATATATATATATATATATATATATATATATATATATATATATATATATATATAAACGTATAAACGTATAAAAATGAAAACTGACCCCGAGTATGGGTTCTGGGGTCCTAGTTCGCGCTCATTTAAAGAAATTTTTGCAAAGTCTCACTATCGATACCTCTCTATTAGTGATTTTTAGTGAATTTTTATTTAAAAAAAATTCACTTATAGAGAGATATGCTGATACTTTGCAAAAATGTCTTCAAATGAGCGCGAACTAGGATCCCTAGAACCCATATCCGGGGTCAGTTTCAATTTTTATATGTTTATATATATATATATATATATATATATATATATATATATATATATATATATATATATATATATATATATATATATATACAGGGTGTCCCTCTAACAATGGGCCAAACCCATATATTCGGATAGAGCATCAAAAATTAAATAGACTTTCATCAATACGTTTTGTCCGATTGTTGCTTGTTTTCGATATACAGTGTGTTAAAATTGACTTTGAAAAAAATTAAATCGCTCGTTTTTCTGCTAATTACTGGAATATTGATTTAAAACTTTGTAATAGGGGGTTATCGAGGATGCCGCTTCCAACCGTGATAGCTATTTTGAGCTACATCATAGTTGGCGCCACCTACACTAAACCCGAATGTTTTACAGGGGCATAACTTTTTCGATGATCAACTTTCTGCAAATCTGTTCAGAAAAACTGAAAACTACTAATTTTTTGTACGAAAAAGGTATACTTAGTTGAAACTCATAAAGTGAGTGGTTACCGAGATATTGCGGTTTTAATAATGGTGTGCATTGAAAATCTCTCAAATCTGAAATTTTATTCTGGCCCAAAGTTCATCTCTGGAGTTACAAACATTATTGTGTATGTACCAGTTGTTTCAAGTAACCCCAATGGAAAATTGTAGAGGATTGAGGTCGGTGTATTTTAATCATAATTTCATAGAATAAGTATGTTTTTGGCAAATAAAAGATGTATTCCTGTGGACATATCACGGCGCTAATAACTATAGCAGTTGATTGGCCGGGTCAACAACTGTCAATGAAGTAGATGAAATATCTTTTGTTTTTCGTTTTCATAGGGATGTCATTTGCGTAACACAATAAACATAATCTGTCAATTTTGACAAGCACATGGTTTTTCAATTAAGAGCAGTGGGTAGTTATTATTTCTGAAATGCCTCGCCATAATGAGTTTAGCAATATTGAGAAGAGAGATATGATCTGCGTTTATGCGCAATCAAACTTCCGTAGCCACCAAGCCGCCGCCAGATACTTGGAATTATATCCTAGTCGTAGACAACCAGATCACAAGACCTTTAGAAGATTATACGATAAATTAGGTATGTAAAAGAGTAATATGCACTCATTGCCATTGATTATTTCTGAAACGAAAGTTTTGACAAAATTCACACAGGGCTGGAAAAATCGTGAAATACACATTTTGTTACACGGATGCGTATCATCTCGTCCTAATGTATTCGTAGGTGAAACTGGTTCTTTCAATTCGAAGTCGGAAGTTGGTAGACCAAGACGTCCTGTACATCAAGAGGAAGAGATATTAGTATGCCTTGCAGAAGATCCGGAAACAAGCGTAAGACGCCTCTCTGCAGCAACTGGAATAAATAAATCAAGTATTGGTAGACTTCTCAGAAAAGAAAAGTTACATCCTTACCACTTCACACCAGTGCAGAATCTTTTACCTCTAGATTTTCTATCTAGATTGGATTTTTGTGAACGCATTCGTCGGTATCAGAATGACGATCCGTTTTTCTTCAACAACATTCTATTCACTGACGAAGCGACATTCACAAGAAGAGGAGTTTTCAATTTCAAAAATGCTCACACATATGACAGCAGCAATCCTCATTTGACGCGAGAACACCATTTTCAACATGAGTTCTCCATTAATGTCTGGTGTGGCATACTAGGCGACGTGTTGTTGGGACCAATAGAACTTCCTGCAAGGCTCAATGTGGAGAATTATTCAATTTTCTTGAGAGATCAACTTCCTATTCTCTTGGAAGATGTCCCTCTAGACGTGCGCAGGAGATTATGGTTCATTCACGACGGGGCACCTGCCCATTATGGACTTCCTGTTAGAGAATTTCTGAACCAAAATTATCCGCGCCGATGGATAGGTCGAGGTGGAGATTTTCCTTGGCCTGCACGTAGCCCCGACCTCAATCCTCTAGATTTCTTCCTCTGGGGTCACTTGAAAGAATTAGTATACAAGAATATTTATAACTCCAGAGATGAACTTTGGGCTAGAATAATCGAATCCAGTGATATATTGAAAAACGATTATCAAACTTTTTTTAAGGTGAGGCAAAATTTTGGGTTGAGACTAGAAAAATGTATTGAAGTAGGCGGAGGCCATTTTGAGAATCTTATTAAGTGAATTGTTCGATAATTGTCATTTTTTTCTTATAATTTAGTGATAATAATAATGTTAATAAAATTTCAAAATTGAGAGATTTTCAATGCACACCATTATTAAAACCGCAATATCTCGGTAACCACTCACTTTATGAGTTTCAACTAAGTATACCTTTTTCGAACAAAAAATTAGTAGTTTTCAGTTTTTCTGAACAGATTTGCAGAAAGTTGATCATCGAAAAAGTTATGCCCCTGTAAAACATTCGGGTTTAGTGTAGGTGGCGCCAACTATGATGTAGCTCAACATAAATATCACGGTTGGAAGCGGCATCCTCGATAACCCCCTATTACAAAGTTCCAAATCAATATTCCAGTAATTAGCAGAAAAACGAGCGATTTAATTTTTTTCAAAGTCAAATTTAACACACTGTATATCGAAAACAAGCAACAATCGGACAAAACGTGTTGATGAAAGTCTATTTAATTTTTGATGCTCTATCCGAATATATGGGTTTGGCCCATTGTTAGAGGGACATCCTGTATATATATATATATATATATATATATATATATATATATATATATATATATATATATATATATATATATATATATATATATATATATATATATATATATATATATATATATATATATATATATATATATATATATATATATATATATATATATATATATACCCAACCGATAAAAATAATTAACCGATTTTGATTAAACTCGGTAAATGCCTGTCTTTTATTAATGGCTTGGTTAAGTTCGTTAGTCAGGTAAATCGGGCAATGTTTTCCAGGAAAATTTTGAGTTTTCTTTCGAAAAAAAGTTTTTCTCTGAAAATTACAAAGATACTTTAATGAGGTTTGGTGGGTAGGTTGCCTTGAGAAAGACTTTACTACATACCAAAATTCATCCTTCTAGGTTTATAGAAAATTGAGTTTTTCAAATTTTGAGTTTTATTTTGAAAAAAAAAATTTCTCCGAAAATTACAACGTTATTTTAATGACATTTGGCGGATATGTTGCCTTGGGAAAGGTTTTACTACACGCCAAAATTAAACTTTCTAAGTTTATCGAAAATTGAGTTATCCAAGTTCGAATCATTTAATAAAAATTCACTAAAAAGATATATATATATATATATATACATATATATATATATATATATATATATATATATATATATATATATATATATATATATATATATATATATATATACGTGCCACATCGATAACTCTAAAAATATTGGGCCGATTTTGATTAAATTTGGTGAATGCGTTCCTTTTGCAAGTGACTTGGATAAGTTCGGTAGACAGGAAAATCGCACCAGTTTTTCCTGTGGAATTTTGGGTTTTCTTTCGAACAAAAATTGTATCTCCGGAAATAACAAATTTATGGCAACCAAATTTGGTACCCGAATTTATATTACAAAAAGTAGACTATATACCAAAATTTAGATCTCTGTGTTAAAAGAAAAAAATTTATAGAAATTAAAAGAAAAAACATTTGGCTGCCACTGATGACCAGAGAAACGCATAAAACCAAAATATGTTTGGTGAATAACAAAACATATTGTATATTACAGAATAAGGCTAAGTTTTTTGGCGTAAAAAGGTCAAGAAATACGGGACAAATTACTTTGAACATTTTATAGTTTTTCTTCTTAAAACGTCATATATATATATATATATATATATATATATATATATATATATATATATATATATATATACACGTGCCACATCGATAACTCTAAAAATATTGGGCCGATTTTGATTAAATTTGGTGAATGCGGTCCTTTTGCAAGTGACTTGGACAAGTTCGCTATCCAGGAAAATCGCATCAGATTTTCCTGTAGAATTTTGGGTTTTCTTTCGAACAAAAATTGTATCTCCGGAAATAACATATTTATAGCAACCAAATTTGGTACCCGAATTTATATTAGAAAAAGTAAACTATATACCAAAATTTAGATCTCTAAGTTAAAAGAAAAAAATATATAGAAATTAAAAGGAAAAACATTTGGGTGCCACTGATGACCAGAGAAACGCATGAAACCAAAATATGTTGGGTGGATAACAAAACGTATTGTATATTACAGACCAAGGCTAAGTTTTTTGGCGTAAAAAGGTCAAGAAATACCAGACATATTACTTTGAAAATTTTATAGTTTTTCTTCTTAAAACGTCAAAGTCGCGATTTACAACGTCAAAATTGGCAAATTTGGGCAAAGAAACTGAAACGAATACGGGTTATGTAGAGAAAATATCGCAAGAAACGTGTTTTACAAAGCCTTAGGTTTCAGCTTCAACCGTCAATTTCCTTGATTTTACTAAAGTCTTTGCAGAAAAATCATTGCACATCGACTCTTTTGCTGATACTTCAGTAGTAGTTTTAGTTATAGACTGTAAGGTTGAATAGTTTGTAATTTTTAATGATTTTTTTTTAAACTTTTTCTACAAAAATTCGCTATTGTGGAGACCGCCACTTTTGAATTGTAAGAAGATTTCTTCAAATGAGCGCGAACTTGCACTCCACCCCCCCCCACCCCCCCCCCCCACCCTAGAACTCACATATATACAGGGTGACGCATTTCTACTGTAAAGCTCAATATATCCGTTATTATACAAAATACGAGAGAGTATAGAGAGTATATATACGTTAATTACAGGGTGTCTTGCACTGCATCTTACAAATTGTTTTAATAATCACAGGTGGCCCATAACTGGCTGGTGTTTTTTTTTTTAATTTTAACAACACACCACGAGGGCTTACAGCCTAAATACTATCGTACCGTGGGTGTTGACAAGGAAGAAAGAGGCAACTTGTTAATTCTGGACTTGAGGAGGTTCGGAGGAGATACAAATTTCCTTTCTTTTTAAGCGAACACCCCTTATTTTATTGCATCTTCCATCGAATTATGAGGCATGTTTGTAAGAAAAATAAAATTGATAGTGTTCATCGCTTTCGAGTTATTTCAATTGTTTTGCAACTCTTCACATTTTTGGCGCATATGCAAAATTATGATAGGGCGTTTTTAACAATAGATAGCGGATATCGTGAAAATGACGCCTTCAAAGACGCTTTTATTTAGTATACTGTTTGTTAATTTTGCAACTTTTCAAAAAAGAAAGTTATTTTGAAGAAATGTGGTACACTGTTTCTACTATATATGTTATACTGGCAACCAAATTTTATGCCTACTTTCATTTAAAAAAGACATATCATGTAGTTATTAAAATTTGTTTATGAAGATTCACCACGATAACGCCCTTGCTGCGTCCAGATTTTTTAAATATTCTTTAAATGTCACATATCCCTGAATTTATTGATACGACGGCGGATCTCTATTTTTTCCCTTAGGGCTCGTCCGCGTCTTTGCCGCCCCGATAGCACCGCGGCCTTTGGCTTATTGTGCATGCGGATCTCTATGCTCCGCCACTAATATAATTATAGGTAATTACTGATGTAGAGACTTCTTTTCTGACTTCATAATTGATTTATTCCCTGTAAAATAACTCTTCTCTGTCGATGCCGTATAAGGCGAAACCAGTTACAGAGAGAAAAAACAGGCACTCTTGAGACCAATGAACTTACTACATTTGTATTGAGTAAGGGAGCAACAACCAATAATTTATAGGTACTCAATAGTTACCATATTTTAACATTTTAATGGTAAAACAACTTGAGGTATTTGTATTTTAAAAACATCATTTAAGTTTTGTTTTGACTATCTTGTAAATCATTGTTTATAAAAAATTGAATAAAAAATTAACGAAAACTAAATCTAGATGTAAAACTGTTTTAGCCAAAAAATAAATATAAGAAGAAGAGCACATTTATCACATTTGCATTTCACGTTACTCATTCGTATTAGCCAGAAAACAGTTGTTTTTGCTGACTAGTTTCTTTCCACAACTTCCCTATTGCTATATTGTGTGTATCTGGAAGCTGTAGTCTAGAACCGTCACCAAATCAAAGATGGGGCTCCGCGATGTTCTCCATTAGGACTGAAGTAAAAACTGCTAGCGAGTGACTTGATTCATCGCCCGTCGCGGTATTATCCAGGATGGTAGTTGTTTTCGCGCCCTATTTCTTTTCACAGCTCGCTGTACTGTGTGTATGTGAAAGCTGCTGTGGAAGTGTAGAACCGTCACAAAACCAGAGATAGCGCTTCGCTCTATTGTCCGTTGCATAATATGACAATGCCTGCCGTAAGACCGACTTGTTGGAGCGTAGGTATGACATGGTGATGAGCACACAAGGGTCTCTATTTGAGGAAAAACAGTGGCGTACAGGATGTTTTTAAAATTGTATGTATGTATCTATATATATATATATATATATATATATATATATATATATATATATATATATATATATATATATATATATATATATATATATATATATTCGAAAAGATTTCCGAGGTCTTTAATGTGAGATATACTTGGTTCTCGGGTTGAACCGCGTCCAGAATTTATTAAAACTCGAGGTTTCGGCTCCTGTTTTGGAACTATTTTCAAGATGTAAAGAAAATATGTAAGAACACTCTAAGGCCTCAATCTGCCTACTCCTTAGAGCGGTGGACCAAGGTGGGTTGGGTTGTTGTAGCTCGATTACGGGGCCTCAATCTGCCTACTCCCCAAATCTCGCTGGAAGTCGTCTCTAAAGTCTCAGTGTGTTCAACCCCAGGCCTCAGAGATATCTGACAGTTTGTTGCAAGTCTTGTATTGTATGTATCGTTCCGTCTGCCTGCTTCGTTATCAGTGAAATTACTCGGGTCACGGTTAATTAAGCCAGGGGCTTTGGTCACGGTACTTAAAGGATTAAGAGGATTACCGGCATTTGTTGAGACAGATAAGGGGACAGTAAAATTGTCTATTGAATTTATTTTCTTTTTGTGTGTTTGTAATGAAGATATAATAGATTTACAAGTAATCTGAAGGCGAAGACCATCATCTCTCTTATTTAAACAATCGGGACATTTTTCGATCTCGATTGCTTCGCGGATAATTCTCGTTTTGAAGATGTAAACCGGTGCTATTGCTATGGCATTATTGAAGTCTATTTTGTGTCCTCTATGAATATGATGCATGGCCAGCGCCGATGAGGGGTCGTATTTTCTAACTGCGAGGGTGTGTTCATATATTCTATTGTGGATGCGTCTATTTGTTTGTCCTACATAAGTTCGGGAACAGTCGGAACAAGAAATTTCGTTAACTCCGTGGGATTCGTTTGGAATCGTATCCTTGGGAGTTTTTATCAGATTTGACCGTTTTTGCTCTGTTGTGAATACGGTTTTGATATTTTTTTTCATTCATCAAAGGTGTCACCGACAAAATCAGCCGAATTTTTAGAACCCATAATATCAAAACCGTATAGACCGCGGACTAGTTCGTTATCCAGCCCGGCCGGACCAGTTTCCTTAAAAAAAAAATTTTGGTCAAAAAATAAAAAAGTTATATTGATGAAATTTGGTAGGTATGTTGCCCTGCAAAAGGCATTACTACATTCTGGGATTCAACCTTCTAGGCTTATAGCAAATTGAATTATTCAAATTTGAAGCATTTAACGAAAATTCACTACCATAACGCTTTTTGTTGCGTCCCGAAATTTTATAAACTTTTCAGGCATGGTAATACAAAAAGAGAAAAGTAAACAGGAAACGTGTTTCATGTGAAATCTCACCACTGCCTGTTACAAATTAGTTATCTATTAATTTGACAGTGAATTTCAGTCACATTATTATGTAACTTGTATAAAACATGACCTTCACACTTATCCCATGCAAACAGAGATGCAGGTTTTTGTTGTGAAATAATAAATTAATAAACTAATTTCACTTTGTTGTTAGCATTACATGACAAAAACAATGTTACTTTACTACCAGACCCTGACTGAAAATGATTTGGGTTCTCCGTTTTTTTGGTATTTGCGATTTCTTTGTCTACGTTTCAACAAACCAGGAGCTATTGAAAAGTACTTGTCCTACAATAGAAAACATAATAATTTCTTAAAACATCATTTAATTTACTACGTACAGACTTGGAGACTACTTCACTGGCTTCACTGTTCAGTTTCGTTTCTGTAAGTGATGCCAGAGAAGTAGTCTCCAAGTCTGTATGTAGTGTGGACCAGTTTCACCAAGTAAGGGCAACAACAATCAATAAATCATTTCATTTCTTCAACCTAACCTTGCATTATATATATATATATATATATATATATATATATATATATATATATATATATATATATATATATATATATATATATATAATTAGAAATTTCTCCAAAACGACTGTAGCAATCCGAATGAAATTTGGAGGGTAAGTTATTTAAGTACATATTTTTATTGCTGAAACAGTGTGGACATTTCACCAGCACCGTGCGCATGTGCTATCACTGCAATAATTTTCTTAAAACATCTGTGCGCCACTGACTTTTTTTGTCCATAGAATTATGTAGGTCATTTAGTGCCTGTTAAAAATTACATCCTGATGTTTTGTCAATTTCAATCTCTTCTATGAGAGAGATGCAATTATTTTTAAGGTCCTTAAATTACACTATCTACTAGTTAAAAGTACCTTAATAAAATCACAGCCAGTGTTGAAAATGGCCACCTGTAGCTTCATTAGAAACTCTCAATCGTCGGTGGCCAGATCTTCTTACTCTGCCACAAATGTGAGAATTTTGCCAAACTTTTACAAATGCTAATCCATGCGTTGTAAAAGTTCTTTAAATGTTTGTACTGGTGTCTTGTAAACAAGCTTCTCTATGTACCCTCCCACTCCACAAGGATAAAAGTCTAAGGGATTCAAATCAGTGAATCTTGGTGGGCGTGCTACCGGACCATCACTACCACTCCATCGATGACCGTATGTTTCCGAGAGGTACTCCCTAACATCAACCGCAAAATTCGCCGGTGCACCATCGTGTTGGAACCACATTCTGTTTCTCACTAACGCAAGTAATAGTTCGGGCAGATCAAACATCATAAAATTTAAATATGACACATGATTCTGGCTATGTAGCAAAATAATTGGACCAATAATTTCATTTCCAATAATACCAGCCCAGATATTTACAGACAACTGATACTGTGAGTTTGCCACTTTTAGTAAATAGGGATTTTCCTCAGATAGTTATGCAAGTTATGGAAATTTATAATTGCCTTTCTTGTAAGTGATGCTTCGTCTTTTAAAAGAACACGACGAGACATATGTTACTCGCTTACCGACTTATTCAAAAACCACTCACAAATTTCTTGTCTGAGCCCATAATCTCTTCGTAAAAGTTCTTTAACTCGTGTGTAGTGGTATGGTACAAATTGCTGCTCTTGCAAAATTCTGTGGACATACGATGAACACTGTTACTAAGATATACTACAAAAAAAGGTTTTTTTAAACAAATTTGTATTTACCCGCAAAGCTCATTATGTTATTTTTCTTTAATTTAGTACCCACGCGCGTTTACATAGGTGTTACTATGGTTCAAGATTGAAGATTCTGGTTTAATGGGAAATTTGTTGAGCTATCGGATTTGGAAATATTTTTACGAAAATTTTCTACCATAACATAAAAAACCTTTTTTGTTGTCTATTGTTTGCAAAAACTTGATGGGTTGACTAAAACAAAACCATCCAAGCAATTAAAAAGGAAGAATACCTGCCATATTTATAATTTGATAGGTACATTCCCTTTGCATACAATTAATTTTTTTCTGAAAAACTTTTGTAACACAATTTTTTAAAGGCACTTGCAGTACTTACATATTATATCTAAGACCAAATTTTAATTTTTTAGCTCCATATAAAATATATATATATTTTTAAATAATCGCTAACTGGGACACTAAAACCAATCTCCAAGGTCCATTTAAATCTAAAGATTTAGTTTTAATAATATATCTTACCAATAGATACAATTCTTATGAAAATACACTACTCTAACGCACTTGCTGCGTCGCGAAATTTTTTATTTATAGTATATATTCGGATGCTAAAATTTAGCGCTTTTGGACGCAAACTTTGCCCTGGTATTAGGAAAGAAATGGTCCAAGGCTGACAGTTTATACAATTGTTAGTTGATTGTACATTGTACACTGCTCTCTCTATAAAATTTTGTGTAAGCTAGAGCTATCGTGACAACATACTACCTGGTCCTGCACCGAGATGGCATCCCTGTCGTATCTCTCACAACGTTCTCCAGGCTGACATCTTGCGACAATTTCCATTGCTTAGATTTTTATCTACGATTTATTTAAATAGCATAGCAGTACAAATAACGCAATCTGTCTTTGTCCAACATTGTAGATATTGCATTACAGAATCTGAAGTGATGTCGAGGATTATTTTATTAATTTCGAATATTTTTTCTTTGATCAAACGACTTGAAAATTGGTACACAACCACGTCTGTCTATGTTCTTTTAAGTTGTGAATATTCGTTTCAATCACTTAGACAATTTGAGAGATATTGGGTTTTAACAAAAATATTTTTTAATTTTTTATTAAGAAAAATTGGCCGTTAAGATTTGATGAACGAACTCATCCAAGCCGTTAGCAAAATAAGGGTAATTCCCAAATTTGCTCTAAGTAAGCGAAGTATTTTTTGAGTTATCGGTTGGAGACATACATACATACATATATATATATATATATATATATATATATATATATATATATATATATATATATATATATAAAGAAAAATTGGCCGTTAAGCTTTGATGAACGAACTCATCCAAGCCATTAGCAAAATAAGGGTAATTCCCAAATTTGCTCCAAATAAGTGAAGTATTTTTTGAGTTATCGGTTGGATACATATATATATATATATATATATATATATATATATATATATATATATATATATATATATATATATATATATATATATATAAACATTGTAACTGACCATGGAAATGGGTTCCAGAGGTCCTAATTCGCGCTCATTTGAAGAAATTTTCCGAAAGTCTCACCATCGATACCTCTCTATTAGTGAATTTTCTTAATGAAAATTCACTAATATGATTTTATTTTAGGAGACGGGGGCAATAACACACCAAGCATACGACACTTCCTAATAAAAATATAATATTCAAAAATTTAAATGTTACTACACCTTTTAAAGTTGTATTTTCACCCAATAGCATTAAATTTTCGATCCGGCTCTGATCTGGAATCATGAGGATTATAGCTTGTACCCTCCAGTTTACCTTTTCCATGCATTTAAATACAATACGGCTCAATTACGTAACTATTAATGACTGCTATTCTGCATTATTCTGTGATATGTAATTATTTTAGTGTTTCGTAAGTTTTAGATTATAGACAGTTTGGAATGCCTGCAATAGCAACATTTGTAATTTGTTCTTACAACCGTAATATAATATGGTTGAATTTGAATGCTCAAGAAGAAACAGTTTTAGAAAACAATTTTCATAGGATCTATAGACTTCTCCATTTTCTATCTTTTTAGGTCTTGTTAAAAAAATCTCCCTATAAATACAAAGGTTAGAGAGGTATTTCCTTATTAGAAGGTTCACATAAATAAACTTATCTGAAATGATCAAAATTCTTCTTCTTTGGTGAAATTTCGTATAACAACATCTCAAAAGATGGAGAAAAAAGATTTATAAATGCTGTGACATATGAAAATAATTTTAGTAGGCCGTGATCGAAGGCCATAGGACCAATTTTCATACAATCTAGAGACTTCTTCACTTTCTATCTTTTGAGATATTGCTTAAAAAATCGCGTTATAGATAAAAAAAGTTACGGGAGTGTTTCCATATTAGAAGGGTACACAAATAAACTTTAAATGGTTAATTTTTTTTTATTTTTTATAAAATATGGTATATATCTATTTGGAGAGATGCCAAAAACAGTGGCGTACTTATTTTCTTCTTAAAAATGGCCCTAGGCCTTTTCCCCATTTTTTGACATAGACAAACTGCCTTAGTAGACCTTGATCAGATAACATAGAGAACAATTTTCACAGCATCTGTAGAGTTCTTAATTTTATATCTTTTGATTTTCTGTTAATCGAAATCGAATTATCAATACAAAAGTTACACGGGTGCTTCCATCTTAAATGGGCCACACTGGATATATATATATATATATATATATATATATATATATATATATATATATATATATATATATATATATATATATATATATATATATATATATATATATATGTATGTATGTATGTATAGGGTGGCGCATTGAAAACGAAACAAATTGAATGTCTGTACTGGCATTTTTGGAGACCGTTTAATCGGACCAATTTTTCTTAATGGCAATTTGAGTGGCGAAACGTATTTGAAGTTACTAGAAGATATCGTTTACCCCCTGCTAATTGACATTTTTCAAAATGATGCTCGTTACCAAGAAAATCAGTTAGTGTTTCAACAAGATGGAGCTCCTCCGCATTTTTCACAACGTTTTAGGGAGTTTTTAAACAGAGAGTTTCCAGAGCAATGGACTGGGCGTGGAGGTGCTATTGAGTGGCCCCCTAGATCACCGAATTTAACTCCTTTAGACTTCTTTCTATGGGGCCATTTAAAAACTAGAATTTTCGCAACAGAATCGGAGTCTCTGGAAGAATTACGACGACGCATTGTTGAAGATTGCCGTCTAATAACTCCTCAAATGCTCCAGAATGTCAGAGCTCGTTTTAAACAAAAATCGTACTTTTGTATGGAAGCTGGTGGTCAACAATTTGAACACTTGCTTAACTGAATAAACATATTTAAACGTTTGGTTTTGTTTTTTAGGTTTTTTTAACAACAAAAAAATGACTTAAATAGTGCATTTCTTATCACAATGAATGAAATACGTTTTTGCATCTTCAACTGTAAATAATGTTTAAACAAGTTGATAAACCTTCGAAAAAAATTAGTGTGCTGAATTCAGAAAAGAAAGATCTTTCAAATGATTTAACACTCGACCCATGTTCCCTATTTAAAATATAAGGGTTGTTATCACCACCCTTAAGGGGTTTATGTGACAAAGTTGAGTTTTATGTCAAAACATATCCCCCTCAGTATTAAAATTGACGTGTTTCAGCGTTCCTTAAAAAAAGAATTCTCTGGACGCAAATCGGTCTGTTTCGTTTTCAATGCGCCACTCTATACATATACATATATATATATATATATATATATATATATATATATATATATATATACAAAATTATTCACAGTTGAAGATGCAAAAACGCATTTCGCATTTCACTCATTCCGATAAGAGATGTGCTGATAGTCAATGCTTCGTTGGTTTGTAAACAAACAATTGACTATCAGAACATTTCTCATCTGAATGAGAGAAATGCAGTTTATTATTTCAGTTTATCGGTCGGTTTGATACTTGATAGTACTACCGAAAATTAATTTCACAATGGTGTATTCTGTAGAAGAAAGAGTGGAAATAATTACTCTTTTTTACAAAAACGATGACTGTACCAACCGTACGGCAAATTTGTTTAATGAACGACATCCGAACAGACATGTTAACAGAAAATACATTTTGGAGTTAGTTGCAAAGTTTCGACAAAGTGGTTCAGTAGCCAACAAAAAACGGGATCCTGAACGTGATTTTGCGATTAGAAATGAGATTACTGAGATTGAAGTTTTAGGACAAATTGCTGCAGACCCAACTTTGAGCACAACAAAATTGCCCACTGTTTCAAACATCAAAAGAAGAACTATTCAGCGAATATTGAAGCATCATAAATTTCACCCGTATAAAATTCATCTTGTACAACAACTGAATGAAGATGATTTTGATCGGCGCCTGGAGTTTTGTGATGTTATGGCTGCACGAATAGCTGATAACGGGAACTTTCTGTTCAATGTCTATTTTTCAGACGAGTGTACGTTTTTATTAAACTCTACAGTCAATCGTCATAATTGTCGTTATTGGGCAGATAATAATCCAAGAAATTTTCACGATGTCCACACTCAAACTCTACAGAAATTGATTGTTTGTACTGGTAGTTTTGGACACCGTTTAATCGGACCAATTTTTCTTGATGACAATTTGAGTGGCGAAACGTATTTGAAGTTACTAGAAGATATCGTTTACCCTCTACTAATTGACATTGTTGAAAATGATGATCGCTATCAAGAAAATCAATTAGTGTTTCAAGATGGAGCTCCTCCGCATTTTTCACAAAGTGTACCTGGAGTTTTTGAACAGAGAGTTTCCAGAGCAATGGATTGGGCGTAGAGGTGCTATTGATTTAACTCCTTTAGACTTTTTTCTGTGGTGCCATTTAAAAACTAGAATTTTCGCAACAGAATCGGAGTTTCTGGAAGAATTACGACGACGCATTGTTGAAGAATACCGTCCAATAACTCCACAAATGCTCCAGAATGTCAGATCTCATTTTGAACAAAATTTGTACTTTTGTATGGAAGCTGGTGGTCAACAATTTGAACACTTGCTTAACTGAATAAACATTTTTAAACGTTTGGTTTTGTTTTTTAGTTTTTTTTTAACGAAAAATTGACTAATTAGTGCATTTCTTTTCACAATGAATGAAATACGTTCTTGCAACTCCAACTGTGAATAATTTTTAAACGAGTTCATAAAACTTTCAAAAAAATTTGTGTGCTGATTTCAGAAAAGAAAGAGCTTTCAAATGATGTAACACTCGACCCATGTTCTCTATTTAAAATATAAGGATTGCTATCACCACCCTTAAGGGGTTGATGTGACAAAGTTGAGTTTTAAGTCAAAATATGTCCCCCTTAATATTAAAATTGACGTGTTTCAGCGTTTCTTTAAAAAATTTATCTCTGGACGCAAATCCTGTATATATATATATATATATATATATATATATATATATATATATATATATATATATATATATATATATACATGTAAAAACTGAATCGGACCCCGAATATGCGTTTTTAGTTTGCGCTTATGTAAAGACTTTTGTTTTAAATTTTAAAGTCGCGATTTCCTCGTTAGTGGTGAATTTTTTCTACGAAAAAAAAGGCTAAATTTTTATGTGATAATTTACCACCTCAACGCACTTGCTGCGTCGCGACTTTTAATTTAATTTTATAATTTATTTTTCATTGTTTCTATATCAGCTTCTTTCTGTTTCAGGCATTCCAAGTGACTCAAGCATTCTAAAAGCTGTGTTCAAGAACTTGGGAGTACCAGTGCTCATTGTATTATCGCATTTTTGTTAAGAAAATGCAGAATATAACTCAGTATTGTTGTTCATATCATACTGGTATAAGAGATTATTGTACATATATACATAACAATATGTCCATCGCCTCTGCAATTCAAATACGTATTACGGACTTTTTTTAACTGAGTCCAAAATGCAGTCTTCTATTTTATGATGGTTTCTTTAGTGTTTTCATCGTCATTATCGTAGTTTGTGATGGATTTGTGATGATAAAGGATGATTTCTAGTGATGGAAGAAGTAACTTTTTTGTAGAAAATGCATTTTTTAAACAAAACTTATTAAGTAGTATGATGTGAGATGTGATTATTATTACTGTAGTTTTTTTTTCTTTTATTCCTTAAGCTCTATTCATAAACAACGTTTAATGTGATATTTTTTCCCAAACAGACACAAAGCACGATGTATAACAATCACTTAACAAGATACTCTCAGCCTTGAACATGAAATTAGATTGTTTTTGCTAATAATTATGTGCCATTACATATTTATAGAAAAACTATGTATTAGTTGTTTATGAATATTGCTTATTTTATTATAAAAATACTCTCATAGAAAAGAATGCCAAATGTATTAACTTTTAAATGTAAAAAAATATCGCACAGTCTCTTCTATAGATATCATAAATTAACGACTCTATCAATTAAGCTTAAAAATAAAAACCAACAAGCTAAATAATGTGCCTGTACAAATGTCAATCTACGAAGCTAAAAAATATACAGGCTTGGGCATAAATAAGTCAACAAAGCCATAACGTTTAAGCCGAGAAAGGCATTGGACCCAAATAATGTAGGGTTGCATAACAGATTATTTGCGACTATTTGCACCCCCTTTTTGGAGGGTGACAACTCTTTCATTTTTTAAATAGCAACATAGACACATTTTTGTAAAGCGTATTCGACGTACTTTTTGAAGATCTTAGTTTTTTTAGTTACCTTCGACAAGAACGAAAACAATCGGATTTTCATGAAATTTCTTTGTGAATATGGTAACATCTTACTTTATTGAAAAAGATGCTCAAATTAAGCTCCTTGAACTTCTTGACAATAGTAAAGCCTATTGTCTAACTCATCAATCGAGTTTTGCAGTGATCCCTTAGGAACTTTTTGAAAGGCCATCACAATTCTGTGTTGCACTGTTCCAAATTCTCAGGCCGATCGTTGTAAACTACGCTTTTTAAATGACCCCAGAGAAAACAGTCGAGTGGAGAAAAATCTGAAGATCTAGCTGGCCACTTGGTGGGTCCTGTTCTGCTCGTCTATCAATTAGGAAATGCCACATTAAGGTATTCCCTTACCTCTTGACTGAAGTGAGTTGGAGCTCCATCTTGTTGAAAGTAGACATTGGGGAAATCATTTCGAACCAATTCTCTAATACGGGGTGCAATGTCTTCTAGTAATAATTTTAGCTAGCGTGGGTCTCTTCAAAGAAGACGGGTTCAAATACATTAAGACCAATACACCTGGCCTATACGTTCAGTTTTTGAGTTGTTGGGTATGAATTTCTTCCATCCAATCGGGGTACTGTTCACCATTAAGACAACAAGCAACTTCATCAGAGAACACAACGTAGTTTCAAAAATCACCCTTTTGTTGAATAATCCAAATTATTTGTTCACAAAATCAGATCCTTCTATCAAACTCCTCTGCAAAAAATTCTTGCAGGTTATGAACTTAATAGAAAAATTGCTTTTTTCGATGCAAAATCCGCTATACAGAACGCCTGCAGATCTCGTTCGTTCTACCAAGTTCCAATACAGTAGTTTTGGGAATTTCTTGTACAGCAAGCAATACATCCAGCGTCTTTTTGGCCGAAGTAGTAGTTACAGAGCGATCTCTTACGCTCCCTGTTTTAATAAATTTGTGGTGAAGTCTGCTTACCGTGGATCCATTAAGGAGTGGGCGGTAAAGATGAACCTCATCGAATAAATGAGAAACGTCATCATAGGTTCTTTTACGATCACCATAACCGATTATCACTCAAACTTCAATACGTTATTAAATTAAGTAAATTAACAACAACACTAAAGTTTCAATTTACCAACCAAAACTCTTGCCACTGTGAAGGATCAGGCTAATAATTTTGACAAAACTTATTTTCTGGGTGAAATTGTGAAAGTGTGGCCTATATTATCGCTTAAATAAATAAGGCTATGTATTTTAGGGTTTTTTGGGCATAGATAAAATTACTTGAATGGTCTTTATTTTACGTCATTTATTTTCATGGAGAGTCGCTTGTTTTTGTTCTCGCCAAAGGTATTTTAGAAATAATTAATACCATCAAAAATTACGTTGAATACGCATTCTAAAAATGTGTCGCATGACACATGTTGGTGTTTAAGAAATTAAATAGTTGTCACCCTTCATGTTTCAAAAAATGTCGATAATGCCACCAAACAGTCGCAAATAATGTTGTGCAGTCCTACAAAAATTTGAGTCCGATGTCTTTCCCGGTTTAAATATTATGGCCTTGTTAAATTACTTATGCGCAACCTGTATGTTTGTGTTGTTTATAGTTGAAATCTAAAAAATAAACAAAATATATAAATTATCTTTCGAATTACTTCTCTCTTTTTTTAAACAAAATTAAGGTATTGTGTACTGGATAAAGCTGTAACCTTGCCAAAAATTCACAAACTGAAAACTTCTATGTAAATTGCAAGTCTTAGGAAAGTAGTTCGACCAAGTGAATTTAGGTGTGCCGTTGTAGAATGTATTTGAAACGAAATGAACTTATATATGACCACAGTCTCGTGTTATGAACCATTACTTTGTGAAATCTATTTCTATTATTTACAAAAAACAAGTCACAACAATGAGGAATTTGGTTTCATGTAAGTATAATAAAAATACTTGACAATAGGTTTGTATGTTTATACTTACAATCTCAACTTTTTATTAACATCTCTTTGATGTAAAATTTCCTTACTTAAAATTAATGATACAACTGCAAACTCCAATTTTCTTCTGTGCTCGAAATAAAGGTTGTGTGTTCGTTTTTGTCCAGTTTCTAATATTTCTCACTCCTCAAATCTTCAAATCTACTTGACCCACGTCCTTGAGTTATGCCTTTTGTTAAAAATTTGTTTCTTTTCTATAAAACACATAACTTCTAAGTTTTGGGGTTGGTGAGATGAACTTGCTTCTTGATAGCTCATGGTAGCCGATAGTCGCCAAAACGGGCCGACATTAAGTAAACAAAATAACTACATTGCAATAAGCTTGTAAGAGTATAATTACCTAAAGTGTTAGAATGTTATTTCTTAATAATCAAAAGAGAGTTTTACAAATAATGAACCATGGTTTGTAAGGAGTGTGAGAGGTATTGGTGAATAGAATAGTGGTTCCATTGGCAAACAGAATAGTTGTTTCTAGGACGCTCCATCTGCAAAATTTGATGTGGCAGCTCAAAGATATTTTATCATTTTTCAACATGACAAGCCTAAGATGCACTGTAAAATTTAATAATAATAATAATAATAATAATAATAATAATAGTAATAATAATAATAATAATAATAATAATAATTTATTTACTGATAATATACAGTCTGGCTTTTAACAAACAATACAACAACAATATAACATAATTAATATTGACATATTTTTTCCACATAAATCACTTATATATATATATATATATATATATATATATATATATATATATATATATATATATATATATATATATATATATATGTTGAATAAAATTGGTCCCAAAACCGAGCCCTGTGAGACACCACACCTAATAACCGTGCTTTCACTTAAGACGCCTCCAACATTTGTGCACTGTTTTCTATTATGCAAATAACTTTTCATTAAGGTCAAAGGAAGTCCTCTAAAACCCACCGATTCCAGCATTTGACAAAGAACCTTGTGATCAAATGCTTTCGATATATTCACAAAGACTACCAGTACTGGTTCAGACCTATCAACAGACTCCTATACATATTTCATAAGCTTTACTATAGCATCCTGGGTCGACCTTCCTTCTCTAAAGCCATATTGAAACTCAGAGAGTATATTGTTTTTTGACAGATAAGAGTTTACTCGCATTGCGATAACTTTTTCTATGATTTTTGTTATTACATTCAATAGAGATATTGGCCTATAGTTACTGATACGTCCTCTACTACCACTCTTGAAAAGAGGCTCAATGACCGACACTTAAAAAATGTCTGGGAACAGACGAATATATTATTATTATTAGATTATAATCGGTATTAGTGGCGAGGTTCGTTTATATTATATAAGTTTTCAGGTCTGTAATTCATTTTTAACACAACTGCTTTAAATGCTGTATTTAAATGTATTCGCTTTTACAAATCATTTAAATGAATAAACGAATAAACAGGTGCAGATAATATGATTGCTACATCACATCAAAACATTCCTTGTCAATAAACTGTGACTACCTGTGTAAAATGTAAAATGTCAAAAGAGAATACACAACTGAAACTGCTGCTAGAATAGCTTAATCTCAAATCTGAGGAGGTTGGATTTCAGAAAAATAAGTTGTTTTAGACATATAAGTGTACACTTTTTATCCTTGCATTCCACGCGGCCAACAACATTTCATGCCCTATCTAATCTTAGTCACCCAGGTACTTAAACTTATTGGAAACCATTTTTTCTCACCATTTTCAAGTTTGTAATGGCTTCAATTTTCATTGAACTATACTTACAAAAAAACTTGTATGCCAGTCATTGAGCCAAATCTTAGGTACATTACCAACGAGCGCAAGGAGGCATGTATCATTTTCTTTGGATCGGTTGGGCTGCGTGAAAGATTCGATCATTCCTCAGTCTCAGATTTACATATTTGTTAAGGTAATTGCTATCATAAGCAGTGATTTACAGATTTAGAATTTGGGTTGTAGTGTAGTTTTTTGTTACAATTTTTTTGTAGTTTATCTATTTTATACTATAAAGAACGAATAAAATAGCTGTCTATCTGTGTACCACATCCTACCGTTTCCAGTCAAATGGCATAACATTAAATGGCATTTACCCTGAACCGGCCCAAAATGCACCTTTACATACTAGATCTAGGTGTCCGAACTTTCTTCAATTATGCTTGCGTTAAGATCAGATATTTCATTTCATAGCGGCATCACTGCAGCGAAACTAATTTGTGTTCTGCAAATACCTAGAGAATTTTTGGGAGTCAACTATAACTCACTTGTGTTCAATAGAACTACACTAAACTACAGGAAATTATACCATAACGGAGATGAGGCTCCACTAACGAGATGTATAATTTTCTCAGCACTTGTACAGGTAAATAGCTTTTCAGAATTTTCATGCGATACAGTAAGCTTCTGAGTTTTTTGACTGTGGCCTCAATATGATTATTCCAACGAAGGTGCTGGTCAATTAGTACTCCTAGATATTTTACACTGTCCGAATCCCCAATTCGCATCGCACACCTTGCGGATTTAATATTCAGTTCGCTAAAGGCAGGTAGGTGACTCCGATAAATTGAAAATTTCAGAAACTTCGTTTTTTGAACATTTAAACTCAAAGAGTTTTCTTCCAACCAAGACATCATTTGTTGAAAATGATTTTCTGCCAGCGCTTTGACCTCGACCCATGAACTGCCTTCGTAATAAACAACTGTATCATCCGCAAATCCTATTACGTTTCCAGATGTATTATTTCCATATAGATACAAATCGTTGATATAGATGCAGAATAGTATAGGGCCCAGGACAGTCTCCTGTGGTATGCCACATTTCACCTCCCTAAATGCACTTCTTACTCCCCCAATATCTACACATTGCTGTCTATCCTGCAAGTAGTTTCTAAAAAGTTTCAGGTTTATACCTCGGAAGTCTATTCTTTCTAATTTTTTGAGTAGCTGCTCATGGTCAACAGTATCAAATGCCTTCTGCAGGTCTACGAATATACAAATAACTTTTTTATGATGGTCTAGGCCTCTAATAATTTTTGAGGATAACAACTGTATGGCCTCCTGTGTCGAAATTCCTTTTTTAAAGCCAAATTGACTGTGAAATGATATTAGATTTTTCTAAATACTTATTTATTCTAATTTTCAATATTTTTTCGAATATTTTTTCGAATATTTTTGCTACACTAAACACTACAACACCAGCTTTAGACGACAAAGTAGGAAAACTGGTCATTCATAAGGTATCTTAAGAGTTGCATTCATGTTGTCATTAAGAGTGGTGCTGTATGAAGCTATTAATACCACCTTTCGATTACCCACTCAAAATTTTAGGCAAAAAAGTAAAGCATACTCATCAAGTCAACACATCTATTGAGCTTTTGAAACCAGCAGATATCACAAAAGGATCATCAATCAAACCATGAAGTTTGTTTCGCTCCACTATAAGAAGGGAGTCCTGTTGGAGCATAGTTGCCTAAGGCATGAAGCAAATAAAATAAGAGCTGGGCAAAATTAACTGGTACGGTTAACTACCAAGTCAGAAAGAAAAATAAGAATGCGGTACCAGTACCTCAGATGGTGAAGCGTCGACTTGCTGTGCAGAGCTTCCGGGTTTGTGTCTTACAACAAGCTACTTTTTCAAAAATTATTAATAATTCAGTGGATACTGAAAGATAACAATTACTGAGGCTGTTGCATTGGACGACACGTTAAGCCGTCGGTCTCGCGGATGTTGTACGCGTAAAAGATCTTTGAACTGCTTACAAAATACAGGAGTACCGTAAAATTGCCTTATTGATTAAATGAGAATATCTGTCGTTGCTATTTGGCCATACTAGCAAAAGTTGACTGACTTTAAGGAAACAGAATGCAATGCGAGAACAGTAAGACCTCCATTGAGTGAGTTTAGCAACATCGCTGATCCACTGTGAAAACACTGTATAGTTGCCCAAGGCATTAAAATATGGTTTTATGATTTTATTCTCATTAAATGAGTTTTTGTGTTTGTAGTTAATCTTAATTAGTCCTTAAGGCCTCGAGTATTGATTTGTTACTTAATTCTTAAAATGCGTCGTATATATCATTTTCTCTTTCATAATAATTGGAAGAAGTTTTGTGTAGCTCCAGTAAAATTCAATATTAAGGCATTTATCTAGTTTCCATTGTAGTGGGTTTTAGCATTTTTTTAAATATATTTATTAATTCGAACCTTTTTAGTATTATCATACAATTTATATTTGTTTTTGGCAGAGTGGTTATACACATTTAGTATTCGGTACGCGTAGTTTTGATATTTGAACATTTTTAAATTAAGGATTTGAAGATTCCCAATCCAAAAATTAATTTGTGACGGTTTTATAACTTTTTGATATTATTTGTTTAGCAATGTACCGTTTTAAATTGTATCCTTCACAAAGCACAAGCTTGATTATTCTGCATTGTATGGCAAAATTAATTCGATTGCAATAAACATAGCAAAAAGTAGCTTAAGTATAAGCCTAAAGGTGCCAGCCGAAAAGATTGACAGTACTCACTGTGATCAGTTTTTGGATGGGTGATAGATGGTCATTTTTTCCAAAGCAACAAAATTTGCATCCTTCCTTTATTAACAAAAATGATCAATACAATAAATGAACAAAAAATAAAGTACCTTGATTTATGATTTTCATATTTTTTAAGAACTGAACTAGTTGATTGCGTGCCTTTGTTTCTTTTTGATATCTACAGAATATAATTTTTCAGTGAAAAGTGACATTAGCATTCTTTTTCTTTTATTAGCTGTGAAGTTATTAGGCCTCAGTTGTCAGTTGATATTATAGCTTTTCTTTTATAATGCAAGTTCCCCAAACATTTTTCTTGGGTTTCTTGGCATTTTTGTGCGATTTTGTTGTTAGTACGTTATTTATATTATTTTATTTCTTGATAATGTAGACCAATATGTACAGAACATTATATTATTAGTCGAAGATAAATTTAGTGTGTAGTGTATTATAGAAAAAGTGAATTATAATTGTAAATTTACTCAGTATTTGATGAGCAATACTGTAGAAATAAAGTCACCTAAGTTATTAAATTTGCTTTTATTTGTTCTTATGTCTCCCATTTTTACCTTTCTGAGGAAGGCAACCAAAAACCACCTCATTGCACCTTTTCCATAACAACAATCATGACAGAGACAACGTGACATGGCCTGTGATGATGGTGACAATAACGATTTTTACCCTGCACTGATTTTATAACTTTCTGTTTATAAAAAAACTACCCTATTATACAAGCTTACAGAACTGCAAGATAAAGTTGTGAAGCAGATGTTATGTATTTGAGTAGTTTGCTGCATTGAAGTAAGTAGACTGCATTGAGGTGAGTTGGCAGCACTGAGCCTCGAAGCAGTGTAACTGTCGAATGTGGTATAATCAGCTCCGAATAAACTATTGTTATATTGTTAGTAGTGTCTTAATAAACCCAGTACCAGTCTAGTGAGAACACAGCAGCAGACAGCTAAACAAAGAGACAAAATATTGATAACAAACCATCAGTTGACGGAGCAGTTAAAATTATACCAAGATTCTTCACGATGAATCCTCTTACCAGGGTGGGTAGTACTGCACATCTGAAATAATTTTAGTGGTAAACTCCATCAGGGAAGAGTGTGCTGTTAAGCATTTACAGCCATTCAAGGCGCCAGGGGAGGATGAGGTGATTCCGGTTCTACTACAAAATTTACTGGAGGCACTCCTCCCATTCCTCAGGCTGTATAGGGCCAGTTTGCAGTCTGGCTTGGAACTATAATCCATCCAGCTGGACGGTGGCCTGGGGTGTATATATTCCCAAATTGGGACGTAAGGACCTCCTACCCAAATCGCCGAGACCTCTCAGTATCATTTCATTCCTCCAAAAGGGATTGCAAAAAATACTGGACGGACACATTAGGGGGAATATCTTAAACAATAGCCCCCTCAATACCCACCAGTATGCCTACCAGACTGTCAAATCTACTGAGTTAGTACTCAATAACCTTGTTGAGAAAATCACACAGTTCCTGGACAACAGGGAGGTGGCGGTGGCTGAGTTTCTCGACATTGAAAGAGCATTTAACAATGCACTACCTAACTCCCTCAAGGAAGCTGCTATCGCTAGAGCGGTGGAACCTGCCATTTACGGCTGCAAAAGCGGACCATTATTACCTCGTTGCAGGGGGAGGTGGTCAGCTTCAGGTCTAAGAGGGGGTGCTCGCAGGGAGGAGTATTATCCCCCCTGCTTTGATCCCTCTTTCTGAGTGATTTGCTGGCTATCCTGGAACTGTGGGAGGTTGAGGTCCAGGCGTATGCGGATGATCTGGTTATAATGGTTAGACGTAAATCTGAAGAGGAACTTTCAAATACTCTTGAAGAGACACAAAATGCAGTGAATGATTGGTGCCAGATACAGCATATGTCTGTGAACCCCCGCAAAACCATCAGTGTTCCATTTACAACAAGAATAAAGTTAGACAAATTAAAACCACCTTTTCTTATGTGGGAAACATGTCCATTTATGGAACAGGCAAAATATCTGGGGGTTATTCTAGATAAGAAGCTCAACTGGAACGTACAGTTAGAGAATGTAATCCGCAGGTCCAAACTGTCCCTGTGGACATGCCGAAGAATCTTGAGATAACTAGGGAACAATCTTACAACAGATGTACTGGCTCTATGTAGTCGTTACCAGACCGATGGGGCTATAGTTTGGTGGCCTAAGGCACTTCGTGGTATCGCGAAGGCCTAATTTACTCAGCTACAGGGACAAGTTTGTCCGATGATAACGGGCGCGATAAGCACTGCTCCATCAGCCGCTCTGGAAGTCCTCCTGAACACTCCACCTCTTCACATTTGTCTGGAGATGGAGCCTAGGTGGACAACGTACAGATTAAAACGGCTAACAGCATGCCGAATGCAATCAGTTTGGGAAGGACCGGACTCCTCGATGACATTGAGAGTCGTGCGGTTCTAGGAATGGTCTCAGACCTAATGCCTACAAAGAGCAATAGAGATCTATCTTTCAAAACCGTCCTTTCGGAAAGGGAGGACTGGGAACGAAACCAAACGACCCTATTCAGAGATCGGGGAACAGGAGCTGGCGCATATGAGAGCAACACCAATAGAAGAATATCATCTAGCCTCGCAAAGTATGCAACCATACACCAGGCAGAAGTGTATAACATCGAGATGTGTGCGAGGGAAATTATACAAAACCATTGCACACACAAATCGATAAAGATATATTCGGATAGTTAAGCTGCAATAAAAGCAGTTGGTTCCTACCTCTGCCATTCAAAAACGGTATGGAGCTGTAAATCTGCCCTCAAAAAACTATGCAGCTGTAATGAGGTGTCGCTGGTCTTGATACCGTGTCACTTGGACCTTGACGGCAAGTTCAAGTACCAGAAAATTCAATAAATATATCCATCAAAGGAAACTAAACAATTTACTGGAATGCTTATTTTGATGGGCGTTATTGAATTTCCATCATATTTATATTACTGGAACCACAGCTTTCGATGCCAAAAAATCGCTGACGAACTGAGTCTCAAAAGGTTCCAGGGATTTACTGATAGGTTTTGGAAAATACGAAATGTGATAAATTATGTGCGTGATAAATACAGACAGCTTGAGCGCAAATTATGGCATATAGGTGAGACCATGGTACCCTATAAGGGTACATGATCAGGAAATCTGCGTTAATATATCCAAAATAAACCCCATAAGTGGGGATATATATTTCTTGTGCGTTGTGGTGTGTCGGGGGTAATATATGATTTTGTACCATACACGGGCAAAGTAATGGTTACTGAACAGCTAAATGAAGCTGAGCAAAAATTTGTTATCGGTGGACAAGCAGTAATTCATCTATGTAAAACCATTCCACTTAAGTCCAAAGTATATTTTGGTATTTTTTTCTTCTCTTAAACTAATGGTTTGCTTGAAAAAAAACGGAAGAACATCGATTCTCTGCGAACGATGAGGTAGTACAGACTAAAGAACGATCGTAGCTTACAAAAGGAAGGCAGTGGAACTTGAGAGTTATATTCTGATGCTGCTAATAAACTATTTGTAATCAAGCGGATTGCTAGCAAAACTGTAACGTTAGTCAGTTCTTTTGTATGAATAGAACCAATATCGCATGTGAGTAGATTGAATACGGAAGCTAAACAAAAAGTAAATGTAAACTGTCCAAAGCTTATAAAACAATCTAATAAACATATGGGGGGTGTAGATTAAGCAAGTACGCTTACTAAATTGTACAGAGTCCCTTTAAAATCGAAAATATGGTACCTGCGGATATTTGGGTATAAGCAGAGAACTGGAGCGAATATTTTCTTCAAGTCATTTAGAACTTCAGTGGCTACAGGTCTTATAAATAAAAATGCAAATAGAAGGGGTCGGCCCTCTCTAGAACCTATAGGTAACGTAAAAAAGGAACCCACCATTCCCCTTTTTGTGCAAGATGCTAGATATGACCAGCATAGACACTGGCCAAATTATGGAACTAAAGGACGATGTCGATACTACAAAAATGGGTATTCAACTGTTCATAGTCAAAAATGTAATTTAATATTGTGTTTTGTACCAACACGAAACTGATTTGCATTTTTCCATTACAACTAATATAAGAACGAGTTCAAATTTTTGTTTTGTTATTGGCACAGTTGTTCTCAAGCAACATTGGCAATGTTGCTTCCAGACAACATATGGCGATGTTGCATGGACGCAACATACTTTTTTTTTGTAGAAGAATTAGAAAAACAACCAATTTTCAACTGGAATTTTGTTATATGATATTATTTTGGTGATTTTTCACGTTTAGGATTTTTTTTATACGATATAAAGGTATTTTCAAATGAAAGATTAAACAAATTTTTGCAGTCTCACCATCGATACCTCTCTATTAGCGATTTTTTAAATAAAAATTTGCTAATTGGGGTTAGTCGAGAATCCTTCCACATTTCAGGAAATCTATTAGTTTGTAGCATAAGGTTACACAATGTAGTGCATAAGTATCTGTTATTGTTTCTGTCTTTTGGAGTGAGTCTGTTTTATATTTTTAAATGTTTTACCCTCTATGTCGTAAGCATCAGAATCATAAGTATCAACACACTTGTGCAAATATAATCAAAAATAGTTATTCTTGAAAAATAAACTATAAAACAGAACCCAAATATTTTAATCAAGAAACGAGTAAAACGAATATTTCATTTTGCTGATTTATCGGTAATTTTTAATAAGCAGCAGATGATATTACAATACGTATAATCTGCCAACACATTGTTGACCGCAAACACAAACAATTAATTAGACTTAAGTGTATATTGGTAATAAGGCAACAGTTTTAAACACACAAGAAAATTCTCTAAACTTGTTTTCTTAACAAACAAGCAGTAGGTGTCACGCATTTCTGTGAAGAATCATCTCGCAGTAGACCAGCTTGGCATACACATCCTGCCTTGCAGTCGCATTCTTTGATTCCTAAAGGAAAATCACAGGATGGTTCACAACCAACACCACAACTTCTGTATTCCTCTCCTATGGTACAGCTTAAGGATGTGGTATCTAAAACAAGTAATATTTCAAATGGCGTTCTTACAATTTTATTGATTTTTTTTTAATGTTGAACTAGGCTTAATGTATTTTTTGTGCTCGTTTAATTAGGTTTCCTAGAGTTTTTTCCCTCAGGGCTCGTCCGCTGCATACCCTTAGTCTTACTCCACTCATTCCAAAATCACTGTGCCTTGAACTAGTTTACACAGCGATTGGTAGGGTGAAGTTTTATATTGCTCTGTCTCCGGTCTAGACTGACCGTAGATCAGTTGTCTTCTGCGGTCCAGAGCTTTACACTCGCACAAGATGTGCTGAGCTGATTCCTCCCCCTCGCCGCAGAGTCTGCATGCAAGGTCCACTTCGAACCGCCCCATTTTATGCAGGTGTTTCTTGACGGCCATGTGTCCCGTCAAGAAACACAACTTTTCTGAGCTGACTTTCCATGTCTGAGTTTTGGACAGTCCGCCCAGTACACCTTGTGTTGGTTTCTGACCCAGGACTTAATGGCTCCCCTGGCAGTGCTCTTTGTCACGCCCAGAGCCGGTTCTGGTCCCATAAATGGTTCTGCTGACCCTCTTTTCGCGAGACTGTCAGCTTCTTCATTGCCTTTGACCCCCGAGTGACCCGGCACCCAGATGAGGGTCACCTCATTCTGCCCAGCCAGGTCGATCGTCTCGTCTCGGCACTCACTCACCAGCCAGGAATTTACCCGTGGGCTACTTAGTGCCTTAAGGGCTGCCTGGCTGTCTGTGGCTATGAGGATCCGCTTGTTGGTGTATCCCCTCCTCTTATTTTGCAACCTTGACAGCCTACGACGTTCACGTTGGAGAACCCAATTTACCATAGCACATACAGTGTTGCCCATTTTAAATGGAAACACCCATGTAACTTTTATATTTAATATTCGATTTTGATGAACAAAACATAAAAAGATATAATATTAAAAACTCTATCAATGCTGTGAAAATTGTTCTCTATGTCACCTGACCAAGGCCTACTAATGCAGTTTTTATATGTCAAAAAAATGGGGAAATGGTTTAAGGTCATATTTAGGGAAAAAATAAGTACCTACGCCACTGCATTCGGCATCCATCAAAATAGCTATATGCCAAATTTCATAAAAAAAGAAGAATTATTAACCATTTCAGACAGGTTTATTTGTGTGATCCTTCTGATATAGAATAACCCCTGTAACTTATATTCATAACGAGATTCTTTTTAACAAGATCTCAAAAGATAGAAAACGATGAAATCTATAGATCCTGTGAAAATTGTTTCCTATGACATTCGATCACGCCTACTAAAACTATTTTCATATGTCAAAATTTAAAAAAAGTTTATGGAAAAAGTAATTACGCCAGTGGATTCGCTATTCTTCAAAATTGTTACCTACCAAATTTCAAAAAATATATAATGACGGAACTATGAAAGTCAACAATAACGTCTCAACAGTTGAAGAAAAAAAGTTAAAAATGCTGTTACATGAAAATAGTTTTAGTAGGCAGTTACCGAATGGCATAGAAAACGATTTTCACTGGATCTAGAAACTTCTTCACTTTCTATCTTTTGAGATCTCATTAAATCTTGTTATACATACAAAAGTTACTGGTGTGTTTCCATATACAAGCGTCATACAAATAAACCTCTCTGAAATAGTTCATAATTCTTCTTTTTTAATGAAATTTGGTATAGAGTGTGTCCCACACTGGATGGGAATGTATTGCTATCTCCGTTATTATTAGAGATAGGGAGACGGTTAAACTAGCAATGTTTTGTAGAATCTCATGCTCGTTCCAAATATGACTTATATTTTGCCCTGCCTCTTTTCGTTTTCGAGTTATCTTGAAAAAACAAAATTTGTAGATTTCGTTTTTCTTCAATATCTAAGTAGGCGTTCATCTGACATGTCTAAGACTTGCACGTTATCAAGACACTTTTTACAGAGTAATATTTTTGTGCTATTCTCAACTTTGGATTGTCATTTGTTTTTGAGCTACATGTATCAACGTTTAATTTTATTACGGCAGCCATATTGGATAGCCTGTGAAAAGAGCTTTCCAATGATGTACAACATGCTAGAGAAATATTGTAATTGCAATGACAATTTTGAGAAAACCCGTCTTGAGGATAGTAGTCTATGAAATCCAGAAAACAAATGACAGAAAAAAGTGTTCAAAAAGTAGTAGGCCATGGAGTCTAACAATAGACTTCTACTTTTAACATAATTTTCCGTAATTTTTCACGATAAAAAAATATTGTGATTTAATTTACAATACTTAATTAGGTAACAATGCTAGGTAATATTATGTGAAACAGTTTAATAACGAAACCCGGCAATAACAAATAGAAACTTAAAATCCACAAAACAACACAATTAGAAACAGAACTCAACAAGTAATAAAATAGAAACTTAAAAAAAATACACTAAATAGAAAATTATTCAATATGGCCACCTTTTTGTTCAATGCACTTTATACACCTTTTTGAAACATGCCTGCAAACTCTGGTGAGGGTGTTTTGGTTAATATGATTTATAGTCTTCGTGATTCTGTTTCGCAATTCATTGATATTTTGTGGTGAATCGAATTTATACACATCATTCTTCAGAGGACCCAAAAAATAAAAATCCATGGATGTTATATCAGGACTTCGAGCACACCAATGAAGCTGCCTATTGTTAAAAATGGCACGATTATTAAAATTTTGGTACAAAAATTCTTTGACGATCCTACCATTGTGAGCTGGACAACCGTCTTGTTGATACCAAATCTCGTCTAAATTATCATGAACTCTTCTAATTGTTGGTAAGATATAATTTCTCAAAAGATTAAGATACCTTTCCCCAGTTAAAATATTTTCAAAAAAAAAACGAACCATCAATGAAGTTACCTGATTTTTTTTAAATTAACTGTCTAATCCACAAATAAAAAGAACAGTTTTTTACCTAATAAGCCGCACCAAACATTAATACCAAATCTGTCTTGCAATCGTCTTTCTTCATTTAGATGGGGATTTTCATTTGCCCAATAATGCCTATTATGGCGATATACAAACCACAATTTGTAAATGTGGACTCATCAGTCCATATTATTTTCAAATGAAAAATTTCATCTTGCTGACATTGTTCTTGATACCAACTGCAGAATTGAAGTCGCTTAGGGTAATCGTCAACATTTAAACCTTGTACGATTGTGGGTTTGTATGAATGGTAATGACTTTGTTTTAATACACGGTGTACCGTACTTTTTGAAACGTCAGTTTGTTCACCATAAAACCGAACAGATTGCAGAGGGTTTTCGTTTGAAACCTGTAAGACGGCATTATTTACTTCTTCATTTCTAGGCATTGGTCGTTTCTTTGCATGGAAGCTACCGTCGTTCAATAGATTGGTCACTATCCTGCGAAATATTTTGCTGTTTGGTTGTCGTCTTTCTGCGTAGTTTTTTGATATGAATGTGCAGCTGCCTCAGTATTTCGGTTAGAACGAATATAACATTCCAACGTGTCAAAATATTCTTTATTACTGAACATATTGTTGAATAATATTTAAAATAAACAGGAAATAAACTATTTAGTACAAAATTTTAAGCAACGTGTTAAATACACCTCCATATAATTAAGAATGACAGTAAACTCAATTTTCAATTAAGGTAGAAAATTAAACTTAGGTATATCTAGATAAGTACAATTTGGAGAATCCAATTCATCGCAATACAGTTTTTTAGACCAGACGATCGTTTCGCTAACAAAGTTAGTAAAGTTAGGGGATTAATAAAGTGTTTAAAAAAGTTTATTCATCCCCTTGATGACGCTAACTTTGTTAGCGGGTCAAAAAACTGTACTGTGATGAATTGGGTTCTGCAAATTGTACTTATCAGTGCTCATCACAGGTTCCATCCTTCACTTATTATATCTAGGTAGGGTAGGTATCTATAAAAATTACAAATTTCATTATTAGTTACAAAAGCTTTCCAGAAGAAAGCTTAATTCATATTTAGGAAAGAAATAGATCTGCCAAATTATATACGTGTGAGGTATTTTTCCTCATTAATCGCCTGACTGATTTCGGTTTAGTCAACCTAATCAACCGGTTTTCTAACAACAAAAAATGTTTTTTTAAAACCAACTTTGTTAGCGAATTTTCTCAATGAAATTGTAATTTTAGATAACGGTGACAAAGTTATTCAGACGTTTTATAGAAAAATTAGATCTTGGTCCAAACGTATGAAATCTGTATACTATTGGTTCTGTTAGTGAAACAAAACAAAATGTTACATGCGTCGGGCGGGAATCGAACCCGGGCCGCTCGCGTACTACGCTAGGATAACCCTGGACCATGGTTGCTAGCCAACAAATTGTTTGTTTACATGGTAGTTATACAGACGGCAACTTGCTGCCTCAGGAAATTTTATATTATATCTTAAAAGTAAATGTAAGTAAACAGCTAATTGCGGAATTCATTGAATTGTAATTAGTTCGGCGGTCGTTGAAACATACTAGACGCTTTCAATCTTAACTGACATCTTATTTTTAAGTTGAAAAATAAGAAAAACAAACTGCTTTAAAATAATTTTCATACAGACGTGATCCGATTTCTTTCATTCTTTCGCATGTTCTCATTTTGTTATAATATGACACTTACTTATGAATGAAACACAATATGTCTTTGCATATACAAAAATGATAGCTTTAGTATGTCGCTACTTTTAGCAGCCACTTTGACGAAATAATAATAATCATAGGAATGTCATATATTACGCTTCAGTTTGAACTCCGATTTTATTAGCGAATTAAAAAAAATCGCTAATGAGGAGATCTGTGTTTATATATATATATATATATATATATATATATATATATATATATATATATATATATATATATATATATATATATATATATATATATATATATATATATATATATATATATATATATATATATATATATATATATATATATATATATATCCAACCGATGGACCAATCTTAATAATCAAATTTGGTGAGTACCTTCCTTTTGCAAGTGGCTTGGATAAGTTCGTTATCCAGGAATATCGGATTAGGTTTTCCCGGAAAATTTTATGTTTTCTTTCTAAAAAAATTAATATTTCCTGAAACAACAAAGCAAGGGCAACTAAATTTGATACTCGTGTTTGTATTATAAGTAGTGAACACTGTACCAAAATTTGGCTCTCTGGCTTTAAAGACAAAGACGTTATAGGCAGTTAAAGAAACAAATTTTGGAGTTTTCCTCAAAACGTCAAACTCGCAATTTTAAACGACAACATTGGCAATGTTTAGGCAAAGACCGTGAAACAAATACGGATTGTGAAAAGAAAATATTGCAAGAAAAGTGTTCTGTGAACCCTTAAGTTTCAGATTCAACCGTCACTGCTCTTCATTTTACTAAAATATTTACAGAAAATTCATTTCAAACAGACCCTTTCTCTGATGCTTTGGCTGTCGGTTTAGTTAAGTTGATGCTTTCGCTGTAGGTTTAGTGAAGCTCATGGTTTAACGGTCTATAATTTATTTAAGCTAATTTTCGTAGAACAAATTCGTTAATGCATTTTTTCATTTCTTATCGAAATATGATGCGTTTGTTAGAAAATAATCTGGAGGCAGTTAGTGCGTTTTGGTAGCGAATTTTCGGTAAATTTTCAGTTTAACTCCCGAACGCTTTTCAAAAAACTGTTTTCAGAAACCTGCCTAGACCCCCCCCCCTCTGGATCCACAAACAAACAAAACAAAACCCAAGAAAATTTTTTTGTTCACACCCCCCAAGGAGGTTACGGGACCAGGAGTGAGTAGGGGTGTATATTTTTAAGCTAATTTTCGTAGAACAAATTCGTTAATGCATTTTTGCATTTTTTTATCAAAGTATGATGCGTTTGTAAGAAAAAAATCTAGATGCAGTAAATGCGTTTTGGTAGCGAATTTTCGGTATATTTGCAGTTTAGCTCCCGAACGCTTTTCAAAAAACTGTTTTCAGAAACCTACCTAGTGTCCCCCTGGATCCACAAACCCCAAGAAAAATGTCTTGTTCACACCCCTCAAGAAAGCTACGGGGCCAGGAGTGAGTAGGGGTGCTGGGCGGGGTAGGTAGTAAAAAGAAAATTTGAGCAGAAAATTCGAATAAAACGGGCTTAAAAGCTGTCTTTTTCACATCTTGAAGCAATATTCCCCTTATACCCTGCCTACCCTACACAGCACCCCTATCCCCCCAGGTGTCATAACTTCCTTGGCGGGTAGGAACAAGATATTTTTCTTGTGGTTTATGCAGCTAGGGTGGTTGTATGCACGCGAGGGGGAAAGAAAATCGCCGCGATAAAGCGGCCACCCACCAACCCCCCCATCACTGCTACAAGTCGAGCGGCGAGGGGGTCTGCTTCGTCGTAGGCATTTCCTTCCTCCCCTCGTGTGCATTCAACGACCTTCGTTGAATAAACCACAAGAAAAACTTCTTGTTCATATACCCCAAGGAAGTTACGTGACCTGGGGTAAATAGGGGTGCTGTGCGGGGTAGGCAGGATTTAGTGAGGATTTGGCTTCAAATAGACAGATTTAAAGCAGTTTTCTTCGCACTTTCTGCTCATATTTCCTTTTACTACCTACCCCGCCCAGCACCCCTATTCACTCTCAGTCCCGTAACTTCCTTGGGGGGTGAGAACAAGAAATTTGTCTTGTGGTTTGTGCATCCAGGTGGGATCCTAGTAATGTTTCTGAAAACAATTTTTTGAAAAGCGTTCGGGAGTTAATCTGCAAATTTACCGAATTTTCATTGAATACCTCAAATTTCAATAACTCAATTTGCTATTAACGTAAGCTTTGTTGGTTAGGAAACCAACATATAAGTTTATTTTCGAACAATTATTGTATATTTTCAAACCATAAGTAATTTTTATAAAATATAGTACATTGTTTCTATCACATAGGCTATACTGGTAATCAGATTGATGCCTGCTCGCATTTGCTATTAAAAATATTTTTATGGAAATTCACTTCCATAACACACTTGCTGCATCCAGACTTTTGAAAAATGTTTATATATTTTCAAACAATAAAGTTATTTCGATGACATATGGTACATTGTTTCAACTATATAGGTAACCAAGAGCTATACGTCTCATCGGTGACCCTACCCTCACCCAAAGGCTGCCATCCCTTGCCCACAGACGTGCCGTTGGTAACCTCTCTCTCTTTTATAGAGATCTGCACGGGCACTGCTCAGAGGAGTTTTTTCCACAGTTCCTCCATCTGCTGCCCGCAACAGATCTACCAGGGGAACAGAGCGAATGCACCCTTTACTGTCCAGGTCACCAGACATAGAACATCTTATTATGCCCGCTCTTTTGTCCCGAGGACTTCCAAGTTGTGGAATTCCTTGCCGGCACAGGTTTTTCTTCTCCTTCGAACCTTCAAATCCGGAATTAACAAGTTGCCTCTTTCCTCCTTGTCGACAACCACGGTCCGATAGTATTTAGGCTGTGAGCCCTCGTTGTGTGTTGTTGAAATAGAAAAAATAAAAAAAAAGGAAATATTCCTACAAATGTTTATATTGTGTGTTTACATGCCGTCTGCTTTTCCATTTATCACTTTAGCAGTAAAAACGATAAAAATTATTTCAAACAACATGGTGGTAAATGTTAATATCACAACAAGGAAATATTCCTAAAAAAGTTTATATTATGTGTTTGCTTACCATCCGCGTTGCCATTTATCATGTTAGCAGCGAGAACTGTAAATGTTATTACAAACAACATGGTGGTACATTTACCTTTTAATGCAAAAGGTAATTCAGATCAACATTTATATACCTACTAAAAAGTACTTATGGAATAATATAAAATATTTGTATCGTGGCATATTGCTTTTAATTATTATACGTAAATTATTTATTTGTATACGATAAGTGCTAACTTCTGATTTCTTATATGTAAGATAAGGCTAACTATCTAAGTACTTGACCTATTCTTCGTTTACAATGTTTTGAGTAAAAGATATAAGGTTGCTTGATTTGGGTTAAGCTGAACGGATTTGCAAAACAATTGACTTTCATAGATACCCTATTCATCTTCAACGTAGTCCAAGGGCGATGTTGTTTTGTGGTCCTAGTCTTTACGCTTTGTCTGTAGCAGTTTTTTTTTTATTGAATTACAGCTTCCGCATTTTATCCTCTTCGGTCCTGGTGACTGTCGGTAACATTTTTTTACGAAATTTACTGATAAATATTATTGTTTTTTATTAAATTTTAATATTATTTTGACAGGCAGATATGACATGTTCAGTATTTTGGACATCGAGATTTTATTTGGTACATTGTAAAGGAGTCTATTTATGAATGTAATTCAAAAACATTGCGTTTTTGTAAAAATACACAAATAAGCTTTGCATTTTATACAATAGAACCTAGTTTTCTTGGTGCAACCCAGATTTCGGCATGGCGTGTACGATTTTGTGTCATTAATAGAGCTTATGGGCAGCTGTTCATTTCCAGAGTTTCTGACATATTTTTTAGGTAACTCCATCACCTTGGATTTTGTTGCAGGGTTGCTTACGTTCTCACCACTGGTATCATTGGAGACCACGTTTTGGGCTCTCCCTCGAAGAGCGAGGCATCTATCGACATTCAATTTAAATTCGAGCAAGTCCATAAGAGAGTTTTCTGTCCAAGTCCAAGCCGGTCTTACGGTAGGCAATTCATGAGTTGACTGGGTTGGATAAGGTGACTCTTCTCCGGGTATTAGTGAATTTTCTTTAAAAAAAATTCACTAATGAGGAGGTCAGGTCAGGTCAGTTTCAATTTTTATATGTTTATATAAATATATATATATATATATATATATATATATATATATATATATATATATATATATATATATATATATATATATATATATATACGTATCACACCGATAACTCAAAACAAATGGGCCGATTTTAATTAAATTTGGCGAATACCTTCCTTTTGCAAGTGGCTTGGATAAGTTCGTTAGCCAGGTAAATCCACCGTGGTTTTCGCGGAAATTTTGGTGTTTTCTTTCGAAAAAATTTATATCTTCAGAATTAACAAAGCAAGGGTAACCAGATCATTATAGGTAAGTCACTTGCCAAAATTAGGCTCTGTAGGTTAAAAGACAAGAAAGTTATAGGAATTTAAAGAAAAATAAAATTGGGTTTTCCTCAAAACATCAAAGTCGCGATTTAAAACGTCAAAATTGGTCATATTTAGGCAAATAACCTACAGTTAATATGAGTTATGGAAAGAAAATGTCTCAAGAAGAATGTTTTACAAAGCCTCAAGTCTTAGTTTCAATCGACATTGTCCTTTATTTTACTAAAATATTTACAGAAAATTCATTTCAAATAGACCCTTTCTCTGATGCTTTGGCAGTAGTCTTGGCTATAGAGTTTATAGTTTAATGGTATATAATTTTTGTCGAATTTTCGTAAAAAATCAATAAAGCTCAATATATCCGTTATTATACAAGATACAAAAAAATTGTATACATTAATTATAGGGTGTCTTGAGCTACATCTTAAAAAATATTTCTACAATTACAGGCTGGCCCATAAGTCGTTGGTGATTCAAATTTTCTTTTTTTTTTAATCGAACACGCCTTATGTTATTGCATTTATGCATTTTCCATTGAAATATAATACATGTTTGTAAGAAAAGAAATTCGGGACGCAGCAAGTGCGTTATGGTAGCGAATTTTCATTAAATGCTTCAAATTTGAATAGCTGAATTTGCTATTAACCTATAAGGTTGACCAAGAAACCAGTTTTTTTGGAAACACTTTAAGTTTTCTTTCGGAAATTTTTGTACATTTTCAAACAATAAAGTTATTTTGAGGAAACATGGCACATTGTTTCTACTATATAGGTTATACTGGTAACCACATTTGATGCCTGCGTCCTTAAAAAACATATTTGCTATTAAAAATATTTTTGTGAAAATTCACTACCATAACGGACTTGCTGCGTCCAGACTTTTTTTATCTATGTGGTGATGTAGAGCGGGAGGATGACTTCCTGTTTGTTTATACCATTAGCCACAAAAAAAGTACAAACTAAACTTGGTTAAGGAGTAGACATGAGTGCATCCAACTGTTGCATCCTAGCGAAATTAATAATTATTGACATCTTGCATCTAGGGTGATTTAATTATTTTTTAAGTACTTAATTAATTTAGAAGTAGGCATGTGTACATCCAACTGTAGTAGTTAAACAAAATTAACCAATTACTGACATCTTACATCTAAGGTAGTCTTTTTTTCTATTAAATTAACGCAACTTTTTACTGTACAGGGTGGCCAATTAAGCGAGGTAAGCGGCTATATCTCGGAAACCGTTTACCATAGAGCTTTGTGGAAAAAATATCTTTAGTAAATGTGGCCAAGAGAAATCGTTGAAAATTATTTTCAAGTTCGTCAGATACCCGCTAGGGGGCGTAACACTAAGAGGAAATGGAAAAAATAGGATATCTCAGTAATATGTCGAGATAGACTGTATTGAAAATACCTGCAAATAAATGTCGTATCTATCACGAACAATTTCTGTTGGGACTATTTTTCTCTAACTCTTTAGATAAAGTGGTGGGGGTAAGGCAAACATTGATTAGGAAAAAATGCAATATCTCTGGATCGCCTCATGGGAAAATATTGAACTAAGTGTCATTTAAAAGAGTATTTCTTGCTATATCAAATACATTGCAAGCCATGTCTTTGTTATTGTTACTGTAATCACTAGATGGCGCTTTTTAAAAATTTAACACATTTTATGATTTTTCTCAATAAACCTAAATACAATGATATAAATATTACTACATAGATAGAAAGAGGACTAAAGGCCAAAGCAAGTGGTGAAAATTTCAAGTCTTTATCTTTTGTTTAGCCGGAGATATTAATGAAAAACTGAGAAAACTGGAATTTAAACAAAACACTTTCAGCATTGACTAATTTAAAGATTGAAAACAGAAATTTTTTAATTTGCAAATATATTTTTATAGTTTTTTGTTAAAAATAAGACTTATTTACGCATTCCTAACGCAATTATAACTTATTCGTTCGGTCTAATAATTATACTCTAAAACTGAAATAGGTAGGCTTTGGAAAAAAGACAAAACTTTAAAGAAACGTCAAATTAGTTACTCTGAGTTCTTTTGTGTATAATTTAAATATAAAAATGTTGTTTACAAATGATGAAGCCGTTGATACGATTGGTGTTTACTTTTAGTGCTTTCAAAATGCGGCAGTTGCTGAAAGAGTGTATGCAATGCGGTATCCGAATCGCCACCATTACAACAGAAGAGTTTTCCTCGCTTGGTGCAAAACTTACGTGAAACTGGAAGCTTAAGCGGACCGGTGCTGCGGAGACGCCGTTTTGCCAGAACTGAAGAAAATATTATCAATGTTTTGGCATATATAGAATTTAATCCTCATGTTAGCACAAGAACATTGCATCTTGACTTGGGAATATCACGGACCACCATCCAAACTATTTTAAAAGAGTATAGGTAAGCTTATTATATCGTGAAATTCAAAATAGTTATTGTTATTTATCTCACAGGGATCATAATGGCGGTTGTGAAAATGATCAGACGACAGTCGTAAAAATTATGATATGGTAACACGACATGTTACCATAATGATCGTTTATGATCGGAGTAAGATACAAAAGTTTATCTGCTGGCATTCATTAAAACTTAAGACCCTTAAAAGATTTGGATTTTATTTGCAGTACGATGAAACTGACATTTGTTTACTTAATTTCATTGGTGTGGATGTAGCGTTTGTTTGTTTTTATTATTGAATTAGTTAGCCAAAGATTCGTGTTTGGTTTCTCGTTGTAGTAGCAGTAGTGCTATAGTGAATCTCATTATCGCACTATGGGCTGTTCACCCAAGCTAGACAGTTACATCATCAACCACCAAAATCTTCGCATATAAATAACAAGTGCGTTTTCTCAAATTAAGTTAATTTTTGGTATATGAGTACTATTTTACTCAAAGTCTATTGACAACATTCAAATTACCGCAACTGTTCAACTTTCAACGTAGTAACAGTTAAGCTTCATGAATTGTTGATGACGTAACTGTCTAGCTTAAGTGAACACCCCTTGTGGTATAATGAACAGCTTTATGTTACTTAAATCCGATAACATAATGCGTCTATTATGTCAGCAGATAAACATATTTACATTACAATGTCCTCTTGAATATATAATGATACTTATTTTGATTTTTAGACTACACCCTTATCATATTGTTTTGAATCAAGCGCTGAATGAGCAGGATTATGATCGGAGGTTGGATCATTGCCATTGGCTTTTAGACATGATCAATGAAAATCCAAATTTTTTAACGCAAATTCTTTGGATGGACGAGGCTACTTTTCATAGCGACGGTAATGTGAATTTGCATAATATGCATTATTGGTCTACTGAGAACCCCCACTGGATGCGAGAAGTTCAACATCAAGGACGTTGGACTCTTAATGTATGGTGTGGCGTAATAGGAGGTACAATTATTGGACCCTATTTCTTTGACGAGTCTCTTACTGGTAACCTCTTCTTGGAGTTTCTAAGAAATGATTTGCCAGTTTTATTGGAAGATGTGCTCCTTGAAACCAGGCAAAATGTGTTTCTGCAGCTCGATGGTTGTCCAGCACATTTTTCCATCAATGTGAGAGAACATCTCGATGAGACGTATCCAGGCCGATGGATAGGAAGAGGGAGCATATTTCCCTGGCCAGCGAGGTCACCTGACTTAACATACTTAGACTTTTATTTGTGGGGACGAATAAAGGACATTGTCTTCCAAACAAAGCCAACGAGCAAGGAAGATATGAAGAATAGAGTCCGAAATGCAATTCGTAGTCTGTCAACAGCGGAAGTGGATGCTGCCGTTTTTTCTACCCGAAATAGGCTCGAGCAGTGTGTAGAACATGACGGCAGACACTTTGAGAATTTAAGTAGACACTAGAGTGCTTATAGTTTAGAATTACATACAGAGAGAATGAAATATTTTGTTTTAGGTTTCAGTATCAGTTTTTCATTAATATCTCCGGTTAAACAAAAGATAGAGACTTGGGATTTTCACCACTTGCTTTGACCTTTAGTCCTCTTTCTATCTATGTAGTAATATTTATATCAATGTATTTAGGTTTCTTCAGAAAAATCATAAAATGTGTTAAATTTTAAAAAAGCGCCATCTAGTGATTACAGTAACAATAACAAAGACATAACTTGCAATGCAGTTGATAGAGAAAGAAATACTCTTTTAAATGACACTTAGTTCAATATTTTCTCATAAGGCGATCCAGAGATATTGCATTTTTTCCTAATCAATGTTTGCCTTACCCCCACCACTTTATCTGAAGAGTTAGAGAAAAATAGTCCCAACAGAAATTGTTCGCGATACACACGACATTTATTTGCAGGTATTTTCAATACAGTCTATCTCGACATATTACTGAGATATCCAATTTTTTCCATTTCCTCTTGGTGTTGCGCCCCCTAGCAGGCATCTGACGAACTTGAAAATAATTTCCAACGATTTTTCTTGGCCACATTTACTAAAGATATTTTTTTCCAAAAGCTCTATGGTGAACGGTTTCCGAGATACAGCCGCTTACCTCGCTTAATTGGCCACCCTGTACTTTTAAACCGAGTTGTCATACCAGGAAGGGGGTCTTTTGTAATTTCTTGATAAGGATCGGTTCTGGTGAGATTTTCCACCCTGTTAAAATATTCGACCTTATGCATCATCCGGAATTGCATCACCGTTATTACAGCTCTTCAGTGTAAATGTTTTGGGTACAGTGTTGTTCCCGCTAGCACGATCGTACTAGATTTAGCACTGTGTCTTCAAATTTGGCACTCTATCACCCCTTGACATTTTTCTAGCGCATTTAAAAAAAATCAAATTACGCGCCATTATCAAGTCAGACACGGATATAAAACATGCAACATACACAAATTAATGAACCGCATTCGTAGTTTCCGTTTTTAGCATGCGCACTCCCTACCCCGTCTACCCATTACTCGATGGTTAGATTCATTATTATAGGTTGGCATAACTTTTCTATATTTGCGTATTGCGTACTGTCAACTGTTAGGTCAAATGTCAAATTCTCAAATGTTTATGGATTTTTATTTTATTTTGTAAGAGAATATATGTTTTTATTTATTTTAAAGAAACGAATTTCTTTTGTTAATTTTCAAAAAAGAAAATATTCAATTTTTCGTTTAATTATCGTTTTATTATCATTATTATGAATAATTTCCCCTCTTTAATGAGACCTTTTAGGGTCTTTAGAAATCTGGGAATATTTTAGCACCAAAACTGTAAGTTTAGCACCGAAACGTCCCTAAATTCAGCACTTATAATCTCATGACAAGAACAACACTGTTGGGTATATAAATAGGGTAATTTTGCCCATACAATTAGTTTAGCGACAACTACTGATAAAGATAGCTTCGTTGTCGAAATACGTATATAGAACCTAATTCTCCGTTAGTATTTTGTGGTTTTTGGGGTGATTCTGCTTATTGTTTTAGTCTCCAACCAGTGTCCAACCTCGGTCTTTCATTACATCTCTGTGAATCATTACTTTTGAACCAGCCTGCGTTAAATTTTTCAGTCACGTTTCAATAATTCTATTGCTTCTAGAGAATACCAAGCCTTTTATACTTAAACAACAAGTATTAAAAATATTTCTATCTTCACTTAGAAAAAGATAGATAAGATTGTCAAGATGTTTACATGGAATATTATTAACGAAATTCCAAGAACACCAATTTATATATTTTGATTAAAAAATATGTGATATATCCAAATACCTATTCATTTTGTAGTAACCTGTAACCTGTAGTAATATGTATAAATAGATAGTCAGTATATAATCAATAAACTCCAATCAAATGGATTCGTATAAATAAGCCTCAATAGCATAGCTACTCAAAGGTCAATTTACCTTTAAAACAATTAGATATAAATAATCATTTACACAATTTAAAAGTTCACTTATCTATAAACGGTAAGTGTATGTGTTTCTAGAAATTGCTGTTGCAAAGCCACCCGTGTTATCGCATTTTATCTAATGTCACGTGGTAAACGATGTTCATTTTTGCGCTCTGTGACAGTTTTCAAAACCGCTTCTGACGCTGACGACAAAATAACATAAACACTTGCTAAAAATCGCCTGGAATAACAAAACACTACAGTAACAAAATGGAAGCCGGTCTCAGGCAACCTGATATTCCCAGTGGTTATAAACAAAGTGATGGTCAATTAGTTAATCAAAATAATGAACTGTGTGACCGAGAAGATATTAAAAAGTGCGTAAGTTGGTTGGAAAAATGTAACATAGAAGAATGTGAGTCTGTCTGCTCTGATTCGGTTAGTGGTTCAAATGTGTCGGAAATTACAGATGCTTCCGAAAATTCTGGATTGGACAGTGGATTTGTGTACAGTAAAGAAGGTGTGATGGTTTCCAATGAAGTTGTTTGTCAGGACACCACGGTAAGCACTAAAATCAATCGAATAAGAAGCTGTTTAAACAAAGACATATCATTGTCAACTTTTTTATTAACTAAATCTAGTTTTTTAGTTCACTTAAAGGTCAAATCAACCTAATGCTTAATTGGAGATGGCCAGTCATAATACTTTGCACCATATACCTAATACGTTATGCATATTTGTTGGCCTTGATTGAAACAAACGAAATCTTATTTTGAACTTTGTTGTTCTCCTTTTAATGAATTTCCGTAAAAAAACATCACTAAAAAAATCGAAGCTTTTTAATTTTGGAAAGATTTCTTTAATTGAGGGCAAACTAGGCCTCCGAGAACACACATCCGCGGCCAGTTTCAATGTATATATATATATATATATATATATATATATATATATATATATATATATATATATATATATATATATATATATATATATATATATATATATATATATATATATATATATAAGGTACCTTAACCAAGTATGGGCACCCCCCCAAATACGGGCACTAGTGAATAAATACTGTTTGTAACCAATTTTAATAAAAGATGGCAGCATATGCATTACAGGTATCTCGTACAACTTCAGTCATAATCAAAATTCGGCCATTAGTCGATAGAGGGCGCCACCGGGTGTTTCTAGTCAGAAGTCGTCGAATGTGGAAAGTGAGGTTGTAGTTTTCGGTAAGTAGATTTTATTTCATTTTGTAAAGAAAATGTAGCGAAATTAATTGTTACTATATATAAAATTGAAGCTGAGGAACTGTACTTTGAGACTGTACAATAGATATTTAGGTTTACTTCCGTATTATGAAAATGTGTTTCAAAACTTGTAGAAAATGGCATGTCCCAAATATGGGCACTAGAGTGACTGCCAAATATGGGCAGTGCCCATATTTAGAACACATGCTGTGCCCATATTTGGGACATACCTTTTGCTGACGTTTGGTTATGTTTTATCTAACACGATGTTATTTTTCAGAATATGTCTCCACAAAAGCGAGCTCAGTGGAGTTCTGACTCCCTCAAAGCAGCAGTTGCTGCAATTCAAGGAGGAATGAAGATAAAACGTGCAGCAAGTAATTTTAATATTCCACGAAGTACTTTGCAACGCCATGCTTGGAGTGGTAATACAGTTAAACGGCTGGGTCGAAAATCTTTTTTAACTGACGCCCAGGAAACCGAGTTGTGTTCTCGAATATTTAGACTTGCTGAGATAGGAATGCCCCTTACATCTAAAATTTTAAGAAGAAGTGTTTACACGTTCTGCAGCGAAAACAACGTCCCCTTTCCACCTACAAAACATAATTCTTCAATGGTTGGTAGAAAATGGCTTAAATTATTTTTAAGAAGACATCCTGAGGTTGCTCGCCGAAAATCTCAAAACGTTAATCCAGCACGAGCTGCAAAACTAAACAGATTTATTGTTGAGGATTATTTCAAGACATTAAGGACTGTGATGGCCGAGTTAGACGTTATGGATAAACCTCAGCTTATTTTTAATATGGACGAAAAAGGGTGCCAATTAACAATTCATAAGGAACCTGTAATTTTAACTCGCAAAGGAATTAAACGGGTACCCTTTGTGGCACCAGAACATGCCGAAAATGTGACTGTTGTGTCTTGTGGAAATGCTATTGGTCAGATAATTCCACCTGTTGTTTTGTTTAAAGGCCAGAGAAATAAACCTGAATTTTCAGATAATTTACCACCTGGGTGCAAAGCATTCATGACTGCAAAAGGCAGCATGACTTGTGATACTTTTGTTAAATGGATTGCACATTTTGCACAATACAAACCTCCTGGAAAAGTCCTTCTGATTTTTGATGGAGCAAAATCCCATCTCGATGCAAATATTGTTGAGGCTGCAGACACTCATGAAATCACATTGTTATGCCTTCCGAGTAACTGCACGCATGAATTGCAGCCAATGGACAAATCGGTATTTCGTTCTTTTGAATACCACTGGGACGATGAATTGCAGAGGTATTGGAGTCTTAATCCTGGTAGAAAATTAACAAAATCTAGTTTTGGTAATGTATTTTCAAAAGTTTGGCCAAAGGCAACAACCCCTTCAAACGTGTCTGCAGGATTTCGAGCAACTGGTATATACCCTTTTGACCCGACGATTATTCCAGAAACGGCATTTGCACCTTCAACACTGTCAGAGAGACCCCTAGAGAACCAAAACAATGCAAATTCCCCTGCAACTACAATTCCTAGTAGTCCTAATCCTGTCCAACAAACGATGGCTTCAGAATTAACAAGAAAACAAGAGGTTGATGGTCCCAGTACATCTACTCCAAGGGTTTCAACTAACAATCCTCGTCAAAAACAAAAACGGCTTCGACGTGTCTCAGATGACGACAGTTCTGACGATGAAAATGAATGGCAACCATCCGAATCTTCGACTTCTGAAACCAGTGAATCATCGGACGAAGAGTTGGAGGCTAACAAGTCTAGATCGTTTACTGAAATATTGAAAACACCAGAACTACCTGCCAAGTCTAAAGCACCACCCAAAAAGGCAATAAACTATCGAGCTGTCAAAGTTGTTAAATGGTTGTTTGCGGAGAAGAAGTTAAGTCAAAAGGAACCATCAATTGCCAAAAAAAGAGCGCCTCAGTCCAAACAACAAACAGCCAATTTAGATAGAGCTACGTGCAGTGGCGTTGCAACTCCTCGAAAGGAATCATGGTACTGCCCTTTGTAAAGAAGATAAACAAGAAGACATGAGGCAGTGTACTGTTTGCCAGACTTGGGTTCATGAAGAGTGCTGTGGGCTGATGGCCAAAGATGTCATACCCTTTTTTAGGTGCCCGTCATGCGAAGAGAGTGAATGAAGTTTAAGTTATCTAACTCGTTATCTAACTTAAGCTTTTTTACAATGTTCAAGTTCATGTACAAGTGTTTAAGTTTTTCTTTTGATTAATAAGAATTATTAATAACTATATTTTCTGGATCATTTAATTTCTCTTAAGTTTCTTTTAGGGTGCCCATAATTAGAACTTGATGCTCCTAATATGGGCACTTGATTTAATTTTTTTATGGGTGACTGTTTCAGAATAAAGACATATTTTTCAAATTCTGTGTATGATTTTGTATTCGTTCTGACCTAAAGAGCAAACCATTTTTTTTCTTTGGCTTAATCTTAATCGATAAAGTTATTAATTGATATAATGCTTAGGGGTGCCCATATTTAGGTTACTTACCTTATATATATATATATATATATATATATATATATATATATATATATATATATATATATATATATATATATATATAGTGTGTCCACGGATTGAGTGTGGGTAAGGTATAAGTGACAAAAAATTTCGAATTAGATTATGATATTCTGAGAATCGCTTCTGATTTGTCTTAAACTGAGATGTTGAGAAAATGAACAAAATCAATTATTATACAGGGTGGTTTATAACTGATGTAATGAAATGTATTAAGAGTAAACTACCTTCGTTTATGAAGATACCGCAAAAAGTTATTAACAAAAATTGTTTAGAATTAATACTTATGACAGGCTCTCAATTTTCAAACAGATCAGCCTACTATGAATTTTTTTTAGCTGCGACTTTATTTAAATGGTGTACTTTAAAAAATACTTGAAACTGTATAAAAAAAAGTCTTTACCATAATTAAACTTGGGGTAGGTTTGCTTTCATCTCAACTAATAAAAAAAGTAAAGTAAACGCACAATTGGACATTCTGAGCAATAATTGGCGAGTTGCATGGCTACTTGAGCTCTGCATTGTTGTTCGTTTCCCGGGATACTACTTATTTGGAAAATTGAAACGTCAATTTTATTTGTCACGAACGGCAAGCTTCTGTATTTAAAAATGTTAACAACAGAACAAAATGTGTTTATTGTGCAGTGCTATGGTTTGGGTGAAGAACATTCTTATCAGGGAGTGATAAGAAAATTCCTTGAACGCTGGCCAAATTATTCGGTTTCCGCTACTGGTGTAAAAAAGTTGTTAAAAAATTTATGCCTACTGGGAGTGTTTTAAATGCTAAGAAGACAAAATCCGACCTAACTAAAGAAGACAATGCTGCAGCTGCATTAGCTATGGGTTCTGTTAGGCGTTTTCCAAAATTATCATTAAGAAGAACGGCATTAGAAATTGGCAATATTAGCAAATCGCATTTGCAACAAATTTATCGTACCAACAAGGTGAAACCTTTCAAATCGAAACTTATACACACCTTGGAAGAAAATGACGAGTCAAAACGATTAGATTTTTGTTTATGGTACGGCGAGAAATATCTACAAAATCACAATTTTGGCAGAAGTATTATATTTTCGGACGAATCCACTTTCACCACTAATGGGGTGGTAAATTCCCAAAATGCACGACATTGGTTTATGGAGAATCCAAATTATAGAGTTAATTGCAGAAGACATTGCCATTAAAAAGTAAATGTGTGGTGTGCTGTTTCTTACACTGGGATAATTGGGCCATATTTTTTTGAGCCGAATATGAACCAGTATAATTATCTGCAAATGCTGGAAAATATTCTTCAAGACCATTGGCATAACATGTTACTTGTAGATAGACAAACAGCATACTTTCAGCATGACGGCCACCCAGCACATGCAACAGGAATCGTTCGAGAATGGTTAGATCGAGAATTTCCTGGGCGGTGGATTGGTCGATATGGGCCAATACCTTGGCCTCCCAGAAGTCTCGATCTTACCTTAATGGACTTTTATTTATGGGGCTATCTCAAACAGAAAGTCTACGCGGCTCCATTAAACAACGATCTTGATTTGTTGAAACTGAGGTTGAGAGAGGCAATTAACGGTATTCCAATTCAACATATTCAAAATGCCTACAAAGCATTTACTAAACGGGCTGAGTTATGTGTATCGGTTGGTGGTAGCACATTTGAATAACTTCTTTAGTTTTCGTTGTTCGCTTTGATTTTTGTTAGCAATAAGCGTTTTGTATTTTACTAATAAATTATTATTTAACATTACATGGCTACTTACTTTGCGCACCTGCCTTCAGAAAACTACAGGTAAAAAGCTCCATGTTGATAGGGAAAAAATGTTAATAATTTACTTGAAAATTCAAAGTAGGCTGATCTGGCTGAAAATTGAGAGCCTATCATAAATTTTAATTCTAAACAAGTTTTGTAAATAACTTTTTGCGGTATCTTTATAAACGAAGGTAGTTTACTCTTAACACATTTAATTTAATCAGTTCTAAACCACCCTGTATATTAAGTGATTTTGTTCATTTCCTCAACATTTTAGTTTAAGACAAAGCAGGAGCGATTCCAAGAATATCATAATCTAATTTAAAAATTTTTTGTCACCGTGGACACACTATATATATATATATATATATATATATATATATATATATATATATATATATATATATATATATATATATATATATATATATATATATATATATGCTTCATACTGATAACTCAAAAAATAATGGTTCAATTTTGATGAAATTAGGTGGGTGCCTTCCTTTGGTATGTGACTCAGGTCAGGTCAGGTCAGTTAGTTAGCGAGGAATATCGGCCTATTTTTTTCGGGTTAATTTTGGGATTGGTTTGGAAAAATTGTTGTATCTCCAAAAATAAGAAAGCTATTACAACCAAATTTGGTGCGCGGGTTTATATTCTAAAGTATCCTATACACCAAAACTTAGATATCTAAGTTTGAAGATAAAAAAGTTGTAGGCATTTAAATAAAGAAGACTTGGGTGCCACTGATTACCAGGGAAACGCACAAAACCAAAAAAAATATGTGTGGATAACAAAATACATTGTATATTACAGATAAAGATTGATTTTGTTGGCGCGAAAAGGTCAAGAGATGCCAGAAAAATGACTTTGAAAATTGTATAATTTTTCTTCTAAAAACGTCAAAGTCGAGATTTGAAACGTCAAAATTGGCAACCTTCAGGCAAAGAACCTGAAACGAATACAGGTCATGTAGAGAAAATATCGTAAAAAGTATATTTAAAAAGCCTTAAGTTTCAGCTGCAACCGCCATTGTCATTTATTTTACTAAAATATTTTTTAAAAAATCATTTCAAAGTAGACCCGTTCTCTGGTGCTTTGGCAGTAGTTTTAGTTATTCAGTTTAGGGTTTAATACTCCATCATTTTTAGCGAATTTTCAAAGAAATTGTTATAGGTTGTCTTGATCTGCATCTTATAAAATCTATTTGACAATCACATAAGACGTTGGTGAAACAATTTTCTTTTAATGAAACTCCTCTTATAATATTGCATTTTTGCATTTTCCATTGACTTATAATGCATGTTTGTAAGGAAAAAAATCGATAGCGTTCAGCGTTTTCGAGTTATTTCAATTGTTTTGCAACTTTTAACATTTTTGGCACATATAAAAAATTATGACACGGCGTTTTTACCAATAGATAAGGAAGTCTCATGAAAATAACGCATTCAGAGTGGTTTTCGTTCATATTATTCGTCGAAAAAAATCGAAATGCCGTATACAGGCGTACAAAGTGGCTGAATTTGAAAATATTCATCCTGCCGTAATGATTTTTTTTTTCAAATGGAACAGCATATATTTTGTATTTCAGACTAGAAGTGCATGCCCTCTGCTGCAAGTTTTGTATAAAACTCCATATACATACAGACTAGTTTTGGAAATATTTACATTTATAATCGCATACCATGATTCATGTAGGGATCCATTTAGAAAAAATTCAGTTTTTTTATTCAAGTCTAATAACCGATCAGGCTATTTAATTATCAAGCAAATTTTCGAGAAAAATAGTAAAATATTGAAATAGAAAATATTTGATATAAAAAGGTCTGAACGCAGCAAGTGCGTTATGGTAGTGAATTTTCATAGAAATGATCTGGAACCAATTATTTTTTATAACTTTTTTTTTCTTGCAACGTAGAAATATAAATTTTGGTATATAGTTTCCCTTATCGTAAACTTACGTACCAAATTTGGTTACCATAGCTTGTCTATTTCTTGAGATAACAATTTTCCGGGAAAACCTGGTTCTATTTCCCTGGCTAACGAACTTCTCCAGGCCATTTACAAAAGAACGGTACTTGGCAAATTTCATCAAAATCGGACCATTACTTTTTGAGTTATCGGTGTGACACACACACACACACACATACATACATACATACATATATATATATATATATATATATATATATATATATATATATATATATATATATATATATATATATATATATATATATATATATATATATATATATATATATGTGTGTGTATATATATATATATATATATATATATATATATATATATATATATATAAACATATATATAAACATATAAAAATTCTAACTGACCCTGGATATGGGTTCTAGGGGTCCTAGTTCGCGCTCATTTGTAGGAATTTTTTATAAGAAAATTCACTAAAAGGTAATAAGTAGATTAAAACAAACGTTTAACCGGAAACATAAACCCAAGCCTCTCTGCGACCGCTTTTGCAATATTGCACACGTGTAAATGCCAGCAAAGATTATCTGCAACAATTATACCAAATAAGTACACTTTGAGAACCAAAATCACCACAACAAAATTTTAAAAACTTGACGATCGCATTATTAACCAAGCTAGCGTCAACAAAAGATGACAAATTCTAAACGATTACAACCGCGATTACATTCTGTGCAGGTACACGGCGGTGCGGAATTAATACAGCTTTTATTATTATATACTTTGCCGATTTGTTTGTACAGGTGTTCCCCCGTTTTCTTTAGTTTGTTTGTTTCCGTAGCTTGCCGGCACATTTGTAAAATTAACCGAATTATTGTTTATTTTTATGACAAATGGAATGACATTTGTCAAACTAAAGTATAGTATAGTATAGTATAGTATATTTATTAGTACATAATTTTACAATGTGTTTTACAAATAAGCCTAATGCTTGTGCTTGCAATAAACACAATTTTGATTCTGACTTGCCTAAAGGGAACTGCCAAATCTTGCTACTGTCACATTTACAATTTTGTTAAATATTCAATAATTTTGAACTTCCTTTCTGTCACTAACAATTGGACTACCACTCTAAATGTTCATCTCTCATTTTACAATAACTCCGCCTCTTAAACCAGAAAATTCTTCCAAAATACTGATATTAATTACAACACAAAAATTTTGACATTTTCATTTGACATATATGCTTAGGGTAAATTTTTATCTCCTACAAATTTAAAAATTTTGGTGAAAATATGGGTTGCTTGGAGGGAATAGCAGTTAGAAAGAGATTATGGAATAGCAGAGATGTATGATAAATGAAGGTGATGGTTGAAGTGTTAGAAGGTGCGAAATAGAAGAGAAAAAAAATTAAAGTTTGGTACGTCAAAATCTGAAGTTTATTGAATTTGGTGTAGGACTGTGCAACTATTTAGGATTCAAGCTTCTAAATTATGTTATATGATACACCACAAGTCGCATAAGACTTATTGTATTAACATAATGTATAATTTTTGCCAATAAACAATAATAATAATAAAATTACATCTCGTTCCAACTATATTTTTCCATTGTGTAAATAAATAGCGATTTTTGCTAGCCAAGAGATTTCAAGGTTCCAAGTTAATAGTACTCTAATAGAAACCCAAGGTGGTCATACTTGAGGAATTAACTTGGGATTTGGAGGCCTATAAACCGTCTACGATATCTCATCCCCCAATACGACCCCAGGAGCGGCCAGGGACACGGGATATTGTAGAGTATCGCCATTTCTATGTATATAACCTAATCAAAATCCCCAAGGGGGCAAATCAGTTAGAACAAGAATAATTCGGGGATCTAAATCCTCATGATTAGGCAAAACTGAGACTAAGAGGTAATACGCTCGGTTTTATTTTTCATACCTTATTTTGTGTATCAACCCTGGTGAGAACCTTGAACTATGTATTGCTTTACTCTGTTGATTACAGCCCATAAATATATATTTCACCTGTACATATTTTTATTAGTTAAATAAATATTTATTTTATATATATTTCATGTTTATCTACAATAATATTTAACTAGGTAACCTGCTTCTACGGGGTGGTGCGTCTCAAATTTCTCCGCTACTTTGGGGCTTCCACTTTCCCCCAAAATCTTAGATATTTTGAGAAAGCGGTGGCGCTCGAGTTAATTTTTTTTCCGACCGACCACTCCACCCTTCGGAAGCAGACGGTTACAAGGGTCCTTCTAAATTCTCAGCAGTACTCAAGAAAACCCTGGTCTAACCTTTTATAATGGACACCCTGTATATTCCTACCTTGTTTAACATAATTTATTTACATACAGACTTGGAGACTACTTCTCTGGCTTCAGTGTTTGGTTTCGTTCTTGTAGGTGAAGGACGTAGCCAGCGCGTAAGCTAACTGGAGCAAGTGGCCGTTTTGAGTTCTATATGTCAAGCAGCGAAACTAGTTACAGAAACGTTAAAGAAATAGAACTAGAAAACCTAGAATATCTAGTATTCAAAAGGGCCACTTGCTCCAGTTAGCCTACGCGCTGGCTACGTCCTTTACCTACGGACATGAAACCCAACAGTGAAGCCAGAGAAGTAGTCTCCAAATCTGTATGTAGTTTGGACCAGTTTCACCAAGCAAGGGCAACAACAATCAATGAATAATTTGTTTAAACGTGTCGAACGTGTACAATTATTGTGATAAGATTAATGCAATATTAGTTAAGATTAACTTTATCATGAACTATTTTACTATTTACTATACACTCTTATCTGCTAACGACGTTTCTGGAAATGCATCGGGTTATATTTACTATACTGAGATAACGAAAAACATGCATACCAATAAATAAACTAATAAAAAGATATTTATTTAAATATCCGTGAGCTATTAACTATACTGCGATTTATTTATTTATTTATTTATTAGAACTGCTCCATATATCTTTACAAGATATCGGAAATAGTCAAAACACAAAAACAGCTTATCAACGCTGAAATTTAAAATTAAAATATTCGTCCACAGAATAAAAAGAATGCTCTCTAAACAACGATTTCAAAGCAAGCTTAAATTGCCTGAGGCTGCTCAAATTTTTGACGCTGTCAGGTAAATGATTATATAAGCGTATTGCAGTGTTGCGAGGTGTCCGATTAATCTGTTCGAGCCTATAAGGGGGAACATACAAATCTTTAGCCTGTCTTGTTTCATACGCTGTAATATTACCGCAGGTACTAAAAATTGCAATATTTTTTCTTACATAACAAAGCGCCTCAAGCATATATAGGCACGTCACTGTTAAAATGCCATATCGTATAAATAATAGTCTACAAGATGCGGAAGACGGCACGCCAAACATGGTGCGGACAATTCTCTACTGCATCAACAGAACCCTCCCCAGATGCACACAGCCGCCCCAACACAGCAAACCATATACCAGGAGACAGTTGACACTACCACAGTAGCATGTCAACAACACCTGAGTACTCAAGGAATCCCTCAGTTGCAGCAACGCGTAATTCCCAGATGCAAGAGAGGCCACCACATGGTCAACATGGACATCCCATGATCAGTTAGAATCCAGATGGATCCCCCAAAAACTTTACAGACGTGCCCTGTCTTATTTAATCGTTATCAGATCTGACCTATAGGCTCAGATTCGGATGCACACCCACCGGAGAAAAAAGAAGCATTTCAGTCTTCCGCCTGTTAAGAACCAGACCATTTCGCGAAGACACCTCAGACAGACACACATTAGCTGCAGCACCAAGCTCTTCAAAACTTTTTCCTGAAATCGCAGCAGTGGTGTCATTTGCGTACAAAGTTAAGTTGTATTGTTGGATATCATAAACAATATCGTTTAGAAAAATTGTAAACAAAACAGGGCCCAATATGCTGCCCTGCGGCACGCCGCTCGACACGGCTGAAAATCCAGACATATAGTTATTACCTGCCTGTCGTATCCTGACAGCCTGACTTCTCCCAGACAGGTAGCTTTTTAGCCATACATATGGATTTCCTCTTATGCCATAATGCTCCAATTTTTGCAATAAGAGGGAATGGTTGACCGCATCAAACGCTTTCGAAATGTCGAAGAACAGCCCGGCGCACTTGGACCCACTATTTATGTAATCCAAGACTGTCAGGTAAGTGCTAAGCACGGTATCCTGAGTTGACAGCTGCCCACGAAAACCAAATTGACACGGAGACACAAAATTGTATCTCTCCAAAAATTACCTGAGTCTCAGCAGAAATGCCTTCGAAAAGATCTTAGAAAAAAACGAAAGCAGCGCCTGTAGTTGTCCAAAAGACGTAGATCACCCTTCTTAAAGAGAGAGAGAGAGAGAGAGAGAGAGGCGACAATGGTCGTCTTCAGACGCTCAGGAAAACAACTGATATCAAACGACACATTTATTAGGTAAGTTAGTGGAGCCACCACAAGATGAGCATCCCTGCCAAGAAGACCATATGGTATTTCATCCATTCCTGATGAATTTTTAACTGAAACTAATTTTATGGTCTATAATACATCGTCCTATGAGACAGGATATAAAAACATAGAATAGGGATTAGAGCTATTTTTCAATGCACAATTTATGTCACAGTTTTTTGTCAGATACTTAACAGAGTCCACAAAGTGCGCATTGAGACTGTCAGCAATCATATTAGGATCTGTCATAACGGCTCCGTCACCAGACAGAATATTCAGATTTGCCGCCTTGCTGTTCATCTTCCCCACGATGACATTTTCTTTAATTGCTTCCCACATAGCTTTATTTAGGTTTGAAGATTTTATTTTCATAGTATTTTTTCTTGACGTCTTTTAACCTGGCACCGTGCTGTTTCTTTAGACTATTATAAAACTCAATACACCGCGGATCCGTAACCGTATTAGTCTAAGATCCGGCTGCTAAATTAGTACATTAATAATCTAGATTATCAAGATTTAATTTTTAAGTATTTTTACAACTAGGAGAAGTCACTTTTCATCAGGTGCCAATTAAAAATTACCCGCCAGTATTATTAACTAAAATATAATTAATTTACTTTTAGAGAAACATTTCGTTAACATCTTACGGAAATAAAACCTACACAACTTCACAACAGTGTATTTAAAATATCTGAAACGTCATAGTTGCTGCTGATTGCTTAACCGCTACCTCTACGCAGCCAGGTGTAAACAGGTATAATTTTATTAAAACTTTTCGTTCTTAACGTACACTCATTTCATTTATACCACATTAAAGCTCATTTTTTTCTGTAGTTAATGATATAAAGGTGCCTATATAAAAAAACCGCAAATCAAAGTTTCCTACCCTAAAAGATGCTAGGTATGAAAAATAAAGTGACAGAGAGTGATCGCGCGACGCTACTTGTTAGACAACAAGGATGCTCAATGCCAGCTGAACGTATTTTTTGAGCTATTGCGCATGCTCTGATAAATAAGGTTCTCAACTCAGACTCAGACATTTTTTCGATTTCAGCTTTGCATAAACAATAGTAATATTATCACAATATTAATTATATTAATATAAGATTGATTATTAGATAAAAACAATTAAAGTAATACGTATTACGAGCACCTAAACAGTGTGATTAGAATTTACAATAAACATAAACCTCTGCCCAGCTGCTTGACTGAGAACCATATTTATCGGAGCATGCGCAATAGCTCAAAAAATACGTTCAGCTGGCATTGAGCATCCTTGTCTAACAAGTAGCGTCGCGCGATCACTCTCTGTCACTTTATTTTTCATACCTAGCATCTTTTAGGGTAGGAAACTTTGATTTGCGGTTTTTTTATATAGGCACCTTTATATCATTAACTACAGAAAAAAATGAGCTTTAATGTGGTATAAATGAAATGAGTGTGCGTTAAGAACGAAAAGTTTTAATAAAATTATACCTGTTTACACCTGGTTGCGTAGAGGTAGCGGTTAAGCAATCAGCAGCAACTATGACGTTACAGATATTTTAAATACACTGTTGTAAAGTTGTGTATGTTTTATTTCCGTAAGATGTTAACGAAATGTTTCTCTAAAAGTAAATTAATTATATTTTAATTAATAATACTGGCGGGTAATTTTTAATTGGCACCTGATGAAAAGTGACTTCTCCTAGTTGTAAACATTCTTAAAAATTAAATCTTGATAATCTAGATTATTAATGTACTAATTTTGCAGCCGGATCCCGTACTATATCCAATAGAAGTGGAAAATCACGAAGCAAACAGCCCTCTCTTGCAAGTTCCGCTGATATCCATGGTTTAGGAGCAATCTTGCCGGACATGGATCTTTTTCTGACAACCGGAAACGCAACCTGAAACAAGGCATCAAACTCAGAGAAAAAAACATCAAATTTTTTTGCCGCCACTGGCTGCCGATAGACCAGTTCCCAGGATGCACTATTCAAAAGATACACAAAATGGGATATATTCTCCTGACTGAGTTACCTTTTATACACATATTCAACAGGAATCTGATCAATACCCGGGTTTTTGTTACAGTATATACAAGGGCGGGTCCGTCCCTTGTCGATACGTACTCTATGATTATCATATTACTTTCACAACGTATGGAAGTATCACATCAACGACAAAAATTTCAAAAACATCTTTTCGCTTAAACGTCGCAAAAAGTATCAAAACATATAGAAAACATGATTTTGGAACGATTTTTTTTTGGTCTGTCAGTGTATCGGTCTGTATGTCTGTCTGTTTCTAGCCACGATAACTTCAGAACGAATTGAAATATCGTCTTTAAATTTGGTATACATTAAATTTGGTATACAGCACTCGACAAACGAACGGTTCGGTTGTTTTGGGGTAAAATCTATTTAGGGGGTAGCGGATGAATGGGGGGTGATTTAGTGAAAATTGACATTTTTTCTTTAAAACTCGAGGATATAATGTTTTAGGGTTTATTTTTTAGAAAACTTTTAATTTTCTTGACGTAAGTGCGTATACATGAGTGTATTTGCGCTCGCGTATGTGTGTGAGCGGATATGCATGTAAGTTTTAATTTTAATATCTATTTTTAGTAAACAGCCAGTTTATAGGGAGATAAAAAAAATAAGTTAAAAGAGCTTGTTAAATTAACATTCTTAAGACAGGTTTTGCCATTGTGAAAAGCAAGGTCAGATGCATTTTTGTTTATTTTGAAGATTGACAGTGACTGAATGAGCCAGTTCTCAAAGTGAAAACTCCAATAAAAAAAACCTTTTAATTTCATCAAACATCTTGTATTCTGTGCTGAAATTAAATTAGGGGTTGAATGTGTAGGGGTGGAATATTGTTGACAAAAGTTTCGTTTTTTTTTTGCTAAAACGGCGTAAAAAGTGTCAAAACTAATAGAAAGCTTGATTCTGGAACGAACATTTTTATGTATGTCTGTCTGTCGACACGTACGTCTGTCTGTTAATAGGCGCAATAACTTTCGAAGGAATTGAGATATCTTCTTTGGTATTCAGTTAGCACCCAACAAAGGAACGCTTCTAATTGTTTTTGATTAAGATCGCTCCAGGAAGAAGGGGGTAAATAAGGGATTATTTGGTGAAAATTTATATTTTTCCAATAAAAATCGAGTAATATTACATTTCAAAAGTCTATGGGTACGGGAATACAAATCTTTTCTTTGTGGTCAAGTCATGGGCCCTAAATTCATCCATGAGAATGTCTTTCTGAAGAGAATTATATATCACAGCTATGTGGAAGTTATGATTCAATTTGCAGCACTATTTTTACATTTAAATGCTGGGTATCTATTGACCACTTCCTGTTAAACTATATTTCTCCGTCAGATAGTAATTTATCAACAAGAGTTTAGCCCACTAACTGCCAAATTTTATTTTCACTTTTAATACGTTTATTATGTTTAATACATATACTAACTCTAAAAAAAAACCGAACAGCCAGTAAGAGTATTAACATTAAAATGTTTTTTAATAGCAAATATGTGGGTTTTTTTTAGAAAGCAGGCATCAAATTTGGTTACCAGTATAACCTATATAGTAGAAACAATATGCCATGTTTCATCAAAATAACTTTATTGTTTGAAAATTTGCAAAAAATTTTCGAAAGTAAACTTAAAGTGTTCCCGAAAAAACTGACTTCTTGGTCAACCTTATAGGTTAATAGCAAATGGAGCTATTTAAATTGGAAGCAGTTAATGAATTAGTTTTCATATTTTCAAACATACATTATATTTCGATGGAAAATGCAAAAAATGCAATAACATAAGGCGTGTTCGATTTAAAAAAAAAACTTTTTTGTCTTTTAACTTAGAGAGGTAAATTTTGGTAATTAATTTACCTATAATGATATAAATCCCTTACTTTGTTATTTCCGGAGATATAAATTTTATTCGAAAAAAACACAAAATTTTCCGGGAAAATCTGAGTTGATTTTCCTGGATAACAAAGTTATCCAAGCCACTTTCAAAAGGAAAGTATTTCCCAAATTTAATCAAAATCGGCTTAGTATTTTTAGAGTTATCGGTGTGATTAATAACATTTATAGGTAAATTAGCAGATTAGTGTATTGTTTGTTTTTTAAAAAAAAACAGAAACATGCTTAGAGGAAGCCCTTTATGCATTAACCATCGGACAAATGCTGTGATCTCAACTACACAATACAGTTACGGGTCCTAAAGCAAATTGGAGGTTCTGTGCAGGGTAATCATACTACAGCGGAGCTAGAAATGCAAACTGTAAAAAACTCACCTTACAGAAGTCCATAGAAAGCAAAAATCCTTCAGGCTTTGTAAAACATTCTTCTTGGGACATTTTCTTTCGATAGCTCATATTAGTTTCAGGTTCTTTGCCTAAATATTACCAATTTTGACGTTTTAAATCGCGACTTTGACGTTGTGAGGAAAACCCAATTTTTTTTTTAAATGCCTATAACTTTTTTGTCCTTTCACCTACAGATCTAGATTTTGGTAGGTAACTTACCTATAACAATATAAACTCGCGCACCAAACTTGGTTGTCCTTACTTTGTTAGTTCCGGAGATTAAAAAAAATCGAAAGAAAACACAAAATTTTCCGGTAAAACCTCGACGTATTTTCTTGGATAACGAACTTGTCCAAGCCACTTGCAAAAGGAAGGTATTCTCCAAATTTCATTAAAATCGACCCATTATTTTTTGAGTTATCGGTGTGATACAGTGTGATACATACATACATACACACACAAATATATATATATATATATATATATATATATATATATATATATATATATATATATATATATATTAGTATTAGTATATTTATTAGTACATAATTTTACAATGTGTTTCACAAATAAGCTTAATGTTTGTGCTTGCAATAAACACAATTTTGATTTCTGACTTGCCTAAAGGGAACTGCCAAATTTTGCTGCTGTCACATTTTAAATTTTGTTCAATATTCAATAACTTTCAACTTCCTTTCTGCCACTAACAGTTGCACTACCACCCTAAATGTTCAGCTCTCATTCTACAATACATTCTCCTCTTAAACCAGAAAATTCTTCCAAAATACGGATATCAAATGCGACACAAAAATTTTGACATTTCGATTTGACAATTAAACCTTATATATATATATATATATATATATATATATATATATATATATATATATATATATATATATATATATATGTGTGTGTGTGTGTGTGTGTGTGTGTATGTATGTATGTATGTTTGTATGTTCTGGCTGTAGCAGTTAACATAAGTACGTATTAAAGTATGTGTAATGAATTTATCTTTTAGTGAATTTTCTGTAAAAAAATCACTAATGAGGAGATCCCGACTTTTGATTTTTGACAAAATTTCTTCAAATGAGCGCTAATTAGACCCCCCAGAACACATATCCGGGGTTAGGGGTTACTTTCATATATATATATATATATATATATATATATATATATATATATATATATATATATATATATATATATATATATATATATATATATATATATATATGTTGTTGTTTATTTTTTCTCTAGCGGATTATCTCACTTAGGATTTTCATTGGTTTTCTAATCCTCGAGCGCCAGCACTGAATTGATATTTTTAAAATCAGTCGGTGCTCTGCCAGGGAGGTTTAGCTACTACTCACACTTCCTTACCAAGCTGCTGGGTGTAGTGCAGCTTAGGCCAAGGTAGACTTCAGTGGAGATATTCGAGTCCGACTGAGCCTAAGGGCAGAATGGACGTTTCCACTCTCTTCGATGGCCCTGTTTTCTGTATTTGGATGGATTAGGAATCCGTTGTCTATTTATTATCTATTTCCAGTTTGTTAGGGGGAAGTATTTACACAGTTTGGTTAATTAATTCTTAAATAAACTGAAATAATAATTGGCTATCGGAGAAATGAATAACAAAGTTACGCAAACGGAGGTAGGCGAAGTGGGGGATAGATGTGCGATGTATCTAACACTTTAAAGCTGGACAAGCAAATAATAACAAAAAATAATGTGATTGCAATGGTCAGGTGGACCTCGTGAATAAACAAGTACGGAAATTTTGGCGGTGTCACAGACAAACTCTCGGCACACGGGCTACTGCCGTCGTTGCCGCTCACCATCCCATCTCTTGATGTTCACATCGTCTGCTCAGCGCATGCCTCCTTATGTGAACCATGGGACCATTCTGACCGGCGCACGGAACTTTCTCTGTACATATTAGAATAGAAAATCAAAAATCTAATTAAAAGCAGTTACTAGGCACTATATATATATATATATATATATATATATATATATATATATATATATATATATATATATATATATATATATATATATATATATATATATATATATATATATATATACATACATATATAGTTGAAGTATAGATATGAGTCCTAACGAAGTCGAAACCGGTCAATTGCTATTGTTATCCATCATGTCGCACGTCTCGGCAGGACTGAAGTGCTGGTGGTTACAGAGTGATGTGATTCAATGCTCGTCGTAGTATTAGCCAGGAAAATAGTTGTTTTCGCTTGCTAGTTTCCTAGTTTCTTCCCGCGGCTTCATTCTTACTGTACCGAGTATACGTGAAAGCTACTGTGGAAACCCAGAACCGTCACACAACCACAAATGGCACGTCACGTTATTGCCGGCTGCATAGTATTACAATGCCTGCAGTAAGTCCGACTTGGAGCATAGGTGTGACATATTAATGATATCGTACTTTTTCTACGAAAATTCGCTAATAACAAAAACACTTGGTGATACTTAATAAGATATCATTTATTAAGCTTGGCCATAATGTTTAGATTTCACCACCATTTTCGATGAGTACTAGATATAAAGTCGGTATTGTTTTTAAACTTACTTAAGAAATACGACAAAATTTTACACTTTTATCAAATGTATAAACTGTATTTAGCCACAAATATTTTACTAGCGACTACAGTTCATGTTTCCCTTTTCAGAGCTCTCCCATAAATTTACAGAAAATAATTAACAGAGATCGATGCAACTACGAAAATATACAGATTTATAAATCAAAGAAAGTACATATAGGTGATGTGACTTATATAAATGGTCCAGTATACATAAATCAATATAAGCCTACAGTCAAAAATTTCTTCACAAATAATGGTAAGTATTAGATATATAGATTCTTGATTTGTTGTTTAATAAGTACAATTTGGAAAACCTGCTGGTAGGTGGTAGTAGACTTGTCCTTTACGTGATAGTAAAGGATTTTTTTCACGCCCGAAGAGGTACCACCCAGCACATCAAGGGGCCGGTGAAGTCCCAACGGACGTTTCCGGTTCTGGTGTGTGAGTCAGTTTCTCTTATAAACAAAAATGATGATGGCTCCTCCTTGTACAAAATATTCCGGGGATACAATACGCCTCCATTTGGATCTCCGGGAAAGAGGTGTGCAGGGAGCGCCGGCATCGAGATTTAACATATCCTTCTCGAATATATGTAGCCTAAATTCTAACCTGAACTCCGTCCACCATTTTCTCCAGGCTAATAGGCCCCAACTCCTCTTCCTCACCGAAACCCAAATCAGTGACAAAACAGCCACTAATCACCTTAATTTCCCGAGGTATGAGCTCCTTACTTTCTTTAGATTGCATGGAGGTGTGTGCACATACGTCGGTAGCAATCTACCCTGCACCAGACTCGACAATTTGGAAGCTAGCAAAAAAGACATACTTTGGATGAAACTCTCTTTCAGAGCTGCAACTAAATTCATCTGTTGTATTTACCGGTCACCTTCTGACAACAACTTTGTCCAGCTCTTCGACTACTGAAAAAAACGACAATCTGATTTCTGAATATCCTTCCTCCGAGGTCACTATTTTTGGTGACTTCAATGTCCATAATAAGGAATGGCTAGGATCTTCAAAAACCGATCCACAAGGGAGAGCAGCGAAGGCCTTCGCAGTCAGCAATTCTTTAGCCAATATGGTTCAGCAACCTACTTAATTTCCTCGCATCCCAACACACAGCTCAAATCCCTTGGATCTCCTTCTTACTACAAAACCTGAATGCTATAAGACATCAGTCACCGCCCCCCTTGGTCGCTCAGACCACGACATGTTCACTGCTTCCTGCGCAATGTAACCCAAGGTCACACAGTCATCACACCCACGTATCATTTGGCACTACAACTCCGCGAACTGGGACTACATGCGGGATTACTTTTCCTCGTTTCTATGGTCTGTCTGCTTCTCTCATTCTGACCCCTCGGATATCTCACAAAACGTCACCGAAATCATCCAAACTGGCATGGAATTATTTATTCCACGTACACAGAAAACCTCTTTAGCCACACAAAAGCCCTGGTTCTCTAAATTCTCTGACAGGGCCAGGCTTGAAAAGGTCAAAGCTCACAAAACGCTTCTACACAATCACAGTCAAGAAATCCGTCAAGCATTTAACTACGCAAGAAACCACCATGTCCGCATTCTTTCTGAGGCAAAAAACTTGTTTAATAACCACATCAAAAAGAAAGACCTCTTAAGCTCTAAAGGCAGCAAGCCTTTCTGGATTCTTGTTAAATCTATTGGGAATAATTTCTGCAAGAGCACGTTCTCACCTCTTGTTTCTGGGAATGAAATTGTTTCTACCGCCCTGGGCAAGGCTGAACTTTTTGCCTCGTTATTCGCCGGCAATTCTACTCTCAACCACCAACAGTCCCCAATGTCGTGCATAAAATGACGGATATTATTTTCAAAACTAAAAAGGTACGAAAGATGCTCTCTTTTCTTAATACATGGAAAGCCTCTGGCCTTGACGAGATCGCAGCAATTGTTCTCAAAAAATGCGCACCAGAACTTGCTCCTGTCCCGACTCGTCTGTTTCAGACATCTTAAAATAAAAGCATATTCCCTAGCAACTTGTAAACTGCTCGAGTACAACTCGTCCCCAAGAAAGGATCCAAAGCGCTTCCAAGCAACTACAGGCCTATTTCTCTCCAGTCGGTCGTCTGTAAAGTGATGGAAAGTATATAAACACCTAATTACTAAAATTTCTTGAAAAACACAGTCTAATCCACGACAGGCAGTATTGATTCCGTCAGCGCAGATCAACTGCCGACCACCGTTCCTTTGTCACCCATTCTTAGAACAAGTCTATGGAACTACATGGTGAATCCCAGATTGTTACTCTAGACATATCCAAAACATTCGACCAGGTCAGGTCTGGTACGCAGCGCTTCTTAATAAACTTTCGGTCTATGGCCTACCACCAAAACTCTGTACCTGGACATCAAATTTCCTCTCCAATCGGAGCCTTTCTGTTGTTGTGGATAGCCATTCCTCTAAACTGTATCCAATTAATGCAGGAGTCCCTCAAGGTTCAGCTTTAGCCCCTACTTTGTTTCTTCTCCACATTAATGACTTCCTCTCTAGCACATCCAACCCAGTTCACAGTTACGCGGATGACAGCACCCTACACTCAAATATACAATATTCCAAGCGTGTCTCTTTAGCCCAATTACATGAGGATCGCAGACTCATGAAGGGTTCTGTCTCTGTGGATCTCAAAAAAAAATTTAGAACTGGGGAAGTAGAAATCTTGTACAATTCAACTCCACCAAATCTCAGTCTTGCTTTCTATCTCATTAGAGATACACCAGCCCTAGATCCATCACAATGAACAACCAAGTTATTCAAAGTAATGAGTCCTTTTCACTAGTTGGCATTTCCTTGGATCGAAAACTCAATTGGCACCAACATGTCACTTCAATTGCAGAATCGGCTCCTAAGAAATTAGGTTTCCTCTTCCGGGCTCGCAAATACTTTTCACCGGCTAATCTCTATACCTTATATACTTCACAAATAAGGCCAAACCTCGAATACTGCTCCCACATCCGGGTGCTGCTGCCGCTTGTACACTCGCTATCCTGGACTCCATTCAGAAGAGAGCTATACGTCGCATCGGTGACCCTACCCTTACCCAAAGGCTGCGATCCCTTGCCCACCGACGTGCCGTTGGTGACTTCTCTCTCTCTCTTTTATATAGATATCTGCACGGGCATTGCTCAGAAGAGCTTTCTCCCATAGTTCCTCCACCTGCTGCGCCCAACAGATATACCAGGGGAACAGAGCGAATGCACCCTTTTACTGTCCAGATCACCAGACATGGAACATCTTGTTATACCCGCTCTTTGGTCCCGAGGACTTCCAAGTTGTGAAATTCCTTGCCGGCACATGTTTTTCCTTCTCCTCCGAACCTCCAAACCTTCAAGTCCAGAATTAACAACCTCTTTCCTCCTTGTCGACACCCTCGGTACGATAGTATTTAGGCTGTGAGCCCTCGTGGTGTGTTGTTGAAATTTAAAAAAAAAACAATTCCTCACAATACAGTTTTCAGACATGATAATCGTTTCGCTAACAAAGTTAGCGTCATCAGAGTGATGAATACACTAAACCAATAACTAGAAATTTGAACAGAAATGTTCCGATGAATAGAGCAGATCCAGTCCTGTGTAGTTTTATTGTTCGAATTGTTATCTAAATAATCAGTGTCTCTTTCTTAGGAGCGGTATTTAATAACATAGTTTTACAAAAGTTGATAATAAAATTTCAATTACAGGGATTGTTTAAAAATTCGGAGAGGACGCTGTTTATAATTGCTTGTCAACTAACATATAAATGGTAGTATTTATTCACCCCTCTGATGATGCTAACTTTGTTAGTCATTGTAAGTCACTGTTGTTTAATACTTTTTTCGGATTTTTTTTAGCGTGTGCTTTTGAAACAATTTATAAAATCTTTATTAGGACAAACCTGAAGCCTGATTCTACTTCCACTTTACAAATGTTGATAAATATTGTGTGTGTAAAATTTTATGTTCCAGGCGCTATGTTATGACCGTCATAACTGCGCCAACATTCTAAATCTTTATACAATATCGTTTTTAAATTATTGTTAATATTGTAATTTTATTGTAACTGCTAATATTATTAGTGGATTGTATGAGAAGCATTTTTGACTTTTAACTAATACAGCACATTTAGTTGCAGACCCTTTTCCGATTATAATTCGAAGAAACTGGTTGGCTCAACCACCTGTCAAACCATATGTTAAACTTGAAGGACCAGCCAAATTTGTTGTGATCGGTAAGTTACAAAATAATTTTTGCTGGTGAACTTCGACTTTCATTATCAGTGTTGCTTGGAAGCCTAAATTATTCCGGCCTGCCGTGGTCGAACTCACTTAGTGGCTAGAGGCGTCGCCAACCATAGGTGCTAGGTTCTTCAATAACTGAGCCCACATCGCTCTGGTAACCCTTGTTATACCTGTGAATAATGCAATTACACACATCACTCTGGTAACCCTTCTTATACCTGTGAATAATGCAATTAAATGATTGGTCGTAAATAACACATAAGCCTGAGACAGTGGCGTTCTGCACATGGCCTCACCATTATTGCTTCTTGCAATGTACGGTATCATGTTGCCAGTAGATTCCTTTGTGTAGCCAATTGCGGGGAGCCAGCCTCGATTTAACTTGAAAATATCATCTGGTTTGAGATTGTTGGGATGTCTCTGTATTTCAGACACCGCCTACCTGGTAGGTGATGTCCCTTTATTCTGATATTCTGTCGCATAGAACTCCATGGTTTTCCGAAATAGCAATATCTGGCGAACCCAATTTACCACAATACATTTTTAAGACCTGACGATCGTTTGTTAGCGCATTCAAAGGCATGAACGAAGTTTATTTACCCCTATGATTTCGCCAACTTATATATATTATATAAATTATAGATGATTTGAGATTATTTGATTACAATATTTGCAAAAAATGCATCTAAAATTAACCTTACATATAACAAATAAATAACCGAAGACCATTATCGGTTATCTACGTTTTATTCTACGTTAATTTGTTTAGGTCAGTGGTTTAAAATCTCAGTGTACCTGATTTTTTTTGTCTGATTCAATTTTAATGTTATTATGTAATCCTAATAATTTTTATAGCGACTGTTTGTAGAAAAAAATCACTAATAATGGGATGAGGACTTTTAACACTAAGTTCAATTTTAATAGGAGGTGTTATTACTCATAATTGGTAACACCGTTCCATACTAACCCAGACGTAGAATTTTTTTCTGTGACTTCAGCATTGTTTGTTTTCTCCTCTGCAACCGGTCTCATTTTGACAGCATTACCAGGCAAAAGAATTTTCCCAGTGAAGTCAGAGAAAAAGTATCTATATCTGTATTTAGATCAGATTTTGAATGTTTTTTTAAATTTATTTTTATTAGCGAATTATCTCGTACAAAATGTTTCTTCGATAACCAATTTTCTTATAAGTAAATTTAATGAATTTTCTTTGAAGAAACGTTCGCTACGAATTTTGTTGTGAAAAATTATTCAACGAAGTTTGAATGGAACTTTTTTTTAACGAAATCGTCGAAAATAATGTTTCAATACATTTTCGTGCAAGAAAATTATTTTATTTTCAATTTTAATTACAGATTAGGCATATAATTTCAATTCTGTGTAATCTTTTAGCAAATTTTTGTCAAAAGTATTTTGTCAGCTTGCGCAGAAATCTGCTTATGTTGCCGTAGAAATCATTTTTGTAAGATTTTTGTGAAATACGGTAATTAATATTAAATGTTTGATAAGTTACTGTAAAAAATATTTTCGGATTTTCGTAAAAAAAAATTGGTTGAAAATTTTCATGCAAATTTTTTTTTGAACTCTCGTCGAAAAGCTCTTTGTGAATAATTATATCTGCAGGTAGGTAAATCGCTTGAAGAGTTTCGTTGGCCAGGAAAATGGGACCAGTTTTTTCGGGAAGATATAAAGTTTATTTTTGCAACATTTTTGTACTTGTTCAAACAATAAAGTTATTTTGATGAAATATGGCACATTGTTCCTACTTTATAGTTTATAGCGGTTACCAAGTTTGATACCTGTTTTCTTTAAAAAGAAAAAGTCTGGGTGCAGCAAGTGCAAATGGAAGTGAATTTTCATAAAAACGTTTTTAATAGCAAATATGTCACTAATGCAAGCAGGCACCAATCTGATTACCGGTATAGCCTCTATAGTAAAAACAATGTACCATATTGTATCAAAATCACTTATTGTTTGAAAGTGTACAACAATTTTTCGAAAATAAACTTGAAATGTTTCCGATAAAACTGGTTTCCTAGCCAACAAACTTTAGGTTAATAGCAAATTGAGTTATTGAAAATTGAGAATTCGCTACCAAACCGCACTTACTGCTTCTGGATTTTTTTTCTTACAAACATGCATCATATTTCGATAAAAAATGCAATAATATAACGGTGTTCAAAAAAAAACAATAGTAGGGATCACCAACAAGTTATGTACCACCATGTGATTGTCAAAATATTTTTAAAAGATGCAGCTTAAGAAATCCTATAATTAACGTATACAATTGTTTCTCGTATCTTGCATAATAATAATTATATTGAGCTTAACCGTAGAAATGCGTCACCCTGTATATACGTAAACAGATAAAAACTGAAACAAAACCCGGATATGGATTCTAGGGGACCTAGTTTGCACCCATTTGAAGAAATCTTTTTAAAATTCAAAAGTCGCGGTCTCCTCATTAACGAATTTTTTCTACGAAATTATCTAAAAATTATAGACCGTTAAACCAAAAACTTAACAAAACCTACAGCCAAAGCATCAATTTAACTAAACCTACAGCCGAAGCATCAGAGAAAGCGTCTATTTGAAATGAATTTTCTGTAAATATTTTAGTAAAATGGAGGACAATGGGTTTGAAGCGAAAACTAAAGGTTTGCACAACACTCTTCTTGCGACATTTTCTTTACGTAATCGTATTTGTTTTAGGTTATTTGGCTAAATGTTGAGAACTTTGACGTTTTTTGTTGTTGGGAGAGATCCTAAAGGATCACCCCTTCCATAAAGGTCAGCACGCGTACCAGCGGGGGAAGTCGACGGAAACGGCGCTCCATGCTGTGACGTGGAAGGTGGAAAGGGCCCTACACTACGGGGAGAGCACATTAGCTGTGTTCTTGTGGAGGGGGCCTTTGATAAGGCAAGGGCGGATACGGTTTGTACCGCCCTACAGGAAAGGGGAACGCTGAGGTCCCTAATAAGCTAGGTGGCGAGCATGCTGGAGGACAGAAGAGTTTCGCTGACCTTGGGGGGCCGGAGGATGGACGTCGGGGTGACGGGCGGCTGCCCTCAGGGCAGCTGCCTTTCGCCTCATCTATGGTGTCTGGTCATGGACGGCCTCTTGGGGCGGCTTCTACGCCCAGGCGTACGCTGATGATGGGCTTGTCTTAGTCACCGGCAAATTCCTCGGCGTCATCTGTGAGTGCATGCAAGCTGCCTGTAGCATAATCGAAAGGTGGTGTGGTGAGCTGGGACTCTCCGTAAACCCGGCGAAAACGGAGATGATCCTATTTACTAAGAAGAGGAAGGTAGAGGGGTTTAGGGCACCCGTGATGTTTGGAAAACCTTTAGCTTTAGGGCGGGAGGTCAAATATCTGGGGGTGATCCTGGACTCCAAACTAACATGGGTGTCGCAAATAGAACGGGTTGTAAGGAAGGGAGTAGCGACCCTCTGGCCGCTGCGTCGGGTGATAGGGAGGACCTGGGGAGTTAATCCTCGGATCCTTCACTGGATCTACACTGCGATCGTCAGGCCGAGAATCCTCTATGGGACGTTGGTCTGGTGGTGCGGTGTGAACCAAACTACCAGCAGGAAGCTGGCCAAACTCCAAAGGCTGGCAAGCCTGCGTATCACAGGCGCTATGAGGACGACACCCTCAGCCGTGCTAGAGGTCCTGTTGATGCTGCCACCGCTTCCCATCTGTGTCAGGAGGGAGGCGATGGCGTCGCATCTCAGAATGCGAGACGCAGGAAACTGGTGCGGAGAGGGAGCATTAATAGGGCATGCAAGAGTCGCCAAGTAGGTGGAAAAGGAAATTCCGATTTCCGCCATAAAGGTGCGGGATGCCGAGGATGATATTAGGTTGACTAGGCCATACACCCTCAGGATCCCCAGTGGGGATCAGTGGAGGGAAAATGAGGTTGAATTCCAGCCCGCAAGCCTGGTCTGTTCCACCTACGGGTCGCGGCTGGAGGACCAGCAATCCTCCGGGGCAGGAATATACATCGAGGGCCTGGGGGTGCGCGAGAGCTATGCCCTTGGCGAATATACCACGGCATTCAAAACAGAGGTGTACGCTTTCCTGTCTGTGGCCAATAGACAGGATGTGAAGAGGAGTCCCGAGAAATGTGTGTACATCTGCTCGGACAGCCAGGCAGTCCTCCGGTTAGTCTGCGCGGCCAGAATCAGCTCCACACTGGTTCAGGAGTGCGCTGACGCCCTCAGAGGGTTAGCCAGGACAAAGGAGGTACAACTAGTGTGGGTTCCGGGACACTGTGGCGTGGCGGGGAATGAGGTCGCGAATAATCTCGCAAGGATTGGTTTCCGGCGGCCGTTCTGTGGCCCGGAGCCGGCCATAGGTATAAGTAGGAAGTCGGTCTCCGTCGCCTTAGACAGGTGGACCGAGGAAGCAATGATGAGGTTTTCTTTCGCAAAAAAAAAAATTTCTCCGAAAATTACAAAGGTATTTTAATGACATTTGGTGCATATATTGCCTTGAGAAATGCCTTACTACATACCAAAATTTAACTTTCTAACTTCATAGAAAATTGAGTAATTCAAGTTTTAAACATTTAATGAAAATTCACTACCATAACGTACTTGCTGCGTCCCGAACATTTTTATTTTAAACAGAAGTTGTTTCTAAGAGAGAATATATGTGAAGTATGTAAAATTACATATCAAATGTCTCTTAAATAAAAGTTGATTCATCAAGTAAAATAATTCGCATTTAGGAAACTCCTGATAACAAAATTTGAAAAATATTTTTTTAGGCTTACCTAGTGGCAGGAAATGTTCTGGTACAGCAAAAAAAAAATTTTTATTTGGAAACCAAAGCAAGATATGAATGTAAAGCGATATATATATATATATATATATATATATATATATATATATATATATATATATATATACATATATATATATATATATATATATATATATATATATATATATATATATATATATATATATATATATATATATATATATATATATATATATATATATATATATATATATATATATATATATATATATATATATATATATATGGATATATAATGGAATTGGCTAGAAATGTTAGTAGAAACAGAGGAGGATTAAATTTAAAATTGTTTATCTGGAAATGTCAAAATTTGTAGGTAAACCTGTCATTACCTTGGCTGGTTTATTTGGAGTTAACTTATATACATTGTGTAACATGTAGAAACGCAAATCTTTAAGTTACCTGTACTTACGCACTGTACATTGTACGTTAACCTACCAGAAGCCACATGTCTATGGAACTTTGCTTTCCTAAGATTATTCTTACATCAAATTTAATTATGTCAACAAAAAATTGTACTTCTATTTTAAGCTGACGAATATTTTTAAATGCTAGAGAATCATAAAGCATAACTGGTGCGATCAGCGCCGGGTTTAGGGGGGGGGGGGGACCCGGGCGGTCGCCTAGTGCGCCGGAGCACAGGGGCGCCGCGAATTTTTTAATGCGCTTTTGGATACCGTGCTTATACCTATAAAAACTCGGGACGCAGCAAGTGCGTTATGGTAGTGAATTTTCTTAAATATGTTTTTATTGCAAATATGTCTGTTTTCTTTTTATTTAAAAAAGCAGGCATCAATTTTGGTTACCAGTATAACCTATATAGTAAAAACAATGTGCCATGTTTCATAAAAATAACTTTATTGTGTGAAAATGTACAAAAATGTCCAAAAGTAAACTTAAAGTGTTCCCACAAAAACTCGTTTCTTGGTCAACCTTATAGGTTAATAGCAAATTGGGCTATTCAAATATGAAGCATTTGATCAAAATTCGCTACCATAACGCACTTGCTGCATCCAGAATTTCTTTTCTTACAAACATGCATTATATTTCGATGGAAAATGCAAAAATGCAAAAATGCAATAACATAAGGCGTGTTTGATTAAAAAAATAAGAAAATTTGTATCACCAACGACTTATGGGCCACCCTATGATGGTAGAAATATTTTTTTAAGATGTAGCTCAAGACACCCTATAATTAATATATAAATTTTTTTTCATATCTTGTATAGTAACGGATATATTGAGCTTTATTGATTTTTTACGAAAATTCGACAAAAATGTTATACCATTAAACGATAAACTCTATAGCTTAGGCTACTGCCAAACATCAGAGAAAGGGTCTATTTTAAATTAATTTTCTGGAAATATTTTAGTAAAATGAAGGACAATGACGGTTGAAGCTAAGACTTCTGGGTTTGTAAAACATTCTTCTTGAGACATTTCCTTTCCATAGACCGTACTAGATTCAAGTTCTTTGTCTAAATGTTGCCAATTTTTGACGTTTTAAATCGCAATTTTGACATTTTGAGGAAAATCCCAATAAATTTTTATTTAAATGCCTATAACTTTTTGTCTTTTGATCTACAGAGCTAAATTTTGGTACGTGGCTTACGTATAATGATATAAACCCGCGTACCAAATTTGGTTGCCCTTACTTTGTTAATTTTTGAGATATAATTTTTTTACAATTTTTTTCGAAAGAAAACTCAAAATTTTCCGGGAAAACTTGGACCGATTTTCCTGGCTAACGAACTTATCCAAGCCATTTGTAAAAGGAAGGTACTCACCAAATTTAATCAAAATCGGCCTATAATTTTTTGAGTTATCGGTGTGATACATATATATATATATATATATATATATATATATATATATATATATATATATATATATATATATATATATATATATATATATATATATATATATATATATATATATATATATATATATATATATATATATATATATATATATAAATATATAAAAATTGAAACTGACCCCGGATATGTGTTCTGGGGGGCCTAATTAGCGGTCATTTGAAGAAATTTTTTCAAAATTCAAAAGTCGGGATCTCCTCATTAGTGATTTTTTTTAAGAAAATTCACTAAAAGAAAGATTTGAACAGATGCAAGATTTTTCTACGACGTGGAGTTTCTTGTTTAACACAAAAAAGAATCAAAATAAAGAACGATTATCAAAACATTGTGCTAAATTACAGGAACAGTTACGTGTCAACTTTAAATCAGATATCGATGGCAATTTGTTGTGCGATGAAATTTTAGGCCTGCAACATTATATTGAAGACAATCAAGCAACGCTTATTGAAGCCTTAAACTTAATCAAGAAGCATAACCTTCAAGAATGATATTCCAACACCCGAATATCGATGCATATTCTGTTAACAATACCAGTGACTGTTGCAAGTGGTGAACGCAGTTTTTCCAAACTGAAATTGATAAAAACCTACTTGCGGTCTACAATGTATCAAACCAGATTGACCACTTTGGCCTCACTGTCCATGGAAAATCAATTTGCAGAAAATCTAGATTTTGCTTGTCTTATTAGAGAATTTGGTGACAAAAAAGCTAGAAAACTAAATTTTTAACATGTTTCGAGTTCAACCAACTGCCAGACAACCTTACAGTTATCTTAAATTTGAACAAATGTGCAACGCAATTAACTTCTTTTATTATTTTAATATATAATTATACATAAGTATTGTATCATTATCATATAATAAAGGGCGCCAAATGATTGACTCGCCCGGGGCGCCTGGGTGGTTAAGGCCGGCGCTGGGTGCGATAATGTTATACAATAATATTTTACTAGCGCTGGAAACGCACTCTGATCATATCATGTCATTTACATATCACATAAATCAAGGCCTATCACACAATATCTGACTTAAAACTTTCCCATTTCCAGCACATACAGCGACGGAAGAAACGTTTAGCCAAGCAGACAACACATTACTTGTCCGGCTAGTACAGACATTCCATATTGAAAGTAGAAAGTGGGACGACATCGCCTACAACTTTCTAATAGGCGCAGATGGAAGTGTGTTTGAAGGCCGAGGCTGGGGAAATGTACCAGCCACGGCTCCTCATTACAACAAATTCTCAGTATCTATATCCTTCGTAGGCTGTTACATGGATCACCTGCCGCCACCAATAGCCCTACGGAAGGTTAAGGCTCTTATAAACTACGGAGTTAAAATCGGCGCTATTTCAGAAGATTATTCACTGTTAGGCCATTGTCAGTGTTCTGGGGTTGAAAGTCCTGGAAAAACGCTGTTTGAAGAGCTGAAATCATGGAAGCACTTTGATCAAGCAATAAGTGTCCTAAATCCTTCGCCAGTTATATTGGATTCCCTACCATACTAAAAAAAAAACACATTATATTAATAAAAGTTAATTGAGATCTCGTTGGAGCTTTCAAAGTTTTTTTTTATTTCGGCGAGTTAGAAAGAGATTTCTTTTTAAGAAACAATGGTATTATTGTATCTCATTAGATTATAGGTTTATGAAAGTTTCAGATTTATTTAGCGGGCGCCATATTAGCTTCTGTGAAGCATTTATAATTATCATTATTTTTTAAGTTTCTTCTGAGTGACATTTTTGTGGTATCGGTAGTATAATATGTTCAATGAGGAAGTTGCATATAATTTACTTTTGATGAAAAACGTATTTAAAGTACAGCAAAATACTCTAAAAATATATGTCTACAAGTAAACCCCCCTTAAAGTGAACCAATAATTTGTAATTAATTATTGAAATATTGAATATAATTCAAAAAGACAGGGTGGGCGACAACGCGATCTGATTGGTGAAGAGGTTTGTGACGTCACGATCCGGTACATCTGCTTGTTTTCGTTTGTGTTTGCATCGAATTCTGAGCAGTTTTATCATAATTTTAAGTAGTTTTGGTGTTTAATGTATAATATAGGTTCAAAGGTAGTAAGTTGTGTGTAATCTAGTTTATTGCGTGACTGTGTGATGGCTTCAGCAGATTCAGAATCACAATACGAGAATGCGAAAGACATAACAGATCCTGGACATAAATATTATAAGTGCTGTATAGTGCCCAAATGTACTTCCACAACAATAACTACCCCCAACAAATTTTTCTTTAATGTACTTAAGGATGAGAAAATCAGGAAGAAATGGTATATATTTTTCTTGTAGATTATTTGAATGGAGAACGTTTTGAGATTATGCTTTTATTTACATTATATTTTATAAGAAATTACTACATAAAATCCAACAAAGATATTTACAGGATAAAATAAGGTTCATATCAGACACATACCTCCCAGCTTTCACTCATTTTAGCTCAGCACCCATGAAATTCGGGATGTTTTCTAAAAACGCAAACATTGCTAGTACATTAATTTTTGCTAAATTATCAGATTGTCCTTGGACAAATCTAACTTCTGTAGTCATACTATAAGACTGTACAGTTTTTAAAATAATTAATACGAGTATATAGATATTAACAATAATATAAGTTGATAACAATAACTATCCCGTACACGTAAGTCGCATAAACACGAATGGTAAGATGAGGATCTCTCGTTTGGCCGATACCGGATCGTGACGTCACAGCAGGCCGTCTTTGTTTACGGCTGCGTTTTAGCGCGGAGACAAATATTTTGATTTTATATATTTTTTTACAGGAAAACTATTGGATAAAAATTTAAATTTTATATGGCAATTGATTTTATACAATGTGGTGAATTGAATAAGAGGAGAATAAAAAATGTGCAAATTCCTCATTGTTTTGTACTTGTTAACCTTTTTCTTTAAAAGTCCGTTTTACGTACCTGTTTGTATTTCCCAACTACGAATTTATAAAATGGGAAGTGAATGCATTTAGTTTTAATTTTAGATTTAAACAAATTGTCAAATTAGAGGGTAATGGTCTAATACCTTGACATATAAGCAATTTTGATGAAATCTTGCATAATCACGTAATTTTGTGCGTAGATGACGAAAATTACGAACAAAATTAAGGCACACGCGACATAACTTTACAGTTAAGACGTTTGAATTTTTAAAACAATTTATTTACTACTTTAAAGAATCAATACTTAATACATAAATGAATAATATAAAATAATGACAAAGGTAATGATCAACATACAAGTGATCTAAAGTCTAGCACGCGATGTGCAGAGTCTAACTACTCGGAACAAGAATGAACGGTTGTACCCTTGTGAGCAGCCTATTTATACACTACACTCCAGGCGTGCCACTATTGTCTCTAGAGGTGACTTTGGATCTGCTGATGTAGATTCTCACGAGTGATATTCCGTCCAACTTGCTAGTCTGAGCCTGCATACTTGCAGGCGCCTCCAATTCTACTGCTGACTCGACGGTCCTGACTGTGGGAAGGCAACTTTGTATCATAAACGCCCATTGTTGGGGCTCCATTTATCTCGCGTTTTCTCCGCGATATCGTCATTTTTTTCGACGGAAATTTTAATCATTTTCATGATCGTGTTTTTAGAACTTTGACATCATATTAATCGTTCATTATCATTCTAAACACAATATATCACCCAAGTGTAACGTAACTGTTTGATATTTTCCATTTTTTATACATAATTTCCTGAAAAATGCAGAGAAACCACATGAAAATGCACTTGATATGCAAATGTCAAATTTAACCACGAATTTATACGAGCGTCTCGCTACAGTAATTACCATGTCTCGCGACAGTAATTAAGATGACTGCGACTCATGAGTTTTTTGCCGTTTTAACGAAATACAAGACCTCCCCGAGGTGCTGTATACACACGATCCTGCCAACTGGCGTTCCTGACCTGCCCTGACATGAGTTTGCCTAATTAAATGCTTAACGAAAGAGAAAGCGGAAGTAAAAGTATATATTATGCTCACATGAGCTTGATGTATGGCAAGGTTGGTTTTCCTTTCCCGTTTTCCTTCTCCTTTTCTCTTCTTTTCTTCTCCCTTTTCCTTCTTTTCTTCCCGTTTTTCCTTCTTTTAGCTTTTAGTTAGGCAAACTGGTGTCAGGGCAGGTCGGGAAGGTCCGTTGGCAGGATTGTGTGTAAACCGCACCTCAGGGAGGTCTTTTATTTTATTTCGTAACACCAAAAAACTCATGAGTCGCAACCATGTTAATTACTGCCACGAGCCGTGTTAATTATTGTCGCAAGACGTTCGTCTAATAGTCTAATACGAATACGCCTGAGGTACGTAATGTCACCTTCCGTGCTGGTTAAATTTTACATCTGCATTTTTGAGGAAATTATGTTCAAAAGATAGAAAATATCAAACAGGTACCATACAGTTGGGTGATATACGTTGTTTAGAGTGATAATGAGCGACGAATATGATGTCAAAATTCGAAAAACATCATCATGAAAATTATGAAAATGTTGTCGGGAAAATGACGACATCGCAGAAAATATGCTTGTGCCCTAACCGTGGCCCAGTCTGTGTCTGTTTTGTGAGCCTTGAAGGGTCTCTAGGCGATTCGTGTCCACGTGTATTCCCGACTGATTGAAAAAAAAAACTTTAAAAAAACTTAAAAAAAGGAAAAAAAGATTAAAAAAAAAGGAATGGATATGTTAAATGGTAAAAATATTGTTGTACTAAGCCTAGTTAATTATATAATGGTTGGAGCCACGATGGAACATTGTATAGAAAAATACGGAAGTGCAAGACCTAACGCTCGACCGGAAAATTAACTCGGACAATGGGCTAATGGATAATTATCCGCAGCCAAAAAATCGCGAACAACAACGCTTGTGCCCTAATTTTCGTAATCTACGCGATTATGCAAAATTTCATCAAAATCGCTTATATGCCAAGGTACTAGACATTTATCAAATTAGACTTTTTTAAGACTTTGTACCTACAACAAATATATGTAACAAAAATATAGTTGACTTAGAATTTAAAAATAGAATAATAAATAATAATAAAATATATAATAATAAATAACAATAAAAACTGGAATTTTGACCTTTTTACCTTTAAAATGAGACACATGCTGTTGTTATATTTTCATTATAAAATTGTCTGAAAGCTTTTTAAATAATTTATACCGATGTGTTTATATAATTGAGAAAAAAAGGCACTTTCAATCATTTTTTGCCAACAAAATTATGACCCTCACAGTTTCCTACATTATGTAAATATACATAAATATAGCTAGTGTGTATTTTGACACAATATCCTATTTCTAGTCAGTTGCTAACATGTTCCAAACCAATATAACTGGACAAATGTTTATTTTCACTTTTACAAGGAAAATATTTTGATTAATAATTTTTTAACAAAATTATACACAATTTGCTCATTCTACAATTGATTTAAATTTTGTGATATGTAATTTTATTGACGATTTATAGGCTGTACTTAGGATTGCATAATTAAAACTATGCTACAATTGTTTATATAAGATTTAGTCTGTTGATTATTAGCTAAAAATAATTTTATTAAAAAATCAATAATACTGCTTACCTTTGTTTTTATTTTAGCAACCAAATCCACAGAATAGATCTACCTATTGGGTTTCATTTAGTAAGTTGAAATACAACGAATTATTAGAGTAATTTTTTGACGCAGCAAGTGCGTTATGGTAACAATTTTTCATAAAGTTTAAAGTTGAAGTAACGTATGTAGTATGTAAGACTAGATGCATTCTCGCAACAATTAGAACCGTAGACCGGTTTCGCTCTAATTAGAGCTCTTCAGTACGGCATACTAATTGTAAGAAAAATGCACCAAAAGTAATACGGCTATAGTATAGCCAGCCTTAAAATACTCAGTGAGTGGTGGACGTGCCGCCACCTAGTTGCGGAACCAAGTAGTCTGTTGTCACGCCAGCTCCAAATAACACAAAGTGTTAAAAAAATAGAGACTGTATACAACTAACTAACAATTTAGAAAATTGTCAGCCCTGGCCCATTTCTACCCCAATATAGGGACAAAGTATGTAAGTCTAGATGCATTCTCGCAACAATTAGTATGCCGTACTGAAGAGCTCTGATAAGAGCGAAACCGGTCTACGGTTCTAATTGTTGCGAGAATGCATCTAATCTTATATACTTTGTCCCTATATTGGGGTAGAAATGGGTCAGGGGTGACAATTTTCTAAATTGTTAGTTAATTGTATACAGTCTCTATTTTTTAACACTTTCTGTTATTTGGAGCTGGCGTGACAACATACTACTTGGTTCCGCAACTAGGTGTCGGCACGTCCACCACTCACTGAGTATTTTAAGGCTGGCTATACGATAGCCGTATTAATTTTGATGCATTTTTTCTACAATTAGTATGGCGTACTGAAGCGCTGTAATAAGAGCGAAACCGGTCTGCGGTTCTAATTGTTGCGAGAATGCATCTAGTCTTACATACTTTGTCCCTATATTGGGGTAGAAATGGGCCAGGGCTGACAATTTTCTAAATTGTTAGTTAGTTGTATACAGTCTCTATTTTTTTAACACTTTGTGTTATTTGGAGCTGGCGTGACAACATACTACTTGGTTCCGCAACTAGGTGGCGGCACGTCCACCACTCACTGAGTATTTTAAGGCTGGCTATACTATAGCCGTATTACTTTTGGTGCATTTTTGCTACAATTTGTATGCCGTACTGAAGAGCTCTAATAAGAGCGAAACCGGTCTACGGTTCTAATTGTTGCGAGAATGCATCTAGTCTTACATACTTTGTCCCTATATTGGGGTAGAAATGGGCCAGGGCTGACAATTTTCTAAATTGTTAGTTAGTTGTATACAGTCTCTATTTTTTTAACACTGTGTTATTTGGAGCTAGCGTGACAACATACTACTTGGTTCCGCAACTAGGTGGCGGCACGTCCACCACTCACTGAGTATTGAAGGAACGTATTTTTAAATTTATTTCTTCTGTAACGTTGATCTATTTCCGCGTCTATGGTCAATCACCGACGCCGGCGAGCAGTTTGACCTCACTATCCTAAAATTTTGGGCAAACCCTTGCCTATCTGTAAGAAGGGTAGTGATCTTCAACATGCCCAAACTCGCTTGGTGAACAAGACCCACGGCTATACGCCCCCTCCGAAAGGCGAAATGTGCAAATATTCAACTTGCTCAAACACATTGCCACAACCTCTCGGTTCATGTTAATTTTACAGTGTGTACTGAAAAAGTGAAATGGTTACCTAATGGAACCGAACCCAGTACCTTTGCGTACAGAAGCACACGTTCTTACTACTGCACCACAAGAAACGTAAAAAAATATATAACGAAATTTAAAGTCTGGACGCAGCAGGTGCGTTATGGAAGTGAATTTTCATAAAAATGTTTTTAATAGCAAATATGTCTTTAATGCAAGCAGCTATCAATTTGGTTACCGGTATAACTTATATAGTAGAAACAATGTACCATATATAATCAAAATAACCTATTGTTTGAAAATGTACCAAAATTTTCCGAAAATAAACTTTAAATGTTTCCGAGAAAACTGGTTTCCTAGTCAACGAACGTTGGGTTAATAGCAAATTGAGTTATTGAAATGTGAAGCATTTAATAAAAATTCGCTACCAAAACGCACTTGCTGCGTCTAGATATTTTCTTCTTATAAACATGCATCATATTTCGATGAAAAATGCAAAAATGCAATAATATAAGGGATATTCGGAAACAAATTGTAGGTATCACCAACGACTTACCTGTGGTTGTCAAAATAATTTTATAAGATGCAGCTCAAGACACCCTAAAATTAACATATACAGTTTTTTCTCGTATCTTGTATAATAACAATTATATTGAGGTTTCCCGTAGAAGTGCATCACCCTGTATATATGTAAACAGATAAAACTGACACCAAACCCGGATATTGATTCTAGGCGGCCTAGTTTGCACTCATTTGAAGAAATATTTTTAAAATACAAAAGTCGCGGTCTCCTCACTGACGAATGTTTTGTGCGAAAATTAGCCAAACATTATAGACCGTTAAACCATAAACTTAACTAAAACTACTGCCAAAGCATCAGAGAAAGGGTCTATTTGAAATGAATTTTCTGGAAATATTTTAGTAAAATGAAGGACAATGACGGTTGAAGCTGAAACTTAAAAGTTTGTAGAACACTCTTCTTGCGACATTTTCTGTATATCAACCATATTCGTTTGCCTAAATGTTGCCAATTTTGACGTTTTAAATCGCGACTTTGACGTTTTGAGGAAAACCCCAAATTTCTTTTCTTTAAATGCCTCCAACTTTTTTGGCTTTTAACCTACAGACCTATATTTTGGTACATGACTCACTTTTTATAATACAAATACACGTATTTTGTTACCTTGTTATTTCCGGGGATATGAAACTTTTCCGAAAGAAAACGCAAAATTTTCCGGGAAAACCTTGGAAGATTTTTGTGGATAACGAACTTATTTAAGCCACTTGCAAAAGAAAGGTACTCACGAAATTTGACCAAAATCAGACTATTATTTTTTGAGTTATCGGAGTGATATTTATATATATATATATATATATATATATATATATATATATATATATATATATATATATATATATATATATATATATATATATTGAAACTGACCCCAGATGTGGGTTATAGGGCGCCTAGTTCGCGCTCATTTGAAGAAATGTTTTCCAAATTCATAAGTCGCGACCCCTCATTGATGAATTTTTTAAGAAAATTCACTAAAAAGCTGCACACGGCAAGTGCGTTATGGTGGGGAATTTTCATAGGAATTATTTTTGTAAGGAAATTGAGAAAAATGTTGCTTACCAAGATACCAAGATATAGTAAAAGAAACCTATTATAAAATTTTATCAAAGAATTTTTTCCGCGAAAATTATATTAAACAGTTTTTTTTTGCGAAAATGTCCCATAATTTTTAAAAAAAATCATGTTTTTTTAGAATAGTTCATTAACAATATTACAAAAATCGTATATATTTTTTTTACAAAACAGCAAATTTCTACGAAAATTCGCAAATAAAATATATAAAAAATCAGAAGAATCGGCAGCATTTGATAAGTTAAAAGGCAAAATATTTTACTGTGGTTGCTGGTAATCACAAAGACAGCAACTTTACAATTGAGTTTATCAGCATCCGAGGTCCTAAGCAGCCGCGTAACTACAGGAGTGGTGGGGGGCACAGTGGACCACCAAGGTATAAATTTCATGAGGCTCTAGATTCAAAGGTGATATTTGCGTATGTGCCCGCAGGGATGTTCCAGGTCAAAGACAGAAAGTACTTAAAGTCCATTTTTTATGGATGTTATGTAGCTTTCAATATTATTCTCAAACTCTAGAATACGAGTGCTAGCTGGTCAATTTTTTTTTAATTCGCTAATGAGGAGATCTATATATATATATATATATATATATATATATATATATATATATATATATATATATATATATATATATATATATATATATATATATATATATCCGACCGATAACTCAAAAAATTTCCTGGATAACCAACTTATCCAAGCCACTCGCGAAAGGAAGGTACTCACCAAATTTTATCAAAATCGGTCCATTATTTTTTAGTTATAGGTGTGACACATAAATATATAAACATATATATATATATATATATATATATATATATATATATATATATATATATATATATATATATATCCGACCGATAACTCAAAAAATAATGGACCGATCTTGATGGTAGGTACCTTCCTTTTGCAAGTGGCTTGGATAAATTCGTTAGCCATAAAAATCAGACCAGGTTTTCCCGGAAAATTTTGTATTTTCTTTCTAAAAAAAATTCATATCTCCGTAAATAACAACGTTAGAGCAACCAAATTTGGTACGCGTGTGTTTGTATTATTTACTCTGTACCAAAATTTGGGTCCCTAGCTTTAAAGACAAGGAAGTTATGGGCAATTAAAAAAACAAATTTTGGAGTTTTCCTCAAAACGTAAACTCGCATTTTTAAACGTCAAAATTGGCAATGTTTAGGCAAAGAATGTGAAACAAATACCGATTATGAAAAGAAAATGTTGCAAGAAGAGTGTTCTGCAAACCCTTAAGTTTCAGATTCAACCGTCATTGCCCCTCATTTTACTAAAATATTTACAGAATATTCATTTAAAATAGACCCTTTCTCTGATGCTTTGGCTGTCAGTTTAGTTAAGTTGATGCTTTTTTGGACATTTATTTGTAGGTTTAGTGAAGTTTATGGTTTAACGGTCTATAATTTTTTTTTAGCCAATTTTCGTAGAACAAATTTGTTAATGCATTTTTGCACTTTTTATCTAAATATGATGCGTTTATAACAAAAAAAATCTGGACGCAGTAAGTGCGTTTTGGTAGCGAATTTTCGGTAAATTTGCAGATTAGCTTCCGAACGCTTTTCAAAAAACTGTTTTCAGAAACCTGCCCAGGGCCCCCCTGGATCCACAAACCCCAAGAAAAAGTTCTTGATTACACCCCCCAAGGAAGTTGCGGGACCAGGAGTGAATAGGGGTGCTGGGCGGGGTAGGTAGTAAAAAAGAAATATGAGCAGAAAATGCGAATAAAACGGGCTTGAAAGTTGTCTTTTAGACATCTTGAAGCCATATCCCCCTTACACCCTGCCTACCCCGCACAGCACCCCTATTCCCCCAAAAAATTTCTTGTTCACACTCCTCAAGGAAGTTACGGGACCAGGAGTGAGTAGGGGTTTATAATTTTTTTAGCTAAATTTCGTATAACAAATTCGTTAATGCATTTTTGCATTTTTTATCGAAATATGATGCGTTTGTAAGAAAAAAATCTGGACGCAGTAAGTGCGTTTTGGTAGCGAATTTTCGGTAAATTTGCAGTTTAGCTCCCGAACGCTTTTCAAAAAACTGTTTTCAGGCACCTGCCTAGCCCCCCCCCCCCCCCCTGATCCACAAACCCCAAGGAAAATTTCTTGTTCACACTCCCCAAGGAAGTTACGGGACCAGGAGTGAGTCGAGGTGTATAATTTTTTTTTACCTAATTTTCGTAGAACAAATTCGTTAATGCATTTTTGCATTTTTATCGAAATATGATGCGTTTGTAAGAAAAAAATCTGGACGCAGTAAGTGCGTTTTGGTAGCGAATTTTCGGTAAATTTGCAGATTAGCTTCCGAACGCTTTTCAAAAAACTGTTTTCAGAAACCTGCCCAGGGCCCCCCTGGATCCACAAACCCCAAGAAAAAGTTCTTGATTACACCCCCCAAGGAAGTTGCGGGACCAGGAGTGAATAGGGGTGCTGGGCGGGGTAGGTAGTAAAAAAGAAATATGAGCAGAAAATGCGAATAAAACGGGCTTGAAAGTTGTCTTTTAGACATCTTGAAGCCATATCCCCCTTACACCCTGCCTACCCCGCACAGCACCCCTATTCCCCCAAAAAATTTCTTGTTCACACTCCTCAAGGAAGTTACGGGACCAGGAGTGAGTAGGGGTTTATAATTTTTTTAGCTAAATTTCGTATAACAAATTCGTTAATGCATTTTTGCATTTTTTATCGAAATATGATGCGTTTGTAAGAAAAAAATCTGGACGCAGTAAGTGCGTTTTGGTAGCGAATTTTCGGTAAATTTGCAGTTTAGCTCCCGAACGCTTTTCAAAAAACTGTTTTCAGGCACCTGCCTAGCCCCCCCCCCCCCCTGATCCACAAACCCCAAGGAAAATTTCTTGTTCACACTCCCCAAGGAAGTTACGGGACCAGGAGTGAGTCGAGGTGTATAATTTTTTTTTACCTAATTTTCGTAGAACAAATTTGTTAATGCATTTTTGCACTTTTTATCTAAATATGATGCGTTTATAACAAAAAAAATCTGGACGCAGTAAGTGCGTTTTGGTAGCGAATTTTCGGTAAATTTGCAGATTAGCTTCCGAACGCTTTTCAAAAAACTGTTTTCAGAAACCTGCCCAGGGCCCCCCTGGATCCACAAACCCCAAGAAAAAGTTCTTGATTACACCCCCCAAGGAAGTTGCGGGACCAGGAGTGAATAGGGGTGCTGGGCGGGGTAGGTAGTAAAAAAGAAATATGAGCAGAAAATGCGAATAAAACGGGCTTGAAAGTTGTCTTTTAGACATCTTGAAGCCATATCCCCCTTACACCCTGCCTACCCCGCACAGCACCCCTATTCCCCCAAAAAATTTCTTGTTCACACTCCTCAAGGAAGTTACGGGACCAGGAGTGAGTAGGGGTTTATAATTTTTTTAGCTAAATTTCGTATAACAAATTCGTTAATGCATTTTTGCATTTTTTATCGAAATATGATGCGTTTGTAAGAAAAAAATCTGGACGCAGTAAGTGCGTTTTGGTAGCGAATTTTCGGTAAATTTGCAGTTTAGCTCCCGAACGCTTTTCAAAAAACTGTTTTCAGGCACCTGCCTAGCCCCCCCCCCCTGATCCACAAACCCCAAGGAAAATTTCTTGTTCACACTCCCCAAGGAAGTTACGGGACCAGGAGTGAGTCGAGGTGTATAATTTTTTTTTACCTAATTTTCGTAGAACAAATTCGTTAATGCATTTTTGCATTTTTATCGAAATATGATGCGTTTGTAAGAAAAAAATCTGGACGCAGTAAGTGCGTTTTGGTAGCGAATTTTCGGTAAATTTGCAGTTTAGCTCCCAAACGTTTTTAAAAAAACTGTTTTCAGAAACCTGCCTAGGCCCCCCCTGGATCCACAAACCCCAAGAAAAATTTCTTGTTCACACTCCCCAAGGAAGTTACGGGACCAGGAGTGAGTAGGGGTGCTGGGCGGGGTAGGTATTAAAAAGGAAATATGAGCGGAAAATTCGAATAAAGCGGGCTTGAAAGCTGTATTTTTCACATCTTGAAGCCATATCCCCCTTGAACCCTGCCTACCCTGCAGAGCACCCCTATTCACTCCCAGTCCCATAACTTCCTTGGGGGATGTAAACAAGAGATTTTTCTTGTGGTTTGTACATCCAGGTGGGGCCCTAGTAATGTTTGTGAAAACAATTTGTTGAAAAGCGTTCGGGAGCTAGTCTGCAAGTTTACCGAATTTTCATTAAATCCTTCAAATTTCAATAACTTAATTTGCTATTAACGTAAGCTTTGTTGGTTAAAAAACCAACATTTAGATTTATTTTCGGAAATTTTTTATATATTTTTAACCATAAGTAATTTTGATAAAATATAGTACATTGTTTCTACTACATAGGCTATACCGGTAATCAGATTGATGCCTGCTCGCATTTGCTATTAAAAACATTTTTATGGAAATCAACTTCCATAACACATTTGCTGCATCCAGACTTTTGAAAAATGTGTATATATTTTCAAAGAATAAAGTTGTTTCGATGAAATATGGTACATTGTTTATACTATATAGGCAACCAAGTTTGATGCCTGCTTTCATCAAAGAAAGACATTTTCTATTAAAAATATTTTAAAGAAAATTCGCTACCATAACGCACTTGCTGCGTCCAGAGGTTTTTTTTTTGTTTTAGTTCACCCAAATAATAAAAACTTGTTTTTTAAAGAATTCTCCTAACTTATTCCATTTCAGCTCACACAGTGACAGAACAAGGCCTTACTGAAGCTGAAAATGTTCTGCTGGTGAAAATAATTCAGAATTTCCACATACAAAGTAGAAAATTTGACGATATATCATACAATTTCCTAATAGGAGCTGATGGCAATGTATACGAAGGCCGTGGCTGGAGTGTTGCAGGCAAAACAGTCAAGGATTATAACGGATTATCCTTATCAATAGCTTTTATCGGTACGTATATGACACAGATCCCACCAGCCATCGCGATACGAAAAGTCCAAGAACTTATTGATTATGGGGTCAAAATTGGAGCCGTTGCCGAAGACTATATTTTGTTGGGTCATTGTCAATGCACGAGAACTGACAGTCCAGGAACTGAATTCTTTAATGAAATAATGAAATGGAAGAACTGGGACGGTTCCATAACCGTAGCGAATCCTTCACCGATACTTCTCGAATCAGTGCCACTTTGAATTGTATTTTATTTCTAAGTTATTTTAGCAGTATTATTAACCATTTCTTTAGCTTAAAACCTTTGCAGAACTGAAGCTTACGCCACAAAGATGTTTGTTAAATATGGTAATAATTATTTTTTGTATTAATTTTTAGGTATAAAATGTAGACATTTATATTGGCTGTATTGTACATACACACAATCAAAATAATAAGAAAGAAAAAGAAATTTGTTTGAATAAAACCTAAGCTAGCAAATATGTGCTGCTTATAAGCCCAACTGTAGCTGTGAGGCTTCTTGCACATAATAAACCTTCTAGTTATCACTGACCAAAGTTATCCCCGTTAATTATTGGTCAAGTTCACCAGGTGCCAATAGTTGAATAGTTATCAACGTATGTTTTCGCTAGTCTGGCTGACTTTCTGCTGTAACTCAACTGTTCCTAATTTGTCAAAGAAGAATGTGGGACCAATGTCACAAAATAGTTATTAGTCAGGAGTGCGTTCATGAGTCTCCAACCGCTGAAATGTATTTGTAATCACCAGATAATAGATTTAGCTCAGCTGTTGGCGCCTAGTGAACTCGGCCATTATATTTATGGTACCACAAAGTATACACTATTTCAGAAAGACAACTGCCGTGTAAAACTCTTCTATCTAATGCCATTTAACATTGTCGGCAAAGAAGTAACGCCATTTTAAACGATTTTGTGGGAACCCTAAATACACAACAGAGCTGGGTTCGGATACTGGTAAAATGTATCCGGATATCGGATACAGATACCGGAGATGGCGTCCGGATACCGGAGATGGCGTCCGGATACCGGATACAAGATACGGATACTTTTAGTTGCAAAATGTATTCTAAATACATGTAACCGGATACTTTTTCCGGATAACAGATACTGACACTTTTTCTATTGAAAATTAAAACTGAAAACCCTTCTTCAAGGATTTCAAAGATAAATTGTAAGTATGGCAGTTTCACCTCACTATTCTGGAACTTTTGCCAAATCGCTTCCTTTTCGTATGGTACACGGGACCGACGGCTTAACGCCCCCTCCGAAGGGCAGAACATGCAGACATTTAAAATGCTTAAACACAATGTTACCTCGGTTGATGGTAAACTACTGTATGTACTGAAAAATAATGTAACGTTTCTACCGGGAATTGAACTCGACCCCTTGGGTTCACGGGTACACGTTCTTACTTCTGGACCACTGAAGCTTCATTTAAAGTGTAGCTACAACCAAAATTCATATGTGTACGAACCAGATTAATTCCATTCGAATACAATCCATTTATGTTAACTAACTAATACATTTTTGGGTATTGGTTTATAGAAGACATAAGTTTGACATTAAGACCATAAATAGTAAAAAAAATTGTGAGCGAAGCTAAAACTACTACTAAAGGATGAGAGAAAGGGTCTATTTGAAATGAGTTTTTTACATAAATCGTATTCGTTTCAGGGTCTTTGCCTAAATGTTGCCAATTTTGACGTTTCCAATCGCGACTTTGATGTTTTGAGGAAATTTCCAATTTTTTTTTAAATGCCTACAACTTGTTTGTCTTTTAACTTACAGACCTACATTTTGATACATGGTTCATTTTTTATAATACAAACACGCGTACCAGACTTGGTTGTCCTTACCTTGTTATTTCCGGGATATGAAAATTTTCCGGGAAACCTTTGGCCGATTTTCGTGGCTAACGAACTTATTCAAGCCACTTGCAAAAGGAAGCTACTCACAAAATTTGACCAAAATCAACCCATATCTTCTTTAGCAGCTTAAATATCCCACTTCTGACACCAGTTGTTACGTCCTTCGGGGTTCTAGATTTGTTGACTAACAAAACACAGCTTTTCAAACTACTACTTTATTAGAATCAACTATTTTCCAACACCACCATCAACTAAAATATATATCTCTATTACTAAATGTCCATAGAACTATATTCCACTATGCGCCTTATATGATCGATTATATACACCAACACTAACTCACTACTGACTGATTGACTTACTCTATGTGCGGCTCGCCTATTTATACTGTGCATAGAGATTCTAGAGCTTTCTACATCGTTCCTGTCACTTGTGGTTCGTTGTAGAAATATAATTCCAGATTGTTCGTTGTTACCAACACACGTACAAGATGCTTATAACCATAGAAGTAAGAGAGTACATGTTAATTCTCATAGAGATGGGTGTGACACTATTTATTAAAACAATCGCATAGGCTGGGTTTAAATGTTTAACGCTTAACGATTACGTTTCAGTCAGTTTAAATGTGGCGGTGACGAAGGCCGTATAGCCAGATATCCCCTCCCCCTTTATGCAATCTAATCCACATTTAATTTAAAATACTTAAACTACACTGAAATAAAACAACAGCTTGTAGTTATAATTTTACTAATGGAAAAACATTACTTTTTACAATCTAATAAATCCAAACAGTTTACTTCCACATGCTGGCAATTGGCAGCTTTTTTCTAGCATTTCAGTTTCTATGCTACGACAGTTGTCTACACACTGCCGCCACTTTATCTGACGACCTCTTCCACAAGAAACACTACAACTTGACCAGTCAGTCCAAGAGCCCCATTTCGGCCTATTATTTCTACTTTTTCGACCTTTTCTTTTTCTATGTACATGACACCCTAAAAAAGGCATTAGTAATTAAAAAAAATTTAATTTAAACTGATCGCTAAATATAATTAATCAGGAGAACTGCCCAATATTAATATTTGAAAAACGGTGACGTGCGAAAATGCCAGCAGCAAAAGGCCATAAGTGTATACAGCCAGAGGGTGAAGATTTTGATAATCATAGCGAAAACTAGAATGACGAGCACTGATACGTACATTTTGGAGAAGCCAATCCATTACAATAGTGCAGTCAAATAAGGCAAAAAAAACTGAACCTCGGAATGAAAGACAATAAGTTGAAAACTCAAACAGACCTTCGTTTTGACATTCTAAACATTCCCTCAAAAGACACGTATGATCACGAATACACGCATTGAGATATTCAAGGTTAAAGATAGCGAACATCAGGTTTCCATTCGTCAAATCGTTTTAACGTTATTATAAAATTCCTAGAGCATAAAATTCTCTACAATATATGTCTTAGCAATGTCTTTGTCATTAACCGTTTTTGAGATATTATGTAGAGAGTGGGAGTCCGTATCCGTATATAGATTAATGCAATGTCAAATACACCGTTATATGCGTCGTACAATATAAAAAGTTAATTATCAAGGGAAAATATCATTGTTAATACATATTAATTATGTATCTATTTAGTAATGATTCTTGTAAATCTTGTTCATAAATAAGACATGTGTAAGAAAACATTTTAGTAAGTTTATATAAATAGTGAGGTACGGAAATGAAATAATTTAGATTACATTATTATTAATTTTTTATTTATTGTAAGCAGAAAATATATTTTTTTTGTTTAATAAATTACATAATAATACATTTATATGTAAATTTAGTAGATTTTACTCTTGCTCGTCATTGTTTTTATCTTCTGATTATTCAAATGCAATTGCCGGATCGTAATCGTCATCTTCGTTGTCCATTATATCTGGCTCCACGGCATCAAGGATTTCGGGTACAAATTCACACTCTTTACCTAAATAATTGGAAGATGTCGACGTCAGACTCGCCAAATACCTGGATCTGATCACCACCGGCCGCATGTACTTTGTACACTCTGTCTGGTTCTCTTACTCGCCATCTTGTAATTATGTCGCGGCGAATAATCGTCCTAGGTGCGCCTGTGTCGACGACCATCTGGGTCTATTACCGCTTACCTATCCGTCTACGACGAGAGGGCTGCCAGAATCGCTAACCTCAGAAATGCTTACAGGCCTTAGCTTCACTTTATCCCTTGAGCGTGATCTTAGAGCCCAACATTCGCCCCTTATATGTCCCACCTTGCAGCAGTTCCAGCAGCGCAAGGTATTTGCACAGTGAGCTCTTATTGGGTGTCCATGAGACGTCAGCCTTATTTGTTCTGCTATTTTCTCTAGTAGCTGCATGATCTTGGATGGATCTGTTTTATTTTCTTCTTGGACTTGAAGACTGCGAACTTTCACATGACTTTCTGACGCTTGCTTTACCGCTTAAAACTCCAAGGAATGTGCCAAAGCATCGTTCAAGTTTTTGTGTCTCGCCATACTCAGCGCCTGTTGCGTGTCGGTATCTCTGATTCCGTTAATGAAGGTTTGCAGCGACAGCTGGTTTAAAACTCTATCGGAGCTATGGGGTAGGCTAATCGTGTCAGTCTGACAACGTCGGCGTGGAGATGTTGGAGACTTTGGCGCGATTTCTGACAACGATTTTTCAACTGCAATCGATACAGCTGCTGTAAATGCTGGTCGCCAAACCTCATCTCTAATTGATGTTTAATGTTGTCAAAACTCAACGGTTCTTCCCTGCGAATACCTTGCAGCACATCTATGGCATCTCCTCTGAGAGCTACTATTAACGAGGTCGCTTTCTCTCTCTCGGCCCAACCACTTGCTGTAGCAGCGGCTTCGAACTGGCGTAGATAAATACCCCACGGGACTGAGCCATCAAATGTGGGGACCTTAATTCTTCCGACCGGGCTATCTTCGAGCCTAATGTTTCCTTTGGCTAGGGTTTCACACTTCTTTCCTAGTGAATGCACTTTCTGTTGTACTTCCTAAGTTTATAAGCAGCGCTACGTACCAGACCTGGTCGAATGCTTTGGATATGTCTAGAGCGACAATCTGGGATTCACCGTGTAGTTCCATAGACTTGCTCCAAGAATGGGTGACAAAGGAAAGGAGGTCGGCAGTTGATCTGCGCTGACGAAATTCATACTGCCTGTCGTGGATTAGACTGTTTTTTAAGAAATTTTAGTAATTCGGTGTTTATATGCTTTTCCATCACTTTAGAGACGACTGAAAAGAGAGAAATGTGCCTGCAGTTGCTAGAAAGCGCTTGGGATCCTTTCTTGGGGACGAGTTATACTCGAGCAGTTTTCCAGTTACTAGGGAATATGCCACTATTGTAAGATGTCTGAAACAGACGAGTCAGGACAGGAGCAAGTTCTGGTACGCATTTTTTGAGAACAATTGCTGGGATCTTGTCAAGGCCAGAGGCTTTCCTGGTATTAAGAGAAGAGAGCATCTTTCGTACTTTTTTAGTTTTGAAAATGATATCAGTCATTTTATGCGCGACATTGGTGACTGTTGGTGGTTGAACATTTGGTGGTGGGTTGAAAGTAGAATTGCCGGCGAACAACGAAGCAATAAAGAACTATAACTATTACTATTACATCCAAGTCTAGGCGTAAAATTCGACCTGGGCTGATATCTCCGGCGAAGAGTATTCAATCAGGTAGATCCTCGAAAAATGAATCTAATCAGGTAACCAAACAAAGAGGCACTTAGCGGCCAACGTAAAAAATATACCAAATGCAAAATCTCACTTTGTTTTTTTTTTGTTCCAATGAAATAATAAACTGAGGTAAAAGAGCACTTGCATTGGAATACTTTTAAATCAGCAATAAATTAGCTCGCATTGAGGGATCCAATTGATACTCAAAGCTGTTTATGATCGATTTAACAAAGATTTAAATCCTATTTTTAACTAAAAAATCAAAGATGCTTTTAAAAAAAGTTTAAATGTAAACCACAAAAATCATCTAAATTCCACTATTTATAATAGAGATTGCTCTTGATAACAGGGAAATTTCTCGAGCCATAATCTACTGAATTCAGACGCTTGAATATTCAACACGAGTTGTCCTAACGCAGGAGAGAATGTCCAGCCCAATAATGCCAAATCGTGGGAGATTTGTCTTTCGTGATTCGGCATACATTTTTCTAGGGATACGTCGTGCAAGAGTAGACGATGTCAATACGCGACCGGGTATAAGGGTTATTGATGAAATAACTAAAATGTAGGAAAGATATTGAAAAACTATTGGGGGTAATTAATTATGTTAGTAGGTAAGTATATTCCCAACTTCTCTAAAAAAATTAAAAGTTACGAAAGTTCTTGTAAAAAACATGAAAATAAGTTATTGATATTTGTAAACGAAAGTCTCTGCATTTACATACTATCTGCTCTTTAAAGAGTCAAATTAAAAGTTAAATAAGTGACCTATTGTTATTTATAACAAATTAAACGAAAATATCTAACATTGCAGCTTTATATTTTTCTTATTTTTAACAAAAATACTATGGAATAGTAAAAAATATGGCTCATTTGCTACTTACCTATAAGAGACCTTTTATTTTTATCGAGTAGACTCATTTTTTGCATCAACGTTTTCAAAAGATATTTGAGTTCTTCCAAACTGGCACTGGTAGAACTTAGAGGTTGGTTGGTGGTTACCTTTAGGTATGGAAGTGAGGAGCTAAACTTAAGATTATCATTTTTATTGCTTATAGACTGTTTGTTTATGGTACGTTTTGACTCAGTACGTTTAGATTCTGTGGAAGCTTGAATTTGAACGCTATTGGTAACAGAACTGGAAATACCATTGCAATGCGCTGCCTGTGGACTATATATACCTTGAGCTAACAGTATATTTAATAATAGTATTAACAAACATAACATCACATAAAAGACATAATAGGATGAATGACAAATTGCGAATGACGTTGACTTTTCGGCTGTCTTTAACATCAGCCAAAAAATACAGCAACTACCTACGTTTTTTTTAGTGTTAGATGTTTTATATAAATTATAAGGGTGTCCAGAAAGTTAATTAACAGAAATTTAAAACACACATTATAGAGGTAATTTTATATCGATTTAAACTAAATCACCCTTCGCAAAGTGGGCGACAACACCCCTTGTGGGCGCTGGAGGCTTTCAGAAGGGCAGTAGAAGGCTCGGAGAAAATTAGGGAGCGTTCAGGCGGTACTAGGGGTCACATTAAAAAGGCTTCATAACGTGCTTAAAAAAGTAAAGTTCCTGAGGTGCTTGCTGTACATTCCGTCATTGATCGCCAGTATCTAGTTGCCGAAAATCTGTACGAACGCCTCCATACGTCACTGAAATATGTTATGAGAGCAGCTAATAAAATCAATCTCACTGAATGACAGATTATTTAGTCAGCTTTGCATTGCCAATGGTGAAGATTTCAACCGATTGCTCCTTCACATAGAGGCGAGCTGGCTGTCAAAAGGTACTTTGTTTGACTCGATTTTACAATCTGTTTGGGTCTGTGATACAGTTCCTGGAAAACAAAACACAGAATTGCGCCACAACCTCCTCTCATCAAAGAATGATATTGTTTACTTAACAGACCTGTATAAAATGTTTAATGATGTGAATCTCGACTTAAACTTGTTAAGACAAAAATGCCGTTGCTGCTTTCGTAGCCAAACTGCGTGGCATATCGTTCGGCCGACAGCTCGTTTAGTCGACACGAATAGAACGGCGATTCGAGCGTTAATACCGCTTTTTTCAGTATTTGCCTGGCCGACTGGCTGAAGCGTTTTGTTTCCTTCTATAAAGCCTAGTATTGATCTCTGCTTCATATTTAGTCTCAAAACATGACATATAAGCAAAATTGAAATAAAAATGCCAATTTACATCCGGGGCAATATGCACTCTTTATAATGGCTTACCTAATTGCATAGTAATATTTTGAGGTTTAGTTTGATTTTAATTTTTGTTTTGCTTTAATATAACATTGTAAAAAAATATGTTTAAGTTATTAAATACAAATAGACATACTTATGGGTAATTAATTGTTATATATGTAAATATGTATGAAACTCAATCCTGACTCACCGTAATGAAAAGGTCATTTTCTAATAAAAAAATCGATTGATATAAGATTTATTCCATATTTTAATTACAAAAATGTGATTTAAAGTGAAGCCACATATTATCAAGCATTTATTTTCAAGAAGGTTATGTTTCATGTCATCTATTTTTTCACATTTTATAATGCATAGTTGCACAATTGTTTGAAAATTTATGGTTGAGGGCAGAAGGTTAAGTACTTCTTTTTTATAAATGTATATAGACAATGAAGAAAAAATTATTGGAAATTGAATATGTGGTCATGCCATTAAAGTTATTCGTGTAAAAAAAATTTTGAGTTAGATTTAAATAAATATACTTATGGATAAATCGTTGTTTTTGAAGAAGATATAAATAGTTGTAAGTCTGAATTACAATGTCCACACTCAAAGAAAGTATGGAGAATGACAGGCAGTTCTGTTATTGTAAAAAATCGAATATGTTTTATTCAATTTTTTCATTAAAACAATTTGATTTAAAGAAAAATAAGATTTTCATAAACTTTCTGTTTTCTTGTATTGCCAAATATTTTCAAAAAAAGCTGCCTTATATTATTTTTTAATGCCTTTATTGGCGTCACATTTATTTTTCAAAATTTACTATCGAGGGCGAAAGGTTATATATATATATATATATATATATATATATATATATATATATATATATATATATAAATCTGTTAGTATTTCGCGATTTACGTTTGCTTTAAAATGGTCTTATAAATCCAAAATAAGGGTTCTTTTAACTTAATCATAGGTATACTATATCAACACACAAAGGTGTTAAGCAAATTGCCTATTGCATAAAGTTTCAACACTTCAGTGAAGAAATACACTCGACTAGTGTATTATTGTACATCCACCTAAATGAATTGGTGTTTGCAGGGGTTGCATACATGTAGGAGCTGTCGGTCCAACAATACGCACTCGCCAAACTGCTATTATACAAAAGAAATATTGATAGACGGGTATTCAACAACTTTCGTAATTTATCAGCAGTATCATTCAACAACGACGACTTGCTTGTAAACAAATTGGAATGGCTCCACGGTGATTTCAAGGAACGATTCCAGGACATTTAAAACATAGCCATACCAGACTAGGTGTTGGATCCTTTTTCAAATGTCAACACAGCAGGATCATCTCAGTTAGAAGAACAACTTATAGAACTGACAACAAATTAGGAATTAAAAATTAAATTCAAGAATGGCTGTCAATAATTTTGACTGCATAAGCCGATCTCGCAACTGTACCCAGGATTATGGTCGATTGTTTAACGATTTCTGATAGCATTCCCATCGTCCTATTTACCTAAACGTAGATTTAGTGCTGTAGCAACGTTGCTAACCACAAAAAGCAATCAGCTCGATGTTACTGAAGCGGCGACTGGTGGCTGTTTTTAAGTAAATTTGGGCCTGCATTAGATCCATCCTTCACATTAAAAAAGTTTTTAATGTTAATAAAAATACTTCTCAATATGATTAAGTATGCGTTTTCATTGCTATCATCGCAACATTCTTCTTTAAACTAAGAAATAGGATAGATGCGCGACAGACGGTAAGTAAAAAAATGGGGGGCTCTAGAAAAAAAATATTTTCACAGTGGGCGGTGGGCGAAATAGGTTTAAGGACCTATGAGCTATATCATCTTTATCTAAAAAGCATTCCTAACGAAGCTGGAGTTCGAGAAAAATTGAAAAATCAACTATAAATTAATAGCAAATGAACCAATTATGTATATAGTCTGGACGCAGCAAGTGCGTTATGGTAGTGAATTAAAAAAATGTTTCAAATAACGGAAAACAAATAAATTTGTTTCGAAAACACAAATTTGTTTCAGCAATACCCCTGTTTTAGGAAACCGATTTGTTGGTTTGGATAACGAACTCATCCGATAGTTTAATGGAGGTAAAATTAAAATTTGTGAATATCTTAATAACTGTGTTGACAAGTCCGATCGAACCAACTTTTCTGGCAAAATTTTACCTTTTTAGTGATACTGAAGCTGGGGGGCGAACTAGTTTTAGATAAATCCACTGCTGATTGATGACGTTTATCACCTTATATTCACTTAGTGAAATTTTATTTTTTTAAATTAACTAATAGAGAAGTATCGACGGTGACTTTGCAAAAAGCTTTTCAAATGAGCGCGAACTAGGACCCCTAGAACCCATATCCGTGGTCAGTTTCAATTTTTATGTGTTTAATATATATATATATATATATATATATATATATATATATATATATATATATATATATATATATATATATATATATATATATATATATATATATATATATATATATATATATATATGTATCCAACCGATAACTCAAAAAATAATTTACCCATTTGGATGAAACTCGGCAAGTACCTTTCTCTTATTAATGGCTTGGATGAATTCGTTATCCAGGAAAATCGGACAAGATTTTCCGGGAAAATTTTGAACTTTCTTTCGAAAAAAACTTTTTTCTCCAAAAATTACAAAAATATTGTAATGGAATTCGGTAGATATGTTGCCTGAGGAAAGACCTTACTAGGTGCCAAAAATTTAACTGTCTAAGCTTATAGAAAATTTAGTTATTCAAATTTGAAAGACTTAATAAAAATTCACTCCCATAACGCACTTGCTGCGCCCCGAACTTTTTTTATGTTGTGGAAATTCGTTGTTGTCGAATTATTGACCTTGCAGTACTTGTATTTCCCATTTTACAGTCACTGGAATATTGTTTACCGTTAGTCGTGGCAAATACTTGAAAGCAGTCGTCCTATATACTTAATAATCGAGAAATCTCGGCCACAAAAATCCCGAATGACGATGAAACTAAAGATTTACCAAGTGCTTGTTTTTTAACTGGACGATTCAATATTTTTTTTAAATACACTATATTTGTAGCTTGAAGAACGGCCCCAATTGAAGTTTTAGACTGAAAATGTAGCATAATATAGTGTAAATTTAAACAAAATCGACTCACGTCTCTATAAAAATGATTTTAAAACAGTTTGTTGTTTTGTATTTAAACTTAAACATAAGACGTCGTCCAACATCGAAACGGTCGTTGATTATTATCATGTCACGATTCAATTAATTATGTAATTAATTGGTACGTTTACTTTTAGTATAATATAAAATGTCCCGGGGCACGAACTTGGAGTCAAGTATCAGGTAAACAGACTTTTTGTTGGAGCATCTGCGATTCGGTGGTAGAATGCCATTGATTGCCCGGCCTCGTAAGCTGACGGACCCGGGGTCGGTTCCCGGTCGATGCATGCAAGATTTTCATGTGCTGAAATAAAACGGGCAAGAGCTGGAAGGTATGTGTAAATAAGTCGATGCTAGTTGTACACATATTTAGCCAAGTATACAGCCCTGCTGCTAACTCCTCAGCGATCATTAAGTCATCAGTGCAGACATGACCTTGAGAATTTCTCAAGAGAGGATCTCGTATCCTGTACTTATTCATTTACCTAATTTGTGATATATTTTGCTTCGAATGAAGTCAGGAATATGACAACAGCATAACCTCAAATCTACCATATGTTTTTGATTGAACAATGTTGTTTGAATTAATTACAGATTATTAATGGAAGCAAACCCAATAATTTCGTTAATTAAACCATGATTTTTGCCGGTTGTTAATATTAAGAGTAATATGTGAAGTTAAAAGTTAATATGTACAGATAAACATTCCTTCATCACATGGAAATTACAACAACTTAATAACGTATGCTAAGAATTTTAACATTATATCACTAATATTCATTGTAAAAATGAGGAGGTACTTACCTTAAAATGATCTTCACAACAATATAAGGAGGTTTTATCAAATAGCTGTGGAGTTTTCCTTTCATCCCGCTTTATAACTTTGCTCCATTGCTTTTTAATTTGAGTCACGTTTGGAACAATAAAAAATAGATTCTCTGAAGTTTTTATAGTCGTATTGTACACCTACAGTACTATACAGTATTTTATAAGCTTTATTTTTCATATTATCAAATAAAATCACATGCAGTAGCCAAGATTCAATCAATAACTTGCAACACAGGATGTAAACACAGAGAAGCAAGTTCATTGTTGACTATTGTACTGTCCCGTGACGTCACAAATCATGGTAGCAAATGAGTGGTGTATGAAATCAATAATGAAATTCGCATTTTCAAATATTTTTTGCATCGTTATTTTTGTGTGTGACATGAAAAAAACCATCTTCGTGGGATGTCTATCAGACACCAAAAAAAACCATGCAAATTGTCTATTGATGGCCACGATATGTCTGAGGTAGGAAAGCTTGCTGAAAATATTTAGTTTGATCAAATTTTTGTCGCAACATAACTCTGTAAAATTTGATGAAGGTAAAACTGTGGCATTGCTATTTATTCAATACAGCAGCATCTGCACTTAAGATTAACGTGAAGGAGAATGCAAAGTTGCTGGATATATACCTGCCAATTGGCTAAGGTGTCCGGGCGAATGACTCGTAAATTTCGGATTATGAGGTCGCGGGTTCGCGTCCCGCATTCAGACAGTCTTTTTTTTCACTAAATATGTAATAGCTGGCTTCGGTTGAGTTATGTGTGGTGTCCTTTGTCCGTATGTGTGTGTGTGTGTGTAAGCTCCCATCACACAACTCTAAGATTTGAGATGGCGGAGTTGCCTACTGTAATGTAATAATTATACCATTGAACTGTCATACCTATTAGCTGGGAAATACACGTCCATAACCTTTGCCAGAAGTTGCGATCGGGCTGTTATGCCTTATGTCTTCTGTGTGCAATAGACATTCAGTATTTGCTCTGTATCACTCATGTTTTCAATCCCAATTAAGATTTGGTGTTATGTCTTGCCGCAATCTCATCATGCGGAGCATGCATTTATACTGGAAACATATACTCGAAGTTAGATAAACAAACAAATTGATTTACACTATTTTAGTGAATTTTCTTTAAAAAATTTACTAATGAGGAGATCCCGACTTTTGAATATTGAAAAAATTTCTTGAAATGAGCGCAAACTAGCCCTCTAGAACCCATATCCAGGGTCAGTTTCAATTTATATACATATATATATATATATATATATATATATATATATATATATATATATATATATATATATATATATATATATATATATATATATATATATATATATATTATTATTATTTGTTTGCTGTAAGTTTGTGATTTCTTATTGGTTTGCGTAGACTGCAGTTTCGAACCGTCCCGCTTCATCATCAGCACGCTACTGACTGTTATCGCTCCTGTGTGGTCTACGTCTGAGATTGTACGCGACGCATGCGCCGTGAGCTTCTATTGGTCGGTTTCCTGTTCTCTGATTGGTTGTGCCTTCGAACTGTGTCGTGTGTATTTGTCTCCTGTCTTGATCACTGTGGCTTGATAATTTGTCTATTTGTATGGCCTTTATTAAGTTTTGTTTAAATGTTTGTATTTGGATTTGTTCTGGCATTAATTGTTTCTTATTGTTTGTTTAATATAGTATTGTTCGCAGATTTCCATTTTTTGTGGTCTGAAACACGTTTCATTAGTTGTAATTGGGTGATGTCTGGTTTTTGGTGTTTTGTATTGTGAATGTGTGTAGCTACGTTTGATTTGTAGCTAGGTATGTGGATTTTATCTAATGCTGTTATATGTTCCTTGAATCTTGTTTCTATTGATTTTTTTGTCATTCGTATATATTTTTTATTGCATGTGTTAAATTCTATTTTATATATTCCGTTTAATTCATGTGGGTTGTGTTCTTGTTTTTTATTTATTTTGTTTATTATTTTGTTATTGGTTTTGTAGCTCATTTTTAAGTCATATTGTTTGAGTGTTTGTGTTATTTTTTTGATGTGGTGGTTATAAGTGAATGTTGTGTATTTTGTATTTGTTTTTGATTTGTTTTACTAGCTTTTATATTGTTTTCTTGTTGTATCCATTTCTTTCTGCTATTTGTATTATGATGTTGTACTCCTTTTCTCGTTCGTCTTTATGGAGTGGTACATTTAGCATTCTGTTTATTAAGTATCTGTATGCGGCCATTTTGTGTGTGTGTGGGTGTAGTGAGTGTTTAGGTATAATGATGTCTGTTTGTGTAGGTTTTCTGTATATTTTGTATTCAATCTGGTTTTATTTTCTGATTAGTGTTAGGTCTAGGAAGTTGATGGTGTTGTTTGATTCTTTTTCTATTGTAAATTTTATGTTTTTGTTAATTTGGTTTGTTTTTTCGAGGATATTGTCTATGTTGGTTTTTTGATTGTCGTATATTATTATTATATCATCGACTATCTTATCCATTTGATGTTTGGGTCTGTCTCTTTTATGATGGTGTTGATTTTATATTCTAACTGTTGTATGTATATTTCTGCCATGATGCTTGATAGTGGAGATCCCATTGGTAGTCCGTCTTCTTGGATGTAGTATTAGCTGTTGAACTCAAAGTAATTTTGTTTTAATATGATGTTTAATATTTCGCTGATTTGTTATTTTGTATTTTATTTTCGATTATATTTGAAGTTTCGTTAATGGTATATTGGTGTACATATTTGTTATGTCAAATGAGGCAAGTCTTGTGTTTTTGTTTCCTAGTTTATGCACTAGTTTTATGGAGTTTTTATGTTAAATTTGTTTTCTAGTTGTATTTCTTGTTTTAGTACTTGGTCCATTTCTTTTGCTATTTTGTATGAAGTTGCATCTTTGAAGTTGATGAGTGGTCTTATTGGGTATCCCGTTTTGTATATTTTTATTATTCCTGTCATTGGTGGTGCTTTAGGGTTGTTGTTATAATAATGTGTTGTTTTTTGGTTAAATATGTTCTTGTGTTTTTTCATGATGTTTAATATTTGATTTTGGAATTTTTTCGTTGGGTTTTCGTTCAGTTTCTTGCATTTGTTTGTTGAGATGAAAGTGTTTTTTCTATGTAGTCCTGTGTTTTTATTGCTATTAGTGCATCGCTTTTATCTGTTTTTGCTATTGTTATGTTGTTATATGTGACTTTGTTTGTTTGTTGTCGTTGAACCTTCCCAAAAGTATTAATCAAAGACCTCGTCTGGCGACAAAAATAGAATACACTGCAGAATTTGCCAGCGACTAGTTCCCCTCTCGGTTCCGTTTCTTTACCTAAGATCCGGTATATAAGGTGATGTTAGTTTTTAAAGTAGCTAGAATTTTTCATCCTCTGATGACGCTAACTTGGTTAGTGAAACGATCCTCAGGTCTTTTAAAATGTGTTGTGGTTATTTGGGTTCTCCAAGTGTACTTATCAGTGGTCATCACAGGTTCCAATCTTCACTTAGTGTATATTGTTTTGTTTTTAAACATCTTAATGCATTTAAAGGGAATATAGTGAGTTGCATTTAAAGGGAATATAGTGAGTTGCAGTTATCCCACTAGAAATAATGCTTTATTTATTTGTCTCATACAACATGGTATACATTACCGGTAATGGGTGTGAAACTTATCAAAACAGTAACAAATTAACAAACAAAACAAAAAATACTTAAGTTCAAATAAAACAATAAATTCAAATAAAATAAAATAAAACAAAATAAAATGGACTAAAATTTGATTATCTCCCATATTTTTCCCCTTGTATTGTTTTATCAGCTAAGTACTCATCAACAGTATAGTTAGTAAGCCTTATCTTCTAATATTTTTCTCAATTTCGTTTTGAGTGTCGAATGATTGCATTTTTTTATTTCATTAGGTATATGGTTATATATTTCTATGATGGCGGCATGTACATTTTTTTGTAAATATGTAAAGTTTTGTCTTTGGCTGTTCAAATATTATGTTCGTGTGTACGTATACACTCCTTAAACAGTTCACTGTGGGTTTTTTTATAAGCATTACTGCATTTAAGATGTACATACATGTGACTGTAAGTATTTTTTCCCTTATGAAGTGTGATTTACAGCTTGCTGTTTGTTCCAAGTTCAGTATACTTCTGAGACATCTCTTCTGAAGTACAAAAATTTTGTTTACATCTGTAGATGTCCCCCAAAATATGATGCCATATTGTATTCTACTTTTTATATAGGCGTGATATGCCATTATAGCTACATTTTTATTTGTTATCATAGCCAGTGTTCTCAGTGCAAATATATATCTTGACATGTTATTGGCAATGGAGTTAATATTGTTGACGATAGTCAACACACATGTATAATACGTAGTTCATCTTTCCTTTGTCTATAGAGGTCAGCATCGCTCGGGCATCACCCCTTCCTTAGAGGGGCAAGGCGCGGGCGATTCATTAGGCATTTAAGCATTAAGTCAGAAGAACTAAATCAGTTAAGACGTCTTTAGTCTTTATACGTTATACAATAATTCATTATACAAATATACATATACATACGCATAATATCCTTTATACAAAATACAAGTTCAGCAACTGTAATTCAGTCTCATATCAAATAGTTATAGTGTGTATGTGTAAATTGTGTTCTACATACAAAGTAATAGTTATATAAAAACGTTATTAAGTAATCCGAGAGTGTTAGTGTTTTAACCACCCTTTAAATCAATACAAGTAAAATAAATCACACAATTAGTGTTGCTCGTCAACAAATATGTTTCTTCCAGTCAAGACGATGGTCAATTTCTATTCCAACATTTATTTAGAACATAATCTAATCTTTCCAAGTAGATGTTTATTTCACCCATTGGAGGTCTGTATATACATAAAATTACAGTTTTCAAAGGCTTACTCACCACAGAAGAGCACTCAAACTGACCTTCAATACTACCCTGTTTAATTTCTAGAGATTCCTTCCATGTTTCACCATTTTTTACATAAATTAGACTTCCACCCTGTTTCTTGTTTTGTCTGGAAAACACTGACTTTATTTCATAACCGTTCACTTGAATGTTCTCCTCTTGCAAACACCAGTGCTCCGTAAGGCCTATGACATCTGGTTTTTCTTCCAAAGTTTGTAGAAATACTTCCATTTCCAGCACTTTATTCTTGATTGATTGAATGTTCTGATGATAAACCACTGTATCACAGTTTTCCGTCATCTTCAATTTTTCTCCGACTTTTTGTTTCATTATCTTCCTATTTATTTTTTTGTTCTGGTTGTTATTTATCCCAGTTAATTTTAAGACTTTATTTCTTTGTCCTTGATTCCTAAAAAATTTTCCCTCTGCAATTCACCTCTTTTAAAATTAAAGTTGAATCGTCTAATAATTATGCCAGCAGGCCAAAATTTCGGCTTGCTCATAATTTCGTGTAGGTCATTAGTTATTCCTACTTGGAATGCTTTTGCTTTTCCTTTGGTAGCCAGCGGTCTAACCCTGAGTTCTTCATCACACTCTATTCTACACTTATTCTTGACATAATTTCTCACTGTATTTTCACTAACATTTTCTTATATAATAAGGGTGTATTAGTATCGTAGCAGTGCTCGACCTCTATTTATCAGAAAGGCATGTTCTATAATGCATGTAAATTTTAAACTGCACTTCCTCCATCTGATGAGAAAAGAAGAAAATCCTGTAAATGCTTCTTGGCGGTTTTTTTTCCTCACGTATTAGTGTATAGGGTCCTTCAAAAAAGAATAACTAGTTTATTTTATAAATGAAGATTTATTGGTGAAAGTTGGAAATGAAAAGAAAACAATTTATTACAGGAAATGAGTGGCTAGATTTATTTATGAAATATCGTATAGCCTAACTCCCTCAGTCATATTCAAGCCACCCTTCCAAGAGACGAACGAATAAGTAACTCTGCACATTCTCCATCTCTGGAATTTCCGCTTCAAGGTTTCTTTTAAATTCATTAATTGTGCTTGGTTTTGCAATGAAAACGTTACCTTTTATGTATCACATAGAAAAAATCCGGAGCAGTGATGTCTGGTGACCTTGATGTCCAGTTCAAGTCACCATTGCAATAAATTTGGTTAACAGTATAACCTATATAGTAAAAACAAGGTGCCATGTTTCATTAACATAACTTTATTGTTTGAAAATGTACAAAAATTTCCAAAACTAAACTTAAAGTGTTCCCGAAAAACTCGTTTTTTGGTCAACCTTATAGGTTAATAGCAAATTGAGCTATCAAATATGAAGCATTTGATCAAAATTCGCTTCCATAACGCACTGGCTGCGCCCAGAATTTCTTTTCTTACAAACATGCATTATATTTCGATGGAAAATGCAAAAATGCAATAACATAAAACGTGTTTGATTAAAAAAAAGAGAATTTGTATCACCAACGACTTATGAGCCACCCTGTGATTGTAGGAATTTTTTTTTAAGTTGTAGCTCAAGACACCCTATAATTAATGTATACAATTTTTTTCATATCGTATAATAACGGTTATATTGAGCTTTATTGATTTGTTACAAAAATTCGACAAAAATTATATACCATTAAACGATAAACTCTATAGCTAAGGCTACTGCCAAGCATCAGAGAAAGGGTCTATTTGAAATGAACTTTCTGGAAATATTTTAGTAAAATAAAGGACAATGACGGTTGAAACTAAGACTTCAGGGTTTGTAAAACATTCTTCTTGAGACATTTTCTTTCCATAGCCCGTATTAGATTAAAGTTCTTTGCCTAAATGTTGCCAATTTTGACGTTTTAAATCGCAACTTTGACTTTTTGAGGAAAACCCCAATTAATTTTTATTTAAATGCCTATAACTTTTTTCTTTTGACCTACAGATCTAAAGTTTGGTACGTAACTTACATATAATGAGATTAACCCCGCGTGCCAAATTTGGTTGCCCTTACTTTGTTAATTCGGGAGATATAAATTTTTTTCGAAAGAAAACAACATTTTCCGGGAAAACCAGGGCCGATTTTCCTGGATAACGAACTTATCCAAGCCATTTGCAAAAGGAAGGAACTCAACAAATTTAGGCAAAATCGGCCCATTATTTTTTGAGTTATCGGTGTGATACATCTATACATCTATATATATATATATATATATATATATATATATATATATATATATATATATATATATATATATATATATATATATATATATATATATATATAAACATATAAAAATTGAAACTGACCCCAGATATGTGTGTTCTGGGGGGCCTAATTAGCGCTCATTTGAAGAAATTTTTTCAACATTCAAAAGCTGGGATCTCCTCATTAGTGAATTTTTTTTAAAAGAAAATTCACTTAAACATGTTGCACTGACCAACTGTTCTTTTAAAAAACCGTCAAATGATTTTAATTGCTTTACAAACTCGTTCAAATATTTTCCAAGCTATTTGAAACAATACAAAATATATGGTACCTACTACAATTTTTATTTATAAAAACCAGTTAGGTAACCCCTTTTGAAGGACCTGTATTTCATGTAATAAGAAATAAAATTATTATCATTATTATTATTATCATTATTATTATCATCATTATTATATTATTTTAACTACTTCCAAAGCATGCTGGAAACTAATAATAATGAAATCAAATTGTTCAATATAAAAAGTTTTATTTTACAAATCCTGATCAGAACGCACATCTGGTAAGTTTTTAGCAGATCATTATTTATGTAACTAACAATATATATTTTTCTACTTTTAGATTAAATGATTTACATACACGTTTTAATTGCTATATAATTTTCATATGATTAACGTTCTCAGTATGTTCTACATGACGGGGTTTCCTGTACTTATAGTTTATTGCTTTAAAGCACAAAATTAGGCCTGTTGATTTGAATAATGGAAACAAAATTCATAAAACAAAATGGTTGTGAAACAATTTCCGAATATTAGTCGAACAAGTCAAAGATCCATGTCATATTATTAATATTATATGGCACCTATTCCGCTATATTTACCACTTTTGTATTTAAGGATGCAACTTTTTAGACAAACCTGCCATGTAATAATAATATAACAGGGATGTTACGGAGCTTCAATTACGAACCGAAATGTCAGAATCACTAGTTCAAATTGTACCTCCGAATCCAACTCCGGTTCCAATATTGTCACAGCAGAGGAAGCTTAGTATTTATAGATAATAAAACGTAGTTCTAGATTGCTTTTAAACAAATTGAACAACTTTCATTAAAATTTCTATTTATTTACATTTTTATGATATCCACAGATTTAGATGAGAGTTGTGGTATATGGTTTAGTGACATATTTTCGTAGCCTGTCCGTTTAAAACTTAATTTGGAGATTTTGTTTGCAATGGCAGCGGAACCCTGATTTATCTGTCTGACCTTGTCTAACATTATAGGCATCCATTTATAGGTATTTTCAGGTCATGTCGTAGATTATTGATTTTTTATTTAATTATAAGTCGAGATTTACTGAAGCCCGGAGACAATATAAAACTTCACCCTACCCATTGCTGTGCAGACTAGTTCAAGGCGCAGCTATTTTGGAATGGGTGGAGTAGAAAAGACAAAGGGCATACACAATAAGCCAAAGGCTGCAGTGCTATCGGGGCGGAAAAGACGAGAAAAGAAGAAGAAAGGGAGAAAAAAAAGATCTACTGAATCAATTGAGTTCAAATTTGCTAGGTAGGACCACTTGTACAATGTGCATGTGCTTGTCAAGTTTTAGTTTAATATTTTTAGTAATTAAAAATATATTTAGTGTTCAAGCAGTTTTTTCCATTTTTTTTATAAAAGTATTTGAGTGTCAAAACTGTCTAACGAACTCATCCAAGCTATTAACAAAATGAAGGGAATTGCCAAATTTGGTTTCAATTTGGTGGTGGACAAAGGTGGATAAAGGAAATATGTAAGGACATTCTAAGGCCTCAATCTGCCTACTCCCCAAATCTCGCCGGAGATCGTCTGTGAGGTCTCAGTGCGTTCAACCCCAGATCTCGCTGAGGTCTAGGGTTGAACACACTGAGACCTCATAGAGGATCTCCGGCGAGATTTGGGTAGTAGGCAGATTGAGGCCCCGTAATCGAACTAAAACAACCCAACCCATCTTTGTGCACCGCTCTAAGGAGTAGGCAGATTGAGGCCTTAAGAGTGTCCTTACATATTTCCTTTACCCACCTTTGTCCACCGCTCTAAGGAGTAGGCAGATTGAGGCCTTAGAGTGTCCTTACATATTTCCTTTACACACCTTTGTCCACCACTCTAAGGAGTATGCAGATTGAGGCCTTAGAGTGTCCTTACATATTTCCTTTACCCACTGTTGTCCACCACTCTAAGGAGTAGGCAGATTGAGGCCTTAGAGTGTCCTTACATATTTCCTTTACCCACCTTTGTCCACCACTCTACGGAGTAGGCAGATTAAGGCCTTAGAATGTCCTTACATATTTCCTTTACCTCTTGAAAATGGCTCCAAAACAGGAGCCGAAACGTCGCCTTTTCATAAATTCTGGACGCGGTTCATCCCGAGAACCAATTATGTCTCATATATATATATATATATATATATATATATATATATATATATATATATATATATATATATATATATAAACTTTTTAAGTAACCTTGAAATTTGGTTCTAATTCGCGCTCATTTGAAGAAATTTTCCAAAAGTCTCACCATCAATACCTCTCTATTAGTGAATTTTCTTAATGAAAGTTCACTAAAAACTTACGATAATCAATACAAATCTACTAAAATGAACTACTAAAAATGTTTGCTTTAAAAATACAAGTACACTCCGAAATATGTTACAATCTGGCTATGTTGCACTGCTTCCATTCATGACGTCATTGCACTCATCGTAAAAATACTATATAGCAGCAATTAAAATAATGTGCATTTAAAATCCTTGGAAAATTTGTGAAAGAATAAAGTGACAGCTTGTGCAGATTGACAATTAATGTCTAGTGATGATTTATGTGAAACCTTCGATACGTAAAGTTATCACAGAAATTCATTCAGTAACTTTTCTATTATAACTTAGCAGCGATACATGGCTGCACCATAGATTAAAATATTTAACCTTATTTTTACATTTTAATATTAAATTTCGTAGCATTGAATACACTTCAAACTAAGCCAAGCCATTGGCTGAGTTCACCAGGAGTCAGCAGCTGGGTTTAAGCGCTTATCTGCGGTTCGAGACTGATGAACACCCTGTTAACTTCAAGCACCATTTTGTGACATTTATCTGTCATTCCGCTTTGACAAATTGGCAACAGTTGAGTTCCAGCAGAAGCTCAGCGAGACTGGTTGAACACATAAATATTGACACAACTATTCAACTGTTGGCTTCTGGTGAACTTGGCCATTGTCCTGCCAGCAGCATGCAGCATTAAGAAACCATGCATCGGATTACCTATTTTAACTGTGTATCCATGAGCCGGTTTATCAACAAGGCCAGCAAATTACATTAAAAATAACATGGTGTCCTTGTAACACTGCAGAAAATTGCTTTTTCTCACTACAAACTTTTTTTATTAAAAATGAGAAAAAAGCACATAGAAGAGTTTTTTAATAGCCTTTTTATGTAGGCCTTTGACTATCTGCAGTATGACCTCTTTAATCCGAACATACCTTTATCTGAACAGTGGGAATCCGAAGCCAAAATCTTAACAACATCCGGACAGGTAAGTGTTTCTCACTTCATATGTGAGAAAATCCCATGTTTACAAAGATTTGCTCTATTTAATGTTCAGTACCGAGTTCGCATTGTAATTTAGATCAGATATGACTTCTAACAGAACACATGTTATTTTATCTATAAAAGATTCACCTTATTAAGAATTTAAAGACAGGTTATACAGTGACCGATTTATCAGACAAATACACAGTTAGTACAGGCAATAGAGAAATTGTTTCTGCATTAAATTACAGGAGTTGTTTTTTTTTTGATACATAGGTTCAGAATGACGTACTGAATATAAAAACACAAAATGCTTACAAATTAGGAGGCCGGAAGTGCCGCCATTTTGAGAAAAACCGTTTTGGTCTATATCTCTGTAACTGTGCGCTTTAGGCCAAAAATGGTAATGACCTTTATTCTAGACAATTGCATTTCTCATGTTTTTTGTTAAATAATTTTTTTTGTATCACTCACCGTTTACAACTTATACGACTATTAGCATTCATTTATTGATATATATATATATATATATATATATATATATATATATATATATATATATATATATATATATATATATATATATATATATATATATATATATATATATCACACCGATAACTCAAAAACGAATGGGCCGGTTTCAATTAAATTTGGTAAATACCTTCCACTTGTAAGTGGCTTGGATAAGTTCGTTATCGAAGAAAATCGGCCCAGGTTTTCCCGGAAAATTTTGTGTTTTCTTTCGAAAAAAAATCATACCTTCGGAAATAACAAAGTAAAATTATATCTTCGGAATTAACAAAGTAAGGGCAACTAAATTTGGTACACGGTTTTACGTCATTATAGGTAAATTACGTACCAAAATTTAGGTCTGTAGGTTCAAAGACAAAAAAGTTATAGTCATTTAAAGAAAAATAAATTGGGGTTTTCCTCAAAACGTCAAAGTCGCGAATTAAAACGTCAAAACTGGCAACATTTACGCAAAGAACCTGAAACTAATATAAGCTATGGAAAGAAAATGTCTCAAGAAGAATGTTTTACAAAGCCTGAAGTCTTAGCTTCAACCGTCGTTGTCCTTCATTTAACTAAAATATTTCCAGAAAAATTTGGCGATTGAAAAGTGCAACATTTAACGCGTTATAACATTGAAAATATTGATTTTAGAAAAAAAAGTTTTTAGTAAAAATTGTAGGAAATTTGTCGATTGAAAAGTTAACTTATAAGCATTTTATTGTTTAAACAATTATTAACAAGGATATAGGTAAAAAAGTCAATAAATGAATGCTGATAGTCGTATAAGTTGTAAACGGTGAGTGATACAAAAAAAATTATTTATCATAAAAGATGAGAAATGCAATTATCTACAATAAAGGTCATTACCATTTTTGACCTAAAGTGCACGGTTACGGAGATATAGACCGAAAAGGTTTTTCTCAAAATGGCGGCACTTCCAGTCTCCTAATTTGTAAGGATTTTGTGTTTTTATATTCAGTACGTCATTCTGAACCTATCTATAAAAAAAAAAACTCCTGTAATTTAGTGCATTATGGACAAGAGTAACGGGCTCCTCTATTGCCTATACTAAGTGGGAAGATCCACAATTCCCAACATCAAAAAGAAAAGGAGGATTTTATTTTATGCCATCACATCCAGTTCTCCAACCAATAAACAAAACACTTTGAAAGTAAGTGCATTTCCTGAAGTTGATAAAACAGTTTACACCTGGTTTCTACGGCAAAAATATAAAGAGGTGATCGACTATGTATATATAATATGTATTTAATTTTTTAACATAACATTAAATGGTTCTAGGTGTGCCAACATTAGTGAATATTTTGCATAAAAAACACAATTCTTTTATGGCCAGACTTACAACAATGATAATTTCAAAGCCAATTGGCTCGACAAATTTAAATAAAGGTATGGAATTCGACAACATGGCTACTTTCAATAACATCACTTTAGTGTGAAAATCGTACAACAGGTCGTTTGGAAACTAGTCGTGTGAACGCTCGAGCGTTAAAAGTGTTCACCCTATTCTGGAGTGCGGCGATTATCACTTGACATTTGTTAATTTAAGTAACTGTCAAATTGTCCCCTGTTGGTCCGGGGACTAACTAAAAGAATAGGCACAAGATAACTCCTGCATGTCGTAAAAGGCGACTAATTGGAATCAAACACTGGCGGGGGTCTTGTCCATGTGGGCCTGGAGGGAGGCGGATATCTCTGGGGAGTGATGTACACCCGGATTTTGAGGCCTCCACTCTGAGCTTAGAAATGGACAATTGACCTCGCACAGTTGTTACTCGGGAGCGGGGTTCCGGATGGGTGCCCCCTTGGGTTGGCGGGTGTCGTGTGTCTAGACGACCCAGAGGGGGTTGACAACTCTGATGAGTGGTAAACACCCGGAGTTTGGACCCCCACTGTGTGTTTCAGAACGGACGGACGGCCTCACTTGTGCGATGCTCGGGAGCGGGGCTCGATGGGATGTCGCCTTGAGTCTAGCACTGGTGGGTGTCGGGTCTAGACGAACCCGGAGGAGAGCTGAGATCTTTAAGGGTGGAATAAAACTAAGGGTTGAGGTCTCTTCTGTGAGCTTCGAAACGGACAAACGACCTCACTTGGATGCTGCTCGGATGCAGGACTTCATGATACTGCACCGAGTCAAACACTGACGGATGTCTGGTCCAGACGAACTCGGAGAGAGATTATCTCTCTTTGAGCTTTGAGACGGGCAAGCGACTTCGCTCAGATGGCAGTACATCTGTCAAACAAAGTTTCACCTCGCAGGTGTCGTCTCCTGTCGGAAGCTCGATTTGTTGGGTGAAATTTAAGCTAACGCTGGCAGGTGTTGGACCTGGACGAACTAGGAGGTGGCTGGGGTCTCTAGGGGTGGATTACACCTGGAGACTTGGGTCTACTCTGTGAGCATCGATACAGGCTAACGACCCTGCCTGGATGCTGCTCGAGGGCGGGACTTCATGATACCGCCTCGAGTCAATGAAACACTGGCGGGGGTCTGGTGCAGGTGAGGCTGGGGGGAGGCAGACAGCTCTGGGGAGTGATATGCACCCGGAGTTTGGCGCCTCCACTGTGGCCTCAGAGACTGACAATTGGCCTTGCTTGGTTGTTACTCGGGAGCGGGGTTCCAGATGATACCGCCCTGGTGAGCCCTGGCGTGTGTCGTGTGTCCAGACGTCCCGGGGGGCTCTGATCACTGATGAGTGGTAAACACCCGGAGTTTGGAGCCCATACTGTGTGCTACGAAACAGACGGACGGCCTCGCTGGGGTGATACTCGGGAGCGGGACTTGATGGGATGTTGCCTTGAGTCTTAACACTGTTAGGTGTCAGTTTTGGAAGAGCCTGGGGGGAGCTGAGATCTCTAGGGGTGGATTACAACTGGAGATTAGATGCTGCTCGAGAGAGGGACTTCATGATACCGCCTCGAGGCAAACACTGACGGATGTCAGGTCCAGACGAACTCGGAGAGAGGTTATCTCTCTTTGAGCTTCGAAACGGGCAAGCGACTTCACTCAGATGGCAGTACACCTGCCAAACAAACTCTCACCCTCAAGAAAAGATCGACTCCCTCAGGGAGCTGGAATTGATGGGTGAAATCTAAATAATTAGACGTGAGCCAGAACAGACCTAAGGTCGCGGTGGAGGGACTGAAATAGCCCACTGACAATAAAATCTAATCTAATCTAATCTAACTGTCAAATTTAAATTAAATCAGTTTAGGTATTAACGAAAATTGCTTCTTGCATTTATATTTACAAACCTTTTTATAAACATGGAAGAAGTGATAAATTTAGAGAAAGGTAGGCACATATTAATTCAAAGCGAAGACGGAACTGTAGTACAAGATGCAGAAGGAAACTAGCTTCTGATAGATACTATAGGTGATTAAACAATATAGGGGAATAGTTGGTTCATAAAAGCTTAAACATCGCGTGGAGTAGCTTTTTCTCTGACACAGAAATTCATACTCTTACCACTTACTAAGTTTATAGGAAATTGAGTTACTTAAATTTTGAGTTTTTTTTTTTCAAAAAAAAATTTTTTCTTCAGAAATTACAAAGCTATTTTATTGAAATTTGGTGGATATGTTGCCTTGAGAAAGACCTTGCCACATACCAAAATTCAACTGTCTCAGTTTATATAAAATTGAGTTATTCAAATTTGAAAGATTTAATAAAAATTCACTAACATAACGCACTTGCTGCATCGCGAACTTTTTTCTTCATTGCCTATATACATTTATAAAAAAAGAAGTACTTAATGTTCTGCCCTCAACCATAAATTTTCAAACAAGTGTGCAACTATGCATTATAAAATGTGAAAAAGTAGATTCCATCAAAGATAACTTTCTTGAAAATAAAAAAATAAATGCTTAATAATATGTGGCTTCACTTTAATAATATATGGCTTCACTTTAAATCACATTTTTGTTATTAAAATATGGAATAAATCTTATATCAATCGATTTTTTTTTATTATTAGAAAATGACCTTTTCATTAAGGTGAGTCAGGATCGAGTTTCATACATATCTACATATATAACAATTAATTACCCATAAGTATGTTTATTTGGATCTAATAACGTAAACGCCTTTTTTTACAATGTTATATTAACGCTAAACAAAAATGAAAATCAAACTGAACCGCAAAATATTGCTATGCAATTAGGTAAGCTATTTTAAACATATAAAGAGTGTGTATTGTATAAATATAGTGTATAAATTGGCATTTTTATTTCAATTTCACTTATATGTCATGTTTTGCAACTAGATATGAAGCAGAGATCAATATTAGGTTTTATACAAGGAAACGTTTCACCCAGTCGGCCAGACAAATACTGAAAAAAGCGGTATTCTCGCTCGAATCCCCACTCTATTGTAGCGTTGACTAAATGAACTGTCGGCCGAATGATATGCCACGGAGAGAACATATGTATATGTTCAAAAACCGTTATTAACCACAATTTGCATTCTTCTTTTAGTCAAATATGATTCGACCAGCACCTTGATGACTCATCAAAACCATAATAGGTATCCAAGCTTGACACAGAGTCATTGGTTATTGATGGTATCAAAAGTCTTATAATCATTTATCATTTACATGAATGATATTAATTTCAGTGGAGATTTTGAATATATAAGTTTGTTTGCTGACGACACATTGATTGCCTGTACTGGAGACAATGCTGCAAATTTGTTACAAGGATGAATGAAGTTCTTGATAGGTTTGCTGCATACCTGCATGTGAACAGACTGGCGTTGAATGCGGACAAAACAAAAGCTATGTTATTGGGTAGTAAGTGTAGGCTGAAGAAGATAGACTGTAATAATGTAACTTTGATGATTGAAAACAAGAGGATAGAATTTGTAAAAGAAATGAAATATTTGGGTTTTGTTTTGGATGAGGCACTTGGCTTTAAGAGTCACTCTGAGTACATAAGCAAGAAAATAAAGAAACAATTATTTTTGTTCAGCAGACTCAGTCACAATTTGTCAGTGTTTGCTAGTATCACGGTGTATCGCACACTGTTACAACCTCATTTTGATTACTGTGCTACCTTGCTTCACGTGATAGATCTGAACTCTCTGAATGTGTTACAGAAACTGCAGAATCGTGGAATGCGAATTGTCTTAAAAGTGAGCAGATATACACCTAAAAAATTGATGCTAGCGACTTTGAACTGGCAATGCGCTGCAGATAGACTGTACTATTTAACGATGATATTTGTTTTTAAACTTGTGAAGAATCTGTTGCCAGCCTATTTCGATTCATTTCTAGTTTTTAACAGAGACATTCACCAATATAATACAAGGGGTGCTGATGGTCTGCACATATATAGAACCTATACAAGCGGAGCAATGAAGTCAGTGTTTTTTTGAGGTATCGGCGAATTTAACAGCTTACCTGATGATTTAAGAAATTGTGGTACATTGGGTTTATTTAGGAGGAAACTTTTTCAGTTATTGATTTTGAGAGCACATGTATGATTAAATGTTAATTTGTTTGTATGTATTAGGATTTCCTATATTGAAATAAACTTATTATTATTATTATTATAATCAAGTAAAACAAGCATGCTAATCAATCCAGCCTCATTAACCTCCATAAGGTCACTAGTGACATTAGCCAAAGCAGTGCTCACACTGTATCCCTCCTGAATCTATACTGCACATCAAGAAGCTAATTCTTCATTAAAATTATATCGAAAAACGAGCTCAAAAGGCAAAAGCAGCAAACATTAAACAGAGCAAAAGCAGTCAACTTTACAGATTTTTTTATTTACTTAGTCATGTTGTATCTAACAAAATATGGTAAGATATATAGTAAAGTTATTTTCTGGTTTGAAAATAAACAAATTTTCATTGTCACAATGTCAAAATTCATGTATCATTAAAAAATGGATATTTTCAATTTTTATTTAAGTAACTGCAACATTTTAAAAATCGGGATTAACCAGTGCAAGTATTAGTTCGGATTAAGAAGGTTATACTGTATTTAAAACTACATTTAAAATGTTACTTTATTCACTTATGTATAAAAAAATACATATGAAAATTACATAGACTTGATTTATATATAGCTACATCAGAAGAAAGTTTTTAAATGAACATGTGTCTTATCTGTTGTTACTCTACGTTGCAAAATGTGAAAAATGGTGTGCTAAACAAGTTCGTGAGTGAATACAGTTATTGAATAAACATTTTATATTGAGTGACGTAACTCGCAAAAAATGTTTAGTAAAAGATGTGAAAATTAAATCGCAGTCATTAAATAATGGAAATTCGCAATAGCAGAAACATTAATAACTTTAAACTTTGATGACTAAGTAAATGATTCACAAAATATGCCCGTTATACACGGTGGTCACTTTTAACTGGCCCACTATTGAGATCTACAAAACCATCAGAGATACACAGTCGGTCAAATTACAAAAAACGTGCGCCATTTTATGCTTATTCATATACTGAAGACAAATTTTGAATAGATTATATCGTTCCTGAAATATCCTGAAAAAACTGAAAACTTGCATTATCTTTTTTTTATATCTAATATGTTATCAAATCAACTATCGCTAAAATTTGTGGGTTTCCGTAACTAGTAGGCCTACTAGATTTTGAGTTTCCATGGACAACTTTTATTTTTATTATGAGCGCCATCTTTGATTTTTACACCATTAGATGGAGTAAAAAATTACGAATGCAAATATGTATCACACATGACTCAAATAACATAATTAACTACCTTGAAGCCATGATACAAAATTCCATAGACACATCACGTTGCTATGGCATGTCACGTGACTTATCTAACTTAGTTGACTATCTTGAAGCCATGATACAAAATTTCATACACATCACTTTGCTATGGCATGTCATATGGATTTAGATACCTTCAGCTCTCAATTAAAAATTTCATTGTCTCGAATTAAATTACAATGTTATAATTAAATGCTAAACGCGGCGGTTCAGTGGTAGGGCGTGTGCCTCTGGGCACAAGAGTCCTCGAATCGATTCCCAGCAAAACCGTGAAATTATTTTTTAATACATACTGTAAATTAACACAAATCGAGGTTGTGAGAGTGTTTGAGCAAGTTGAACGTCTGCACGTTTCGCCCTTCGCTGGGAGCATAAAGCCCTCGGTCCTGTGTATCATGCGATTTTAGGTACATTGAAGATCCCTTCCCTTCTTACAAAAAGACAGAGCTTCGGCAAGATTTCCGGAATAATAAAGTGAAACGGCTCCCTGGCATCAATGATTGGCCATAGTCGCAGGACTTGGCCGACATTACAGAAACAAAATACAAATACAAAGATATATATATATATATATATATATATATATATATATATATATATATATATATATATATATATATATATATATATATATATATATATATATATATTGTCACAGCGAACACTCTGGAATGACATTTCTAGAATAGACCAGAAGTGACAGGTGTAGAGTAGTGTAGAACGTCAAGAATCTCTATAGACAGATATAAATAGACGAGCGGTGCGCAGAGTAAGTTAGTTCAGTATTGAATAAGGTGGTGTAGAAAAGTGATCATAGAGTATTAAGCGAGTCAACAGTAAGTGTTGGTGAATAAGAAGCGATCATAGAAGGCGATAGTGGAATATAGTTCTATGGACATTTAATAATAGAGAAGAGAAATATTTTAGTTGACACTGGTGATGGAAAATAGTTGGTAATAATAAATTAGTAGTTTGGAAAGTTGAAAGTAACAACTGGTTTCAGAAGTGGGATTTTCAACCTGCTAGCAGAAATATTTTCCAGAATATTCGTTGAGCAACATGAAAACTTCTAAAATCTCTGGAAGATCAGTGTCAGCAGTAATTAATAACTGGGTGTGTTCTTGAAACAGAATAAACTGTGTATCAGCTTTAAGTACGTCTATGCCTAAGACACGTAGCGCAACAGCCAATATGGACGCCCAGCTATTGGTAATGATTTTTTTAAATGGACAAAGGAGCAAAATTAGCACGAGAAGAAACCAGAAAAAGAGATAAGAAGCCAAAGAAGAAATGAGAAAAAGAGATGAAGAGATTTAGAAGCCAGAAAAAGAGATGAAGAAGCCAGAAAAGGAGATGAAGAAGCAAGAAAAAGAGACGACGAAGCGAAAGAAGAAATGAGAAAAAGAGATGAAGAGGCCAAAGAAAAAATGAGAAAAAGAGATGAAGAGGTCAGAAGAAGAGACGAAGAAGCCAAAGAAGAAATGAGAAAAAGAGATGAAGAGGCCAGAAAAAGAGACAAAGAGATAAAAGAGGAACTGGGAAAAAGAGACGAAGAAGCCAGAAGAAGAGATGAAGAAACAAAGAAAATTCTGCAAGAACAAGCCAGTAGAATTGAGAATATTACTTCGTGTGTGGACGAACGTATGAAGCGGGTAAAAGACGACATCCTCCAACAAGTAGAAAGCAGAGTAAGGGGTATCAGCGACGATGTACATGACAAGCCGACGAATATACATGAGGAAGTGCATCAGAAAATACAATTACTAGAAAATAAGTGCGAAACCCTAGCCAAAGGAAACATCAGGCTCGAAGATAGCCCGGTCGTAAGAATTAAGGTCCCCACATTTGATGGTTCAGTCCCATGAGGGTATTTATCTACACCAGTTTGAAGCCGCTGCTATAGCAAATGGTTGGGGCGATAGAGAGAAAGCGACTTCGTTAATTGTAGCTCTTAGAGGAGATGCTCTAGATGTGCTTCAAGGTATTCCCAGGAAAGAACCGCTGAGTTTTGACAGCATTAGATATCAATTAGAAATGAGGTTTGGTGATCAGCATTTACAACAGTTATATCGATTGCAGTTGAAAAATCGTTGTCAGAAACCAGGTGAAAGTCTCCAACATCTCCACGCCGACGTTGTCAAACTGACGCGATTAGCCTACCCCATAGCTCCGATGGAGTTTTTAAACCAGCTGTCGGTGTAAACCTTCATTGACGCCATCAGAGATACCGACACGCAGCAGGCGCTGAGGATGGCAAGACACAAAAACTTGAACGATGCTTTGGCACATGCCTTGGAGTTTGAAGTGGTAAAGCAAGTGTTGGAAAGTCATGTGAAAGTTCGCAGTCTCCAAGTCCAAGAAGAAAATAAAACAGATCATCCAAGATCATGCAGCTACTAGAGAAAATAACAGAACAAATAAGGCCGACGTCTCATGGACACCCAATAAGAGCTTACCGTGCAAATGCCTTGCACTGCTGGAACTGCGGCAAGGTGGGACATATAAGGGGCGAATGTTGGGCACTAAGATCACGCGTAAGGGAGAAAGTGAAGCTAAGGCCGGTAACCACTTCTCAGGTTAGCGATTCTGGCAGCGCTCTTGTCGTAGATGGATACGTAAGCGGTAATAAGACTCAGATGGTCGTCGACACAGGCGCACTTAGGACGATTACTGAAATGGTTCCAATATGGCGAGTAAGAGAGCCAGACAGAGTGTACAGAGTAAATGCAGCCGGTGGTGATCGGATCCAGGTATTTGGCGAAACTGACGTCGAGCTGCAAATTAGGACATGGAAGGCAAAACAGAGAGCCATAGTCGCCGCCATATCAGACTCAATTATAATTGGCTTGGACATACTGTAAGGTCAGTGCGCTAAACTTTATCTTGGCACGAACATCCTGACTATCGGCGGTGAAGAAATAAGAATGTCGACTGGCAGTAACCTGATAGTGCGGAAAATCACCATAGAGGAAAATGGCAACGTCTGCCGTGAAAGTTACATTCCAGTGAATAGAGCTGTGAGAGGAAGAGACGACCCAGTTACTAAGCCAGAAGCAAGTGGAGAAGAAATTATGAGATTACAAGACGAAGGGTGTAAAGACCATGTATAAGTGAAGCCAACCCAGAAAAAGGTCAGTAAGCACATTTGTTGGAACAGAGCCGATGTCGACAGGATGAATCGGGCCCGTCGAGATATTTGTGCATGTAGAAACACTAGAACAAGAGCAACTACACGGAAGAGCCAGTACCACGTAAGAACTTCTCTTGAAGAAAGCTCAGACATATTGACGAGAAGGAAAACCATCCACTCTGCTGTCCGAATGCATATGCGAGTAGAAAACGACTGCATGATGACCCGTTAGGATGTGCGCGCTAATTTAGCTGGTTTTAAGGAAGGAGATCGTGTGTGGTTCTACAATCCAGTACGACGCAAGGGACGGTCACCGAAACTACAGAAATTATGGGAAGGTTCTTATAAGGTGGTCAAAAGGATCAATGACGTTGTCTTATCACATTCAGAGGAGCCCGAAGAGCAAGATGAATGTGGTCCATATGCACAGACTTACGCCATACCAAGAAATGCCAGAATTTGACCGGGACGATCGAATATAAGAGGGGAGCAGTGTCACAGCGAACACTCTGGAATGACATTTCTAGAATAGACCAGAAGTGACAGGTGTAGAGTAGTGTAGAATAGTGTAGAACGTCTAGAATATCTATAGACAGATATAAATAGACGAGCGGTGCGCAGAGTAAGTTAGTTCAGTATTGAATAAGGTGGTGTAGAAAAGTGATCATAGAGTATTAAGCGAGTCAATAAATATATATATATATATATATATATATATATATATATATATATATATATATATATATATATATATATATATATGATTAAATGAATCTAACATTTCAGGAGACTCAAATAATACCATTATTATAATGACCAGTAATTCATTGTGTTACACACATACATCAAATATAACATTGAATAGGTAGGTCGGCAGCCTGTTGGTATGCTTGAATAGTATCACAGGTTGCCTGCCATATCTGTCTGAGCCATTGAAATAAATTCATTATTAATAGTTGAATTTTAATTTTTGATATCCTTTTATCGACAGAATCAGTTGTCATCATAAAGTAGTGGTATCTAATAATCTTACATTTGTTAGGAAGAAAAGAGTAACAACTACAAGTACATTCATTAAGAAGAAATGTGTAACAACCACAAGTAAGATTTATGTCATCGCAAATTCAGAACAATTTAAAATCACAATGAAAATGGTTCGAAGTACAAGTACTGGAAAAATTAACTTTACAGGATTCTAGGGAAAAGAACGAGTATTCACCATCAGTTAAAATTAAAAGCATAGTGCTACCTCGAAAAGAATTTAATTATTGAATTACATAATTTGTTCATTCTCAATACAAAGTGATGTTCAATGATCCACTCGTTCACAGCATTTCATAGTCTCCAGTCCAATGTTATGGACTGGAGACTATATGAAATGCCGTGAAAGGAGTGGATCACCGAACATCACTTTTTATTGATTATGAAGGTGGATATTTTAAACAAATTATGTAATTCAATAATTAAACTACCTACCTCGAAAAGAATTCAATTATCGAATTACATAATTTGTTCAAAACGTCTACCCTCATACTCAATACAAAGTGTTGTTCGATGATCCACTCTGTTCACTGCATTTCATAAGTCTCCAGTCCAATGTTATGGATGGTTCTTTGATTCTTTCCCGTAAATGATCTACATTTTGACTTGATCTATGAAACACTTTGTTTTTTGCAATACCCCAGATGGAATTATCCAGAGTTAAGCCCGGGACCCTTGTGGCCAATGCATGGGACCATTGGTCCCAATCCAGGAGATTCGGAATCGTTGACTTAAATATTCAGTGACAATTCGGACATTATGAGGAGGTGCTCCATCCTGCTGAAACCACTTAAAGGTAGTTAACTAAATCAGATAATTCATGTATGATACATAGTCGAATTCGTAATTTTTTACCCTATCTAATGGTGTAAAAATCCAATATGGCGCCCACAAGAAAAACATTCGGCGATAAACTCACTATCTAGTAGGCCTAGATAATTTCTAGTCTACCTACTTGATAGCTTGTAGCCAGTTATAGAAAGTTGCCAATTCTAGCGACATCTAATTTGGTAAATAAAAGATTTAAAAAAAACAAAGAACATGCAGATTTTCAGTTTCTTTAGGATACTGTAAAAGATATCCAAAATTCGTTTTCAGATAATTAATAAGTATAAAATGGCGCACGTTTTTTGTAATTCAACAAACTCTGTATCTCGCATGGTTTATCTTAAATATTCAGCGACAATTCGGACATTATGAGGGGGTGCTCCATCTTGCTGGAACCACTTAAAGGTAGTTAACTAAATCAGATAATCCATGTATGATTCATAGTTGAATTCGTAATTTTTTACTCTATCTAATGGTGTAAAAATCCAATATGGCGCACAGAAGAAAAACAGTTGGCGATGGACTCACTATCTAGTAGGCCTAGATAATTTCTAGTTTACCTGCTTGATAGCTTGTAGCCAGTTATAGAAAGTTACCAATTCTAGCAACATCTAATTTCGTAAATAAAAAAGATTAAAAAAAACAACAAAGAACATGCAGATTTTCAGTTTCTTCAGGATACTGTAAAAGATATCCAGAATTGATTTTCAGATAATAAATAAGTATAAAATGGCGCACATTTTTTGTAATTCAACAAACTCTGTATATCGCATGGTTTGGGAGATCCCAATAGTGAGCCAGTTAAAGGTGACCACCGTGTATACCTTTAAAAGAAATTATAAAACAAGGTACCAATCAGTGACTCACAACTGGAACAAAAAGTTTAGAGACTGCTTGTAAATAAGTTTTCATTCAGTACTACAATGCCCTATTAACACATTAATTATTGGATTATCATTTTAACAGATATAACAATTTACAGAATACCAGTTTGTTTAAAAAAAATACACCTTTTTCCCCAAAAACAAACAAACGTTATGTAAGGAACTACTTAAACCATTTTCTCCTTATTTTTTAGTTCAGTGAATCTTCACAACACATCTACAACATTTACATTAAAAGCAAGTAAGGTTATCAATGTTAAGAAATAACGAAATACACTGCCCAAAAAAGTTAAATGAACACTTACTTTCCGATTTAAAAAAGTCATATGAAATGAAAGTATGAAAAGTTAAAAAATAAAACCTTTACTGGTTTGAAGTCACTTAAATTAAACAATTAAAAAGTAGCTGCGGTCAAAAATGCATAAAAGGCTTCCTTAATTTTTTTGAGCAGTGCAAATTACGCAAGATGTGTTCCAGAGAGCACTGCAGATTTCATCTTATTAGAATTGATTTACCTTATCAGTTTATTACTGTACAAATGCATACTACAAGTATACCATTTGGAGGGCGATTTTTTGAGTAAAAGATTCTTAATGCTAGCTAAAAAACTGGAAAACTACTCGTTATATAACTTAAAAGACATCACAAGTTTTGTAACAGTGTTTGTTTTCTTTGTTTTCTTTTAATTCCACTATATAAAAACCAGCAAATTTACCTATGTACAGACTAAAAGGTTAAACCACAGAATTTGTCTTCAACTAGTCTGAACGTATCATAGTCCAATCTTCTCCAAAAAAATTTCAAATGTCAGTCTTGATGTGAAGTTTTTGGCCTGGAATAAGAAACTAAGGTATATTAAACAATTGGCTTAATTTTCATCAAATTTATTTATTAAATATTGATAAAAATTCATTTGGGGGGAAATGGGGATAATCACAATTAGGGATCGGTATATAAGACTACCTATAAACCGATTGTCAAAATACACTATACGACATGTCAGTTTATAAACTAAATAGTAACAAAAAGGAAAAATAATTAAAGTAATGCATATTGTCAATGCAAATTTATCCATTATGCAGGCACTTAAAAAGGAATGTGTATAAATAAATTTTACAAAATCCGTAGAAAATTTTGTTACTTAGAAATCCTATAATTAGACACAAGATGTGCATTGTTTTTTTCTCTTGAGAGCACCCTGTAATTAGATTAGAGTTTTCATTAAAGAAACCAAAATGATTTAATTTTTATTTGACATGTAAAAATAAACCAATAAAATTTGCAAATCTGACTAGTTTTATGGTGTTTTTTCTTACTACCGTAATGAGGTGTTTTTCCAGAGAATTTTCATTGAAAAAATCCACGCATAGACTACGACTTTTGAACATTCAAAAAATATTCTAGACGAAGCGTGAATCGAACCTCTTAAAACCCATGTTTAGGGTCAACTCCAAACACTTCCAAAGTTATTCTATGAAAACCAAATCAGGTGATTTTTTATATTCTTTACAACTTCTAATTTTTTATATTTAAAAAAATCCCATTAAAAGACAAGAAAAATAGACTAGTTGTAAAGTGGCACCACTCCATCAACCGCTCTGGAAATTCTCCTAAACATTCCACCTCTTCACATGTTGTTGGACAACGTACAGGCTTAAACATACGGCTAACAGCATGCCGAAGGCAATCAGTTTGGGAGGAACTAGACTCCTCGATTATATTGAAAGATCTGCATAGACATGTCTTTCTAGACTGTCCTTCTGGAAAGGGAGGACTGGGAACGAAATAAAACATCACTATCAAGGGCAGATCTCTGCTGGTACACACATGGTTCCAAAACCGAGTCGGGGGCAGGAGCTGGTGCAGCACCGATGCAAGATTATCATCTAGCCTCTGGAAGTATGCAACCATATATCAGGCAGAAGCATATGCCATCGAGGTGAGAGGGAGATTAAACAAAACCATTACATACATAAATCGAAATATTTCTTGATAGAGAACCTGCTATCAAGGCACTTGGATCCTACTGTTGCGTTTCAAAAATGGTATGGAGTTTCAAGACTACTCTTATCAAATTAGGAAGCTACCATGAGGTATCACTGGTCTGGATTGCAGGGCACTCGGACCTTGATGGCAATGTTGTGGCCGACGCTCTTGCCAGGAGGGGTGCTGAGATGGACTATATCAGTCAGTCTGTATACAGGACACTGCCGCTTGCTTCACCACATGCACAGAATTCGGCTTGGGCAAGAAACTGGGTGCGGGCAGTGTATGGAGAGTTGACAAAACAACAAGAGCATGTGCTATGTTTCTGTCCAGTCCGAATACAACTGGGACAAGGCATCTGCTCTTTGGCAAAGCCTAACTTGCAACGCAAGGTCTGGATTCAAATCGCCCACAAAAATTATCGACCTCTGTAAGAGGCTGGACTTGATAGGTGAAATATAGGACAATTAGATGTGACCCACAATAGACCTTAAGGTCGCAGTGGACGGACCTTATGGCCCACTCAGAATCAAACCTAACCTAACAGTGGCTTTAGAGTGGATGCCAATGTTTTACCGAAACATGTACTCCAACAGCTTAACAGACCCTATACAATTGAGGTTGGATTTAAACCTTAATTACAGAACAAGTTTTTAGTGCACCTATAAACTCATAGAGGGCAGCATAAAACTTAATGTAAATTTCAACAATTCTGGTATTCGAAGGTGTGACATTTGTGGTGTTGTAATTAACTTCCGGTAATAGTAAAAGAACCCTTAAAATGTCTTGTTGCAGCTAGTCTAATTACAGAACGGCAGTCGTGAATATATTTTTTTTTTATCAACTTAACCTAAAAAGTAAAAACATTCCCAATATTGAATAGCTACATCACCTTAATATCATGTATCTGATATTACACACATTCTAGTAAAAAAAAAGTGAATTACAAGACGGGAATAATGTCAGGATCCAGGCCAAAATGAAAAAAGTGGGATTACAATGTAATGATTCGAGCTGTGCAGTTGGAAATAATAAAATGAGCTACTTACTGCCCTCTAACCTGTTTAATATCCTTAAAATACATTTGAAGATTATGTAAAACATAAAACCAAATCTCCCAAGGACAAGTAAACATAAGCTTAGGTTAGGGTTAGGTTTAATTGTGAGTGGGCCATACCGGTCCCTCCACCGCGACCATAAGGTCTATTGTGGCTCACGCCTAATAGTCTATATTTCGCCCAACAAAGCCAGCCTCCTGCAGAGGTCGATAATCTTTGTGACAAAAGTTGATCCAGATCCTCCGGAGCAAACTTTATCTTGCCAAAGAGCAGGTATCTAGTCCCGTCCGCTGCCGGACAGGAACACAGTATGTGCTCTGCTGTCTCGTCACTCTCCATACACAGCCGGCACTCAGTCTCCTGACCGACTCCAATACGGTGCATGTGGTGACGCAAGCGGCAGTGTCATGTATACAGGCCGACTAGAGTACTCAGTTGTTGTCTGTTTAACTCTAGAAGTTTTTTAGCCCTTGACTCAGACAGGCCATTTATGAAGGCCTTAGAGTGAGCTAATCCTGGAAGATTTTGCCAATACTGGATTGTCGTTCTTTCTGTCCAGGTCTGTAAGGTACGTTTTGCTGTGCATGATGTTATCCCAGCACCGGTTCTGGTCCGACAAAGTCTCTCTGGGCACCACTCCTGGCAAGCGTGTTGGCCGCAACATTGCCATCATGGTCCGAGTGACCCGGTATCCAGACCAGCGACATCTCATTACAGCTGCCCAGTTCGTTAAGGGCAGATTTACAACTCCATACCGTTTTTGAATTACAACGGTAGTAACCAGGCGCTTTTATTGCAGCTTGGCTATCTGCATATATCTTTATCGATTTGTGTGTGCACTTGTTTTTTTTTATTTTCCCTTGCACACATCTCGATGGCATACACTTCTGCCTGGTGTATGGTTGCGTACTTGCTGAGGCTAGCTGATAGTCTAGCATCGGTTTTGCCCCCATATGCGCCGGCTCCTACTCCCATATTGGTTTTGGAGCCGTCAGAGTACCAGCAGAGATCGGCTCTCAATAGGGTCGTTTGATTTCGCTCCCAGTCCTCCCTTACCGGGAGGACGGTCTTGAAAGACAGACCTCTACTGATCTTTGTAGGCATCAAGTATGAGAGACATAAGCTTACACTCACCACCGGAGTTACCTGAGAATGCTGAAAACGATTTAGTTCAGCATCGTTTAGAAATGGACAAAAGATGTTATGGTTTAAGAGCTACTAATATCCGAACACTTACATTTCAGTTATCTATCCAAAATAACTGAAGCAACAGGTTTTCAAAAACTAGTCGAAAACCAGATCACAAAGGCATAGATTCATTTTTAAAAAGGCATCCCCAATTATCCTACAAAAAACGAAATCCACTGCTTGAATAAAATGGTTCACAGAGGAAAATGTAAACCACTCTCTTTGATATTCTAGAACCATCGACGAAGCAAATTTAATTTAATCTACAATGCAGATTAAACAAGTGTAACTTCTGTACAATCTAAACATAACAGAATAATAACTTCAAAGGCCAAAAACAAGTAATGGTGGTAACATCAACAGAAAACATGCACTGGTAACATGAGTGCTGTTGGTAATTTTGTATCTTTGATGGCTATTTTTAAAAGAAGGAACATGAAGGCAGAAGTATTAGATTAGATTACATAGTCGTTTAGATGTTGGGGAGGTAAAAGATCTTTCCTTGCTTACAAACGCCAGGGGTTCGGCAAAATTTTGAGATTAATGAGGAGAAACTACTTCCTTGGGTAGACGACTGGCCGTAAATACAATACAAATACAATACTGCCCCCTATTCATCTTTTTTAATACTGCACTAGGGCAACTGAATTAAGTAAAATATGTCACCCTGTATAGGTCATTTGGCTAAAGGTAATGGCGACAAAAAACCTGTCAGACCTGCAAATAATATGTAAAGACGATGAACATAAAAGCTGCGGCTACAAGTTCAGGAACATCATCGGGCACATGAAAAAAGCAAGTTTTTAACTAAATTATTGCCCTGAAAACAAAAAGAAACAATGGTCTGTCAAAACTTCGATTGCCACACCCTGGAAAATGGATACATTCTGTTGATCACAATTTTATCATGTGCCCAATGATCGGACATCACCAAACTTTCAGTTGGTACTTATTTTATAAGCAAAATGTTAAATATCACGTATTTTATACAAAAACTATCTTCCTAATCGATAATCAATATATACTATGGAAAACTTCCTGCTTCTTATACACAAGTACCACTGAAAATACGAAAGCTTTTCAGATACAAAACTACAGTCATAAAAGAGAAAATTTCAGTGGTAATGTTTCAGTCTTTTTGCCTAACCTTTCTCTCTACTAAATTAACATATATGTATGTACATACATATGTAGTAACATACTGGTAGTTGACAAAAAAAAAATTAGTATAAGATAAATTACAGTAATACTAAATGATCTATATACAAATATAAATACATATAAAAAAAATATAATATAAAAACTATAATATAATCATACTAAATCTAATAAAACATTAAGCTTACTAGTAAAGAATTATTTAAGATATTTTCATAAATGCAATTTGCAAGCTTCCTCATCTTTAACAGCATGGTAAACCATTGTCAATATATTTATCTTTAAATTCATTGTCATGACGTACTGAAAAAAAGCCTAGAAAACAATGTTTGGTGGGAGGTTGAAGATCCTAACTTATAATATTTTTAATAGTTTTGGTTAACATCCATTGGCATTTGGAAATACAGTATACTACATACAGACTTGGAGACTACTTCTCTGGCTTCACTGTTGGTTTTCTTTTTTGTAGGTGAAGGACGTAGGCAGCGCGTAAGCTAACTGGAGCAAGTGGCCCTTACGAATTCTGGATGTTCTTCAACGTTTCTGTGACTATAGTTTCGCTGCTTGACAGCATTCTCAGACAGATTAAAATTGTCTAAGAACGCTGTCAAGCAGCGAAACTATAGTCACAGAAACGTTGAAGAACATCCTAGAACATCCCGAATTCGTAAGGGCCACTTGCTCCAGTTAGCTTACACGCTGGCTACGTCTTTCACCTACAAAAAAGAAAACCAACAGTGAAGCCAGAGAAGTAGTCTCCAAGTCTGTATGTAGTATGGACAAGTTTCACCAAGTAAGGGCAACAACAATCAATGAATACAGTATACTCGCGATTATTCATATGCGGATCATCCGTTTTACAGATTATCCGTGCTAAGAAAAGTATCAAAATTTAAAATCAGGAATACATCAAAATTTCAATTGTTTCTGTTCCCTCTCGCACAAATATAATAAATATGCCTTAAAAAAAACAAATGAACATTCAAGTACGAGTCTGTCTATTATAATTACTACGTTGCAAAAATCATGAGGAAAATAAAACTGAAAAATTCCTTAGAACCTGTAGGTAGTGTAGTAGTATATGTATAAGCTGAATAAACGGCCACATATTGCTTATTTGGTTGCGAATTTTATTATTTATTTCCGAACGCCACTGTCACTACAACAGGAACGCAGAGAAAGATTTATATCCGGGAATGTTTATGTTAAGGTCCTAAATTGTAATTGCCCCTATATTTTTACACTTGATCTTATTCGTGATTGAAGGGGTGGCAGGGCAGAAAGGAACAAAATAAACTTTTGAGAAAGACAGCTGAAATTGCTTAGTTAGTCAGTTAATTTTCGATTGCAAAGCGTTCACGGTCTATTTTCTATTAAATTCGGTATACATACAGCATGTTGCTGGAACGGAAGACACGTTTTAACCATGAAACAAAAACTTGAAATCATCATTATTGATCCACTGTAATTTTTTCATTGAACCTCTATTTTTTTGGTGTGTGTTATATATATATATATATATATATATATATATATATATATATATATATATATATATATATATATATATATATATATATATATATATATATATATATATATATATATATATATATATATATATATATATATTATGTTCGTATTATCCGTGTTGCCGATCCTCACATTAACTCGGATAATCAAGAGTATACCGTACTACCACTCTTCCTAAAGTTGTAAATACCAAATTTAAAAAAACAGTATTTGCATTTTCAATAAGATACGTTCACTTAATCTCACTATATAGTGATTAGATCAGACTAGATGGCCAGTGCATTCACAATATTTCAATCCTTATGTTTTTCCAAACGTGACCTGTATTTGAAGTCTTCAAACAGAGATGAGCAACAGTGAAACAACTAAATGCCGCCACCTAGTTGCAGAACCAAGTAGTATGTTGTCACGCCAGCTCCAAATAACACAAAATGTTAAAAAAATAGAGACTGTATACAACTAACTAATAATTTAGTAAATTTGTAAGCCCTGGCCCATTTCTACCCTAATATAGGGACAAAGTATGTAAGGCTAGATGCATTCTCGCAACAATTAGAACTGTAGACTGGTTTCGCTCCCATTAGAGCTCTTCAGTACGGCATACTAATTGCAGCAAAAATACACCTATAAAGTAATACGGCTATAGTAGCCAGCCTTTCAACACGAAGTGAGTGGTGGACGTGCCGCCACCTAGTTGCGGAACCAAGTAGTATGTTGTCACGCCAGCTCCAAATAACACAAAGTGTTAAAAAAATAAAGACTGTATACAACTAACTAACAATTTAGTAAATTGTTAGCCCTGGCTAATTTTTCTAATTGTTGCGAGAATTCATCTAGCCTTACATACTTTGTCCCTATATTAGGGTAGAAATGGCTTGCCTGGGCATCACAGGGGCCATGACTTCAACCCCAACAGCCCCCATGAAGGTATTGCTGGATTTGCCCCCCCCCCCATATTTAGTAATCATGGGGGAGGCCAGAATAGGACTATACAGACTAGCCTGCAATGGTAGACTGAAAATCAACCCAGGCTTCAGTGTCCACTGCAAAATTCAGGAGATCGTGAAGGATCCCATGATTGAAATAAGGTCAGAATAATTCGCGAGCCCGCGTATCTGCAGGGAAAACAATTTTACAGTGGAAATCCCCGACCGCAAGGCATGGCGGGGGGTGACGCCGGGTTATCACGGGACGCGCTCGTCTGGTTCACAGACGGATCCGGCGGGGAAATTCCAGACTGGTAAGTGAATGCCGAGAGGAGACGACCCTATCTAGGTGCCGGGACACTCGGGTGGGGGGGGGTTCCAAAGGCAATGAAGAAGCTGACAGTCTCACGAAGAGATGGTCAGCAGAACCGATTATGGGACCAGAACCGGTTTTGGGCGTAACAAAGAGCACAAGGTGTACTGGACAGACTGTCCAGGGCTCAGACATGGGAACCCAGTTCAAAGAGAGCTGTGGAGCTGCTAAATCTTAGCAGAGGACAGCTCAGAAACATAACTCTTGACGGGACACATGGCCGTCAAGAAACACCTGCATAAAATGGGACGGTTCGAGGGGAGCCTGGCATGCAGACTCTGCGGCGAGGGGGAGGAATCAGCCCAGCACATCTTGTGCGAGTGTAAAGCTGTGGACCACAAAAGGCAACTGATCTATGGTCAGCCTAGACCGGGGACAGATCAATATAAAACATCACCCTACCCATTGCTGTGCAGGCTAGTTCAAGGCACAGTGATTTTGGAATGGTTCGAGTAGAAAAAGACAAAGGGCATGCACAATAAGCCAAAGGCTGTGGTGCTATCGGGGCGGAAAGACACGGACGAGCCCTGAGGGAGAAAAAAAACGGCAACAAAGATGACACCACAGATGTTTGTGCTCCTTCCAAAACCAATTATCATTCCCACATTGAACCTCAGAAAGCAGTATCCAATAGAGCTACATGTTTTACATCATCTGTTTAGAATAGTTTATAAGATAAAGCCCAAGGCCAGCACGTTTTAATGCCCATGGGTCAGACAAACCCTAGCTAAACTTCTCTTTAATTGAGACTAGAGGGATCACACTGAAGATAGTCCCAGATACTTTTTAGACACTGTATTTCAGGAGTCATCAAATATTACTAAACTTAGAACCAAAGCAGCTGCTGAGACTGAGACCACCCAAAAAAGAACAAACCTCCATGAAGTTTCAGAGGGCGAATTTTTAATGGTATTAAATGTAGATGTGGCTCCAGTGGGTGAATAAGAAGTTGATTCCTCGGTTTCGACGCCTGTAAGTAATAAAAAATATTTTATCAAGACATCATTATATGGTAACAGATATGGTTGGAGAATTCAAAAGGTCTTCATTCTTATAGTAGGAAAAAGCAATCCTCCTGTGTATCTATCCCTCTTGTCAGAACATCTGCTGGATCCATAGCTGATAACACGGAGACTGCAGCTGCTGTATTTGCTGAACACTTCTCTGGCGTCTATGTTGGCACCAACACCGTAAACGCACCACCGCCTTTAGCTCATCATAAGCAAGACTCTTTGTCGGACATCATGATCACCCCGGCTCCTGTAGAGGCAGAATTGAAGAACCTCAAGGCTGTCTCCACCCGGACCTGACCGCATCTCGCTTAGAATTCTGAAAACTTTTGCACCACAGCTTTCTTATCCAATTTCAATTACACTTAGAACATCACTACGACTGAGTGCTGTGCCTGATGAATGGCTAAGTGTCTCCGTTACTCCTGTACATAAGAGTGGAGACAAGCTGAATCCTGACAATTACAGACCTACCAGTCTCACCTGTGTGGTGTGCAGAGTTATAGAACACATTGTGGCCAAAAACGTGCTCCTTTCCACATCCAGCAAGAAATCATACCTACAACACAGCATGGCTTTACCCTGGGTAGATCAGTCATCACAAATCTAAGACTTTCGACAGAGTACCGCACCACTTACTGCTATACAAACTCAAACACAGTGGAATTCGTGGCCGACTGCATGGGTGGGTGCGGACATTTCTGGCTGGTTGTAGATTCTCTGTTAGGGTGTGGGCGAGTCATTCTGGATGGATTCCTGTTGCTAGTGGAGTGTCTCAGGGTTCGGTCCTAGGACAAATCCTGTTTTTGATTTACACTGCAGATTTACTTCGTTCACTCTGCAGTATTCATAGTGCCTATGCTGACGACTGTAAACTGTTTGGGCGTCTGACTACATCGCGTGATGTGCTCCAGCGGGCTCTGGATGTAGATTTTTGTTCGGAACTTAATGACACCCTCAATAGTCCCGACCTTGTACCTAGCGACTACTTCCTCTTCTTGCATTTGAATGGGTGGCTTGTAGAGATGGGTTTTTCAACTGTCTGTTATTTTTCAACTGTTATTTTATAATAACATTAACAGGTTGTTATTCCATCATGAAAATAACAGCTACAACACTTCAACAATTAACTTGAACGTTGGCGTGGCTAACCGCAAAGCCTAAATATAACAGAATAACAGGGTAACACGTTATTCTGTTCATCTGTTAAAAATCAACTATTATTTTAATCTGTAATCAATACGGCTGTTATGTTGGAGAAAGCATGACAAATGTAAAGTGACAAGTCTACCACACCCCACACCATGCAATAGCTTACAGTAAATATTAGTTACAAAATACAACTACAGATTATACTCATTATCACTACGGTCCCTCATGTTGTGGGTTATGTTACGACTGACGAATCAATTACAGGGATTTAAATTTAGAGCTTATTATATACAAATATTGACCAAAAATATGATCAACCAACGGCATATAAAAAGAAAATCGAGTAGGTGCATATCAAACAATATGTTTTATAGCTACCTAAATTTTCCTAAGAAATGTTTAAATAAGTATACTGTTCAAAAAATGGGGAATTTTATATATCGGAGAAGGTAAATATTATTAAATTGTCCTTTTGCAAATACAAGCTTAATGCTTCTTTGGACAATACATTGTATAATTCTATGTCAAATATACAGGGCTTTCATTAATTCCGGAGTCCCACGTGACCGGATTCCGTCTCTCTCTCTTAGTGGAATATGATTTTATAAGTTGGCAGTCAACAAGTAACCAAAAAAACCACTAGACTAGGGACCCCAAAGTTAAATCAATTGACAATTGATAGTTCAGTCAATTGGAGCTCATTTCTCTTTTGACCGGTTATTTTGTATGTATATTGTGCATTTTCCAAGTTCGACCAGTGTTTACCTTCTTCCAATAATTTTCTATCTGTTGGACAATAAAAATAAACAGTTTTTATCACAACTTAGCATTTTCATTGCGTTTTTACGTAAGTTAAAAGTGTAGGTATGTTAAGGTTATGTTCATTCGCTTGTTCCATTTTTTTTGACTTGATTGTAAAGATGCCTTTCACACCGGAGCAGGATGCCTTTATTTTAATGGCCCATTTTCGCAGTGGTACACGAAATCCAAATGTAAGTTGGTCTTATTCGATACAATCATGCATCGAGCAATATTCTGAAGCTTTTCCCGGGGTTAACATTCCATATGATATTTTTAAAAACCACAGATTGGTCCTTATTAAACGATATGAGGAAAAGCACTGTATTTGCAAAGGCAAATCTACAAGCAGGCCAACTATTCTAACAGAGAATGTTGTTGATGATATTCGACATCGCATGGAACGAAGCCCTACCAAATCTGTTCGTCGGTTATCTGCCCAAACAGGTACATATTTGTTACATGTTACACAATACACATTCCTAAAACTGTATATTAGATGTTTCGGAAAAAAAATAATCTCCGAAAATTACAAAGCTGTTTTAATGAAATTTACTAGATATGTTGCCTTGGAAGAGACCTTACTACGTACCAAAATTCAACTTTTAAGTTGATAGAAAATTGAGTTATTCAAATTTTGAATTTTCTTTCGAAAAATGTTTTTTTCTGCGAATGTTAGTTATTTTAATGAAATTTGGTGGATATCTTGCCTTGGGAAAGACCTTACTACATACCAAAATTACACTTTAAAAGTGTATAGAAAATTGAGTTATTCAAGTTTGAAGCATTTTATAAAAATTCACTACCATAACGCACTTGCTGCATCCCGAACTTTTTTCCTCATTTCCAGTTGTGATATTTCTCTATGTGCTTTATGTTTTTATGATTTGCTTATTTCAAGCATTCTCTTCTGATTTTCATCAAGAATTCTTATACATTCATAATACATACTGCCTTTGCTTATCGTGAATTTCTATATTTCCCACCCCTGCTAATTATTTTAAACTATCACACACAATGTGTTGCGATATTAAAATTTTCTCTTGTCAATTGTGATATAAATACCTATATACAACTGCCCAATATTTTCACTCCAACTTTAACACTGTGTTACATGGTCATAAAGGTTAAAATCGAATTAGCACATTCACAGCGCAGCTCTACGCTGCCAATAACTAGAATGTATTTTGCATTTTATGCATTCAAGGAAGAACATTCGAAGTGACATGAACGAATGAGACATGCTAGAGATGAAGAAGAAACTATATTTATATCAGCGCATGTGACATGCACTGAGTTTATTGGCGGTTTCAAATAATATACCAAACGACAACCGTAGTAGAAAAATATTTACGTGGAAGGAATTCCGATTATATATATATATATATATGAAATCAAAATAACCACGAATCTGCTAGTGACGAAATTTTACAAATATATAATTTCCAGGTCTACTGAATAATTTCCATGGCATTTGAGCAAAATCACAAATTTCCCTGACATTTTAGGGGGTATTTCGAATCCCTGATTTTTCCCAGTTTTCCAGGTCGCTGGGTACCTTGTACCAGCTGTTTGAGTATTTGGTATATAACATATAACAGAAGGAGATGCTATCAATCGACTATCCAGCTGAAAATAACAGATAAATAACATAACCTGTTATTTTGAACGGTTATTATTAAATAACGTTAAGAGATTCAACTGTTATTGGAAAATAACAGTTTTGCCCATCACTAGTGGATTGGTGGGTGGACGACGGTTTGAAAACAACGAAGAACTCAAGATTACTGTTGTCAACTGGTTCAATTCAAAGGCGGCAAACTTCTAGCAGAGGGGTTAAAGAAACTGGTGCAGTATTACGAAAAGTGCTTAGACTGAATGACGATTATGTGGAAAAGTGAAGTAGATATGGTAAACTGAAACTGTCAATATAAACCTTTTCTCATAAGTTTTTTTTTAACGAGCAAACAGCCCTTACTTTATAAATATGCCTCGAACTAGGACAATGTGTTCTATTTTAAAGATAGTTTTTTAAATATTTTTATATTTTATGGCTTACCATACTTGTGTTGTGGTGAATTGAGTTTCTTCAAAGTTACATATTCACTAAAACATCTATAATGTGTCAATACCAAAGGGACAGAACATTGTAAATAACATTATATGTGAAAATTACTTTTTTCGGATCATTGTAATTATCATAAATTGCAGAGTAGTTCTTGTCAAAGTATTGAAAGTGAATTCCAAATTTAAACCAAAACACTATAAAATTTCCTTTAATTGTAACCTACAATCCGACGCAAGTCTATTAACGAACAAAACCACTAAGCCTTGCAAAGATCAACATTTGACAAGCAGGTTATCAAGATATCAAAGTCATCTGGTATGGAATGTGCTTCTTACTATGCCAATTCGCACCTCGGGTTATTTTAGTTCTTGTGATTATTATTATTAACAAGCAAGCCCGAGCTGTCTGCACACAATAGAATACATACATTCACAAAATCAGAAAGCCCTTGATGTAAAAAGCATAAAAATTGCAAGAGTTGTTATTCTAATCTTCAATAAACTATAAGCAATGTGGCAGATCAAAAAATTCACCACATAATGTTATTGTAAAGAATGCCCAAATAAACCCAGTACTTGTTTACATTATTTTAGCAGCAATAAGAATTGAACAGTTCTTATGTTCTGGCAAAGATATGCTATGTTTTTATAAGAATGTAGAGGTGTGCGAAGCATCAAAATTTCGAACCGAACCCGAACTCGAACCGAACCCGAACTCGAACCGAACCTTCGGTTCGAATATATGTTCACACTAGCGATGTTGAAGTAATTCGAAGTTCGAAATATGTAATTCTTCAAAATAGTTCGAACTTCGTTGCACAAAAATACTTCGAAATTTAACTTTACAGACATTGAATGTTGCCAAAGGTAGCGAATTTGCGGCACCTATAACTCGTGGGTGGCGCTTTAAACTTATCAGTCTCATTGAATCGACAGCGTTTTTTCAGGAGATTTTACTTATGCATATTTTTGACTGTAGGTGGGACACATTAAGACACAACGGAGCCAGTTAGCAATCACGGAATTATTTTTCTTATATATCCTAGCCTCTAAACACCTTTTTCAGTAACACTATGATGGCGGTGTTCCAAGGCGATCGGTAACGTAAATTTTCAGCATTTGAGGATAATTGCATATTGCCTTTGGAAAACACTGGTTTCAACATGTTTTATTTCACAGTGAGCCAAAACAGTTAAATATTCACAATCAGGAGACAGTTCAAACTTGTAGTGTTTTTTTTTAACTGACTTCAAAAAAGGAGGAGGTTCTCAATTCAACTGGTTTTTTTTTTATGTGGTTACCTCAGAACTTTTTTCTGTGTGAACCGATTTTGATGATTCTTGTTTTTTTTTTAAAGCTGGGGCTTCTCACATGGTCCCATACAAATTTGTTGAAGATCTGACCAGTCGTTTCTGAGTTATCCTTAATGAAGTCGGTCTACTTTTTTTAATTTTTATTGTTATATACCTATCATGCTCACTTTGAATCTCTCAATCTGTTTGCTAAAACTGCCTAGCCAATACCAAACAACAACATATTTATAATTTAGCTTTTCTATAGATCTAGAAATCTAAAAAAGTTTAAAATGTTTTGTTTTTGTGGTTTTGATTTAACGTTGACCCACCTCCACAACGATCAGCACTCGTAGGCATTTTCACCCAATCAACCTGGAAATTTGTCAAACCCTTCGTTTTTGTAAAGAGTGGGAATCTTTTACATATCAAATATTGTATGTTACAATATTTCTAAATTTTGTATTTAAGGAAATATATGAACACTGAAGAATTTTGGGTAGTTCGATGTTCGATTTTGAATTTCTAAGAAGTTCGAAGTTCGACTGTGAACCTTAGACATACTATTTCAGAGGTTCGAAGTCGAGGCAACATATTTGCTTGGGTTCGTTCATAGTTCGGTGCGAACAAAACACCTCTATAAGAATTGGTTTTTTGTAAGTTCTGCAATAAATATATGGTTTTTAGATATATTGCTTTGTGTCTATTTGTTCTATGGAGTTCTGGATCCAGAGGATTTTCAGCTTATGTTGTAAATAGCTGTGTATAGCAGCTGTTAGAAAACTGACACAAAACTACGATATAGTTCTTGTTGTTTGACATACATGTCTCAAGATGTAGGACTACAAAATTCTTTACTAGGATATGTAATGGACACTAACAAAAGTCAGCTTACCATAGCCCGGGGATAAGTGAGGCGGTGACGCCAAGTACATGTTTATTTTGGCGCAGTTAAGGTGTTAAAAACCATTGTAATGAATTATAACTTTGTCAATTGAGAATGAATGAACATCAACGAAGATGTCCCCTAAATCCAAGTCATTTGATGACGAGACTATTCAAATTAGTAAATTAAGAAGAGCATTCTTTGAAGTAAGTGCTCCCAGTCATGTAATGATTAATTATTTATATAATAGTAGAAATTGAAAAGTTATGAAAGTAGTTAAATAATTGATACAAAAACTAGAAACCTACGGTATTGTATCATAACAACACTGCCCATACTGCTCAGAAAAAACTTAAGTATAAAAAATGTTATTCCTATAAAATACCAGCTACACTACTTATGAGATAAATTAAGTGCAAAAAAATTGTATTCCTGTTAGAGGTGTGCGAACCCATGTTTTTTTCGAACCGAACTATGAACGAACCCAAGCAAATATGCTGCCTCGAACTTTGAACCTCAGAAATAATAAGTCTAAGGTTCACAGTCGAACTTCGAACTGCTTAAAAATTTTAAATCGAACATCGAACTAACCAAAATTCTTTAATGTGCATATATAATTTCCTTAATTCCAAAATATAAATATATTGTAGCATACACTATTTGGTATGTTGAAAATCCCCATTCGTTCAATAAAGGAAAAGTTCGACCAAATTTGCAGGTTTTGCTTTCGTACACTGCCATCATAATGTTGTAACTGAAAAACGCGTTGGAATGCTAATATATATATATATATATATATATATATATATATATATATATATATATATATATATATATATATATATATATATATATATATATATATATATATATATATATATATATATATATATATATATATATATATATACAAAAAAATCTGTAATTACTACACTTGGGGAACCCAGGTGACCATAACAAAATTTAAAACACCTATCGATCATTTCACAAACCAAGTTAGCGTCATCTACTTACTACTAGCTTGGTTAGTAAAAGGATCATCGGGTTTTTTAAATGTTGTGGAATAAGGTATGTCACGATACTGATGTGCTACTCTCTGTTGAGTAACCTGTATATGTAGGTACATTGTGAGAAATTCTGTGTGAAGTTGTTGCCTATATCCGGTCGTCTGTTGTCCGAGTTTGGTTACTCTGTAGTAAATGTGCATAATTGTTTCAACCATTGCCATAGTCCATTTCTTGTGCCCGCGCAGGGCTGGCTGATTTTGGGCTGTAATTTCTTGCGTGACAGGGACCCGCCTCATCAGCACCATGCCACTGACATCCCGCATACTGTTATGTCCACGCCGGCTCCAGACATGCCCAGACGAACCACAAGCAGTGGTATTTTTCGAGACTTTGGTTTCGCTCCATTTTCATGGGTGTGCCATCAATTAACCCTGGTGTTCTAGGTGGGGATGGAGCAAGGAATAAGGTAATCTCTCCAAATGTACTTATCAGTGCTCATCACAGGTTCCAATCTTCACTTAGTGAATTCTGTGTTGTTAAATGGCTGTCAGGTCTTATCACCTCCCAACTGGTAAAATATGCATGAGTGACATCTCCTGAAATTAGGCTACCGTCTCAATGGAACCAATACCGGGTTTAAAGGGCCGCTACTGAGTTAACGGGGCCGCTACTGAGTTAACGGGGCCGCTACCAAATTACAGCTTCGCTACCTCTAGCAGCATTGAATGCCTGTAAAGTTCTACTTTGAAGTAGTTTCGAGCCACGAACTTCGACTTATTTTGAGAATTACGTATTTCGAACTACTTTAACATCACCTAGCACGAACATTTTTCGAACCGAAGGTTCGGTTCAAAATTTCGATGGTTCGCACACCTCTAATTCCTGTAAACTAACACCAACTGTACTTTTTTTTTTTTTTTTTTTTTTTTTTTAATTCAAAAATCCAAGACAGGCCAAAGGCCCAATTACATGGATAAATCTACATCTAGCACTAAATAATACAAAATCTAGAAAAATTTAAGAGAGAGTTAACTCTTTAAGCTGCTTTTCGAAGGCTCTTGTACTACCAAAATCCATAAAGACGTCAAGGGGTATTTTATTGTAGTTAGAACACATAAAATAAACTGGAGATTTTACTAGAATATTAGTTCTGGGCGTAGGAAGGGAGAAGGTGTCCGTACAACGGGTATGGTGAGGAAATTGGGGTGCCCGGAAAGGTAACAAAGAAAGAAGCTCCGGAGAGTCAACAAACCCATGAATCAGTTTGTACAAGAATGAGAGTCCCATGATAATTCTTCTTTTATCAAGAGACATAAGGTTGAATCTACTAAGGAGAATTTCTTGGGAGATGCCACGTGGAGGATACTGTCTTTCTTCGAAGTAGACCAGATATTTCAGAAATCTTCGCTGAATAGATTCTAACAAATGCAGTTGACACTCATAAAGTGGAAACCAGCATAAACTTGCAAATTCAAGTCTAGAACGTAATAAAGAATTGTACAGTATAATTAGTGTGTCACTAGTTGAGAACTGTTTGGTGTTTCTGATAATAAAGCCCAAGATTTTCATTGATACTGACAAAACATAAGCAACATGGAGATTAAAATGAAGGTGGGGGTCATAAATTACACCAAGGTCTCTAATATTTAAAACACGCTCAAGATGGTGGTTACCAGTGACATAACCAAACAGAATAGGGTTAACTTTATGAGTGAAAGACATGACCTTACATTTTGAGGTATTCAAGAATAACTTATTAGAGTTGCACCAATGAAGAATAACATCAATATTCTTTTGAATCATGGTACAATCTGAAATGGATGATATAGAAAGAAAAATATTAAGGTCATCAGCGTAGAAAAGTCTAGGAATAGTTAAGACATCATCCATATCGTTGATAAAAATGTTGAAAAGGAGAGGCCCAAGAACAGAACCCTGAGGAACACCAGATCTAACAGGGAACTCCACTGAAGAACATCCAGAATACCAAACAAAATGAGACCTCTCAGACAAGTATGATGCAAAGAACGAAACCAGAGTATCAGAAAACCCAAATAAATGGAGTTTCTTAAGAAGCAGACCATGATGAACGCAGTCAAATGCTTTCCGGAAGTCTAAGTAAATAGTATCAACCTGTCCATTCTTATCCAGGACATCTGACACATATTGTGTAAGACAACAAAGGTTAGTAGTAGTTGAACGATTTCGAACAAACCCATGCTGACTCTGTGACAAGTAAAGCAAAACATGTGGAGAAATTTGAGCAAAAACAGCATATTCGAAAACCTTAGCAAAGTTAGACATTATCGCAACCTGTCTGTAATTTTCAATCAGGCTCATATCACCGTCTTTATGAACAGGGCAGACTTTCGATGATTTCCAGATCTTGGGAAACTTACATGTCTTAAGAGAAAGGTTAAAGATAAGTAATAAAGGTTCAATAAAGGTTGGAGAACAGTCTCTAATAAGAAAGCTAGGTATATTGTCAGGTCCCTGAGATAGTTTAGGTTTAAGTTTTTTAATGGCCTCTTGAATATCAGACAGCTCAAACATGGAAAGCTGAAACAGAACATTATTAGAAACAGAAGACCAACCATGAAAGACATCAGTATAATCATTATCATTAGTATAAGAGCTACTAAAAAAGTCAGCAAAACAGTTGACAATATCCTGGGGAGAGGTGTAGCACAAGTCATTATAACACATACAGCCAGGAATGCGTGTATTATTTCTTTTAGAATGGATATACGACCAGAAAGATTTAGGATCTCTACGTATCGAAGATTCAGTGCTGCTCAGATATTTTTTATATGCTGACGTTGTGGCAGTTTTTACTCTTGACCTGCACTCAGAGAAGGCAGCATAGTCTACTGCAGAGCGGGATACTCTGTATTTTGAGTGCAAAATACGTTTGAATTTAAGTTGCTGAATAATGTTACGATCATACCACACAGGATACCTAGACCCAGAAATCTTCTTTTTCGGGACAAATCTGTCAAAAATGCTATAAAGCCTATTATAAAACAGAGTGCAAACTTCATCAACGTCATCCCCATTATACAAGAAAGACCAGTCAACTAAACTCAGTTCGTTATAAAGACCAGAGAAATCAGCCCTCTTAAAATTATAAAGAGGGGGAAACTTAGCAATGAAAACGTCTATTCCAAAACTGGGTGTTCTACCGCAAACAAACGCTGAAGATCTCAGTGAAATTGACTAAATGTAGTATTGGCATTTGGATGAAGGCTTTTTATAACTGTTTAAAAATCATTTTAAGTATTTAAAATCGAATATCATTTTCTTATTATATCGCGTCATCAAATAAGAGACCTCTTACATACATTGTCCCTATATTAGGGAAAAAATGGGCCAGGGCTGACAATTTACAAAATTGTCAGTTGGTTGTACAGTCTCTATTTTATAACATATTGTGTTATTTGGAACAATAATAATAATGTCTAAGGGGCCCTGTCGTGGCTCAATTAAGAAACATTGAAAATCAAGTGTTAACGCTGTTCTTAGAATATGACTTGCTGATATACTGATATTCTATTTTACGCAAAATTGTATTGTTTTAGGTCATTAACTAACAAATTTCATTTATAACCATCGTCCAATATTTATTTTCAATATTTATATCCATGTTTTAAATATGTTAGGTTAGTTAAAAGTGAGTTGTAAAATATTAAACGTTGCACACAGTCTCTATCTATAACATTTTGTGTTAACTACAGCTGTCCTGACGACACACTACCTGGTTCCACACCGAGATGACAACCCTGTTGTAAATCTCACAATGTTATGAGTGGCTTGATTTTTGTATCTTTTTGTTGTATATTTATTTTGTTGTCTTAATGATTTATAAATAAACTAAACAAATTACAGAAACATTCTTGTTAAAAGACAAAATGTGTTTTAATAAGATGTTAATATGCTTTTAGTTTATTTATTAACCTTTAGCTTTAGACAACTGATTCGCCACTTTATAATAATAACCCATTATTTAAATTAATGAAAAAATATGATCTCATAATATTTACATTATATAATAATTAATGATAATAATAAATATTATTTTATCTAATCATAATTGATCCATAAGTATTATTACACTGTACAAAATAAAGTAAGCTTCATCCATTCCTACCAAACTATCATAAGCGTTGACCTTAGGAGGTGTTATTTTCTGTGAGTAAAAAAATGTCCTACATGAAACCGTGTTTTTGTTCTTATTGCAGCTCTCAAACATTAAAAGTCAAAAATAGACAAAGAGCAAGGAGTTTAATAGGGTCCAGTTACAATTCGTACTTTGTTTTTGTGTGCTGTGGAGTTTCTATCACAGTAGATACTGATTATATGCAAATCAAATTATCAGAAGTGGTCAAAATAGATTAATAAAATAACAGAAAGAACGTGAGTGAAACTCTATGTCCATCTCTGGCTGGCATTGCAAATTTTGTTCGTTGCATCCCTCTCATGCACTTGCAAATGAAATAGATGACAGTCTTTGGCACGCGAGGCGCGGTGACGGTGGAAGGGCTGCGCAGTGATGGTGGAAGGGCCGCGCGGTGATGGTGGAAGGGCCGCGCGGTGATGGTGGAAGGGCCGCGCGGTGATGGTGGAAGGGCCGCAGGGTGATGGTGGAAGGGCCGCGGGGTGAGGCGGGACGAGGGCACGGTTCATCCGTCTGTCAGTCAGCAGTCAGATCACGACAGGTCGACCAGCCGAGTTGGTTTTCATGTGCTTGTTATCCTTACGTTAAATTACATAAACCAAAATAAACTCTTTTTTTGTACTTATTTTAGTGTAGCGTTAGCGGGTAACAAGTGATATTATCTATAATGAGTGACAAAGACATGAAAAGACAAAAGAGCATAAGTGCGCTTTTCTTTACAAAAAAAAAAACCACCAAGATGCAGTTGCAAACCTTCATATTATTACTACAAGTTTATGTCTTAAGTTATTGTTGTATATTGTTTGTTAATCGCAAAAATGAAGACACGTTTTGCGAGTCTGCTCCTTGTGCCCCTCGCTGAAAAAAATTATGGGTCTGCCCTTGAATATGGCTACGATTAAAAATAGATTTTGAATATCAACATCATTGAAATCTTGAAAACTATAAGAGATTCACAAATTAAAACAATAGTTGCACTCTCATAAGGTCATCTTAGAATTCGTTCGAGTTTAAAAAAGAAAGTTAAAATTGGCATTTTCTTCTTTTGGTAATATATAGTATATAGTAGTATATCTTATGAATCCAACTTTCCCGGCACAAATAAGCAATGTGTTTGCAGTTAACACAATTTCATTAAGAAAGGATGTTCCAAACTGAAATTTTATACAGGCTCATAAATTATCATTCTGGTTATCATGGTTACCTCAAAAAATATCTGAGCTATACGCTCAAGAGCCAGCTTATGGAGGACATGTTGATACTTTTCCAGCAAAAGATAAGTTGTTTTTTTTTTTTTTTGGTTTCTTTCATGTGAAATATCAGAAAAATAGGCAAAATAGAAGAAAAGCTGCGACTTTCTGACAGATTAAACAACATATTTTCAGTTATATTCAAGTGGTAGTGAAATTAAAATAACATTGACAGCTGCTGATTAATCATTATTATGTATGTAAAAAAAACAAGAAAATGTAAACAATGATATAAAAGTTATATACTTCTTTTTTCAGATTTTCAAGACTTGTAACAGTCTTCTTTATGTTTGTGTTAAAAATAAAAGCAAATCAAAATTCTAAACACCAGGAAAAGAATGATCCTGTTTGTATGCGCACTTACTTGTTTAACAAATTTATTTCAATTGGTATCACACGATATTTATTTTTCTTGTGCTTAGATTTTTTATTTGTTTTTATCTTTGGCACAAACGCAAAGAAAACTCCCAACAAATCGTATCTTTAAAATTAGAAGTCATATAAAGCCATTTCCATGTTTAAATACATCTTCTTCTTTTTACATGTTCTTTACAATAAATAATAATTTTTAAGGGACAGCTCTCAGTATTATTTTAATTTCCGTATTGTGTACTTGAGTACGATCGAAAACACCTTATTTTAATTGTGTCAGAAAATCACAACCTACTCACTATCTTACTTGTTTCTCTTATACAGTGAGCGGAAAAACAAGTGGACTATTTCATTTAAAGAATAGAATAACAACTGTCTATGAAATGCAGTTCATGCCATGGTTGAAAAAAGTGGGCTTTTGAGTTTGTCACTGGTCCGTGGTTGGAAAAAGTACGCTTTGGAGTTTATCACTGGTGTGGCAAAACAAGTGGATTACTTTATTTGAACAATAGAATAAAAACTGTATATGAAATCCAGTTCATCGTGCCATGGTTGGAAAAAGTGGGCTTTTGAGTTTGTCACTGGTCATGCCGTGGTTGGAAAAAGTATGCTTTGGAGTTTATCACTGGTGTGGCAAAACAAGTGGACTACTTTATTTGAACAATAGAATAACAACTGTATATGAAATGCAGCTCATCATGCCATGGTTGGAAAAAGTGGGCTTTGGAGTTTGTCACTGGTCATGCTGTTTGGAAAAAATAGGCTTTGGAGTTTGTTACTGGTGTGGCAAAACAAGTAGACTACTTTATTTGAACAATAGAATAACAACTGTCTATGAAATGCAGCTCATCATGCCATGGTTGGAAAAAGTACGCTTTGGAGTTTTCCACTGGTGTAGCAAAACAAGTGGACTACTTTATTTGAAAATAGAATAAAAACTGTAAATGAAATCCAGTTCATCATGCCATGGTTGGAAAAAGTAGGCTTTGGAGTTTGTCACTGGTTGAGATGTCAAAATGGAACTCTGGTCTTTGGACCGTGTTTTTTGTAAATTGAGTATTTTATTGAATTAATTATGCAACGATATTTCTGCAGCAAGTTTCTAATTGGAGAAGCACATTTCGAGATGGATTAGAAAATAAAGATTATAGCACTGCTTTAAAATGAAAACCAACTGGCAGACCTTGGTCTTCATGTAATCCGCAGAACGAAGACAGGACAAGACAAGCAATTATTCAAAGCCTTACAAAATCACTTATGATACATAAGATACGCTGAGAGATGGAGCAGTAATGGTTCCCGCAGGAAGGTGTTGCTAGCTATACTACAAGGAAAATTTTGAAAAAAGTGTTTCTATGACATTTGATATCTCAAAGTGATTTCTCGTGGGCAGCTAGATTGCTGGCTATAACTGCCCTATATTTTTAATAAATTAATTGTAGGTGCTACGAGATTTCTAGTTTCAAATTCAAGAAGCACATGCGTGGAATGTTATTTCGTGATAAATTAAAAAGTGAAGAGAATATGGCACTACTTTAAAACAAAAACCAACTGGCATAACTCTGTCTTTAAGCAATCTACAGAACGGAGACGGGACAAGGCAAGCAATTATTCAAAGCCCACCCATTACATTACGTATAATATGCTGACAGATATAGAGATGGAGCGGTACTGGTTCCAGCAAGATGGTGCTACTAGCCAAACTGCAAAAATTCCAAGAAAAACTTGAAAAGGGGTTTCTATTACATTTGATATCTCGGGTGAATAGTGTTTTCCCCTGGCCCATTTTATTGTTGGATTTAACTGTCCCAGATTTTTGGTGGTGGCGGTTTTTAAAGGCCAAGAGCACACAAGGATAACCACAAACTTTAAATGAAAATTCATAATGAAATCGAAAATATTCCTGATGAAGTAGAAGATATTCCTGATGAAATAGAAGATATTCCTGTAGCTATACGTCGATGTCCAATTTGGTACAGCATGTTCAAGAATGGCTGGACAACAAAGGAAACCATTGATTGCATTCAATATTTCACTAAACAATCTCCCATTCTTGTTAAATAATATGTAAAGTTTAATTTTTATTTAAGTTTTCTAAATAATTATTATTATACTTCAAAACTGGTAGACTCATTTTGCCGCTTCCCTGTTTCACATAAGAAAAAAATGTTCTATCTTTTTGAGGAAAAAATCGATGTGGTGTCCATAAGAGAAAAAAATTAAGAATTGTATTCACAAAAGTATATTTTTTGAGACTACCGTGATAACCAGAATAGCGGACGTCTACACTATATAAAATTTCCGTCTTCCAGAACACCTGGTTTTTTAAATATTAAAAAAAGAAAAAAAATTGTCCCGATTTTAGTTTCTTGTCTATATCTAGTGACATCAAAAAAATGTAATCTTGAAGGTCTTCAGAGATAATTGTGCAACTTTTGTCTAACTTAATAAACTTTGTATCTCATAGTTTTCCAGGTCCCAAAGGTATTGATACTCAAAATTTCCTTCTATATCATGCAATATAAAAAAACCTCTCCTGTAAAATTCACTTCGTTGCAATTACAATGTTCTGCATATTAGGTATCGATATGTAACTAAATTTAAAAAATATATAATGATTAGTTTATAATTTGTAGCCAGAAAAAAAAGCAGGTCAAATTTAAATTGCCTTTGTACAATAGTCTATTAATTTATTTGATTCAAATTGTAATTTGGACTTGCGGCTACTTTTCTTTAGAGCAAAACTCTTATTGTTTTGAGAAAAATTTAAATACTTTTTTGTTCAAGAATTTGAAAAAATTTGTATATAGACCAATCTAAATTAAAATAAACATAGATAGAAAGTAATACTTTTAATGTTTTCTTTAACACATATGCTACGAAAATAAAAACCGTCATTTAAATTAGACAAACACAGGAAAGAAACTTTCAAACAGAAGGGGGTTAAAAAATAAATAAATTGAAATCTGTATGAAAAATAATTTATTGTAAAAAAATAATTTCTATCGAATTATAAATTTTGCATTACATTGTAAGAACAAAACAAAAACAAAAAAGTAGAAAAGAAAACATTAAAAATATTAGCAAGAAATAAATTGAATACGAGAATGAACTGCTCATTAGTTATAAATAAATATTACAAATAATAATTATTCAAAGTACATAAATAACATTAAACTGAAGAAGAACCTACAATATATTAAAAGTTTCAAGATGATATGTTATCAATAATTCTAAAATGCATTTTCTGTATACCAAAAAGAAAAAAGAGAACCTGTCTTGTATCTACAACGTACTTACTTAAATAAATTTTATATATATCAGTGCTACCAAAAACATTTGTGAATTAATATAGACATAAAATTTAAAATCTATAACGTCTCCTTTGTAGATATATGTAAAGAATTTATCAACCATTTAACTAAACAATAGGTTTATCTCAGTTTCTGAAATAAAAGTAAGCTAGGAGGCCCCCGCATATGGCAAGGGAGCCTCCGATTATTAAGGGTTTGTATAGAGACCTCTTCAGCTGTGTCCACTGTTCGTTTGCCTGCTGACGACGCTTCATGTCTCGCACCTGGGCTGCTATGTGTTCCTTTCGTTCTACCCGCTTGCGATGCCTTAACTCCGATGGCGACATACTGCTGCAAATGCAAAATGATGTATTAAAACAAGATTTTAATCGTTACTACATATATTATAATAATAATTTATTGTGTCCAACAGACAAAGTACAGGACCAATTACAGGACACTTACAAACTAATTAGCGAGTGAGATTACCATAAATTAACAATAACAAAATATTAATCCAAAAACAAACCTAAAACTACAACATTTCAATAGCTTTATGCAACAATGTACACAAACTGTCGCTAAATATATCACTACATGAACCAATGATATTGAAAGTTTCACACATTACATATATTGGAGATCTTAACATAACAACAGTCCTAGCCTGATTATTATAAAATGACATATTATGCCGTTCACTCATCCTGGGAACATGGAAATTTATCTGCGCCAATAATTCCGGACAATCAATGACATTGTGTATCAGTTTATATAAAAACTTGATTGGGTCAACTCTTCTTAGCTTACACAAACTGACGAATTCAAAGTGCCCAAGCAAAACAGAATGATCAAACACCCTCTCCGGATAACACCCAGTTTCCTTAAACCACAGATATTTTAGGTACCTTCTCTGGACAGATTCGAGTGAGCTTATATGCACACCATAATATGAGCCCCAGACAAGAGATGCATATCGTAACTTGGAAAGAACAAAAGCACAATACAAAGCTTTGAGGGCACCAAAACATGTAAATGACCCACAGTTCCGCACTATAAATCCCAAAAACCTGTTACACTCGTTTACTATGGCATTGATGTGAATGTCAAACAACAATTTCTTATCAAAGTGGACCCCCCAAGTCCTTCATAGTCTCCACACGATCGACCACCAACCGACCCAGAGTATACTCAAACTGAACAGGGAAAGCTTTACATGTGAAAGTCATGACCTTACATTTACTCACATTTAGTCCCAATCCATTCTGTAAGCACCACTCATAGAGCAAGTCTAGATCTTCCCGCAGTCTAACGCAATCATCCAGCGATGTCACTCTCATAAGCAGCTTCAAGTCATCTGCATAGAAAAGTCTCAGCACACTTAAACTACTGTCCAAATCATTGATAAATAATCGGAACAATAGCGGCCCCAGATTAGATCACCGAGGAAAATAAGGTCGCATTCCAGCCCGCAAGCCTGGTCTGTTTCACCGACGGATAGCGGCTGGATGACCAACAATCCTCCGGGGCAGGAATATACATCGAGGGCCTGGGGGTGCCCGAGAGCTATGCTCTTGGCGCATATACTACGGCATTCGAAACAGAGGTGTATGCTATCCTGTCTGTGGCCAATAGACAGGAAGAGGAGTTCCGAGAAATGTGTGTACATCTGCTCGGATAGCCAGGCGGTCCTCCGGGCAGTCTGCGCGGCCAGAATCAGGTCAACACTGGTTAAGGAGTGCGCTGACACCCTCAGAGGACTAGTCAGGACAAAGGAGGTGCAACTGGTGTGGGTTCCGGGACACTGTGGCGTAGCGGGGAATGAGGTGGCGAATAATCTCGCAAGACTTGGTTCCCGGCAGCCGTTCTGTGGCCCAGAGCCTGCGATAGGCATAAGTAGGAAGACGGTCTCTGTCGCCTTAGACAGGTGGACCGAGGAAGCAATGTAGAGGCACTGGGGGTCGGTTGGTGGCTGCAGGCCGGCGAGAGACTTCGTGGAGGGGCTGGAAGGAGTCGACCTACGCTTCGCCGCATCCTTGGTGTGCTGACAGGCCACTGCGCCCTTAGAATACACCTCACATTGATAGGCGTAGAGAGGGATCTCATTTGCCAGGAATGCGGCGACGATGAAGAAACGTCCTACCACTACCTGTGTGAATACAAGGCTTTTGGGAGTCTTCGATCAGAATTGTTCGGATCAAAGACTCTGCAGAGGAATCAGGTAAGTACCGTCCAATTAAAGACCGGCACGGCCTTCATCTTGGGATCGAGGTGGTTTGGCGATGTAACCGAGGAAGAGTAGAGCATAGTTGCTGGGTTGCTGGGGTTGGCAAAAAGGGCCCATTGTGGTCTACTTGCTTGGCGTTGGCCTCCCCACCACTGTTACTACTACTACTTATTCATTTTGTGTTTTGTATTGTGTCTTGTGTCTTTATTGTTTGATAAATTTCTTGATAATTTTTATTTGTGTACTGTACATATTTGTAGATTCTAACCAATAAACCAATATTGTTATTATTACTAATATAATTATTATTATTAATATTACATACCCATCTTCTCTACTAACTGCATTTTCTGATTTATCGGATACAGGACTTTCTGATCTTGGTTCTTCTTCCTCTTCTTCTAATTCATCTTCACTACTGAGTTCATCTTCTTCACCTGAAGGTACATCTGGTAAATGACCACTAGGAACACTTGACTGCAACAAATAAAAGCAAATAACAATGACAGTCAGCTAGAATAAAAACATATCAAAACACATACAAGATTTAATTCTAAGACATTTATTAAAAATGACCAAACAATAAACTATAACTATTATTATTGGGTTCATAGTGAAATTAACCACAAGCTCTCACCTCTTCGAGACTATCGTTATCCCTATCCTCGTAAAGGAAGTCATTGAGCGACGTGCTGACAGGTATCTTAGGCAAAGGTCTATCGATGGGTGGTCCGTTGTGTTTGAGACTCTCCGATCTAGGTGGCGGTGGGGGTGGAGGTTCTTCCTCGTCCGAACTCGATGATGAGGCCGCAGCGGCATTGTTGTGAGGCTCTGATGTGTTGTGATGGTTGTTCGCTAGTTCTATGTGGTTCTCCTAAAACAATGAAAAGAAAAATAGATCACTGTATATAACAGAGCTAACCACAGATTACCTTAACTAGGATTTGGAACACAGAGGGATTAGTGGATATTTTCAGGAAGGAGCGGAACAAATGTCTTGAGTGTAATCTTAGACAATAATTTAGGAGACGGGTTTGCTTGGAATTCAAACTGGTGATTATAAGTCAAGAGAACAATTTTCAGTGCCTGCATTTGACATATCTGGTTGCTACAAAACGATCAAAGATTAAAGAATCAATTTTGGCTAGTGTGGTATGCAGAAAAATTATAAAAGTTTAACCTTCAAATAAAGTAAAAAACAAAGCATTGGAAAAATATTGTTGCGTTTTCGCCGGGGTCTGGATAAGTGAGACTTTAAATTTTAACAAAACAACTTTATTTACACTCTAAATATGTATACAATAAAAGTTCTAGAATGTCTCTCACAAAACACTTAGTTTATCTGGCCTTACACTGGTTACTAATCTGCACACAAGTCACTATACTGAAACTACGGTCTCTACTTCACACTAGTTACTGCTTATTCTAGTCACTTCATCATTATCTTACTGAACTGTCTCTGGCTGGCTTGCTTTTGCCTTTATATACTCGCCGTACCTTCCACCTCGTTCTGGAGCGTTCCATTCCAGAATGTTCCAGGACCTTCTTTTACTAGAAGGTTCTGTGAATACATATCGGTCCCGTGTGTATACAGGGGGATGTATATACAGGTGATCCAAATGTGGTCATCACTCCTATGTTACACAAGAGGTGTTTCTCGTACTATAAGATCTATCTGCGTATACAGGGTGTAAGGGTTCTCTGCATATACAGGGTGTATATACAGGGTGTTCGGAATGCGCAGACCTCAGTTATCCGTTCCGACGGGGTACAAGTTGGTAACTTCGTTATTTTTGGTCCTAGAGGGTTGAGACTTCGCCTGTGGGGGTCACCCCAGGCACCCCCAGGGGGGGTGGGGAGGCGGTGTTGCCAGATTCTGCAAAAATTCCCAGATGTTGGGGAAGTTCTGTATATGTGGCAACACCGCACCTACATCTATTGAAGTGCTTTGTAACAATATAAAGAAAAGCTTTTTTTAGATTCTTCTTCACTAACAATAATTACATTACTGGTCACTTTGGGAGAATTAAAAATAATTGATACAAAACTAAAATAGTATAGTATAGAATTTGAGGTTAACTGAAGAGTGGAAATTAGAAATGCCTAAGTGCCAAAATAAAAGTTTTGAGATAATAGAGAAAAACTAAATAAACGTTAGAGAACTTTTTAAGGAAGGTTTTATTCAGTATTATGCATTTAAACCGAAACGAAAAACCTACTTCTTAACAAAAATTTGCATACTAAACTTCTTGCTACAAAAAAAAAACTGTTTAAACAAGTAAAATTGCCATAACTGATTTTCAGTATAGAAACATTCATAAAATACATTTTACTTTTTTTTTTTGTTCTTCTAAACCATTGTCTTCAATCTGAAGTAGCTGTTTATAAAAACGTTGGTGTTCTGGATTTTGAAGATAAGGAATCATGCTTCGAAGAAATACCTTTTTATTTTCCGACACCTTGCTTTCTGATGGCAACTTCATTATATTAGCCTGTCTAAGTCCAGCAAAAGTTTTCCCTTTCTTTAAAACATTAACTTGCATCTCTTCTTGAAGATCAGAAAATGAATAACTAAGGTTATGAATAATTATATTGGACTTAGGACCTTTCTAAGGAAAATGCTCGCGCACATACAACTACCGACATATACAAGGGGCTCTTATAAAAGCAAAATTTTAATTTTGGCGCTTAGAACCTTTCATAGGACATAAAGCATGGCACATAGAACCTTTCTATGTAAAAAACTGAATTTCGGAAAAAATGACACTTAGGCCCTTTTTAATTTCCACTCTTCAACTAGTGTAGTGTTTCAAGTTTGTCTGTTACAAATACATGGAAAATAGCTGTAAATTTTGCAGAAAAAAAAGTAGTAAACTACTACAAGTGGAGTGTTTGTGGTACTTTTTCGCGAATTTTCGTAGAAAAATACCGTTATTGAGAAACCACGGTTTTAATTTTTTTTAATATTTCTCTAAAGGAGTTCAAACTAGGCGCCTCTGGGGTCAATTTCATTGTTTACATGTATAGATATAAACAGAGTGGTGCATTTTTACAGTAAAGCTCAATATATCGGTTATTATAAAAGATACAGGAAAATATTATAAAAGTTATTTATAGGGTGTTTGAGCTGCATCTTATAAAATTATGTTGACAATCACAGGCTGTCCCATTAAGTCATTGGTGATACAAGTTTTCTTTTCTTTTTAATGGAACAGCCCATTTATTGTACCATTATTGCATTTTCCATCCAATTTTAATGCATGCTAGTAAGGAGAAACCATTTATATCGCCCATCGTTTGACTTATTCCAATTGTTTTTCAACTTTTTACATTTTGGAACATATCAAAAATTGTGATACGGCATTTTTACCAATGGAAATCAGAGTCCCATGAAAATGACACATTTAGAGAGGTTTTCAATTATAATTATCAATAGATAGAAGAGTCTCATGAATTTGAGGTTAACTAGTGTAATGTTTCAAGTTTGTCTGTTACAAATACATGGAAAATAGCTATAAATTTTGCAGAAAAAAAGTAGTAGACTACTACAAGTGGAATGTTTGTGGTACAACTTTTGACAGAAGTTGTGGTTTGCAAGCCAAAGTTCTAAACAAAGAAAATTAAGTAGTTTGTTCCCTTGGTGTAAAAAATGAAATTAATACAGTTAAAAACATGAGCAAACTAAATGTAAGTGACATGTAGAAGAATGTCATGGGGTATACTGTCAGAGACCTTGCTAAAATCAAGAAATCAGCCTGTTTAGCTGCATCCAAAGCACCCAACAACTAAATGCAAGTGACATGTAGAAGGCCTGTTTAGCCACATCCAAAGCACCCAGTTGTCTGTATACCTGCATAGAGGACGCTGTTCACAACTAAGATCTAAATAAGAGTTCAATTACTTCCACATCGTCACAATGTGTGGAAGTATGGCATCGGCAAAAAAAAAAGTAATTTTTTTTTCCGCTCAACCCAACTACCACAATTGGTCGCTGTAACGTGGCGACGATAACTTCTAGGTGTTTTTCCGCCAGTCAGTGATCCGTTATAGAAACGTTCCTATCACAGAGCAATCACCAAAATGGGGAATGGCGGCAACGTTGCAGCGTGGTAGCAGGAACTTATCCATCTACGTTCGAACACTGTAGTCACGACACGGTGAAACAGTAACAGCCACTATCACAGGGCTTGTAACCACCTACTCTGTCTTACACTTGCTTTCTTTATCTTGAAAATTATTCCAAAGAATAATATTTCTCACCAACTCTAATGTTCTGAAACCATCTTTGTCCTTTTTCCAATTCTATAGATACCAGCGAGACTACAAGTCAACATGGATAATTTAATTACATTTATGATGCTTTATATTTGGATGTCTTGAGTGTTTAAATCTAAACAAATGCAAGTTTACTGACAATATAGTGATTTGTGCATCCAGAAATTACACGCCTTCGAAATATGCAGTTTTTAATTCACTATATGTCATGTATTATAGACATTCCACATCATTACCCTAAACGTGTTGCAATTTGTATTCTAATTTACTTTTCTATGCACAAAACTAATAGCTTTGTAAAAAATTTCTGCAAAACTGCAAAAATATCAATAAATTAATTTTTAGATATTTATCCTAAGAGCGGAGGTAATAATGGCGTTGTGAATCTACATCTACAAAATCTCGCAGTTCAAAACAAACACTATGAAGTCGCATTCACTAAAATATGGAACTTGAAAGTAGTTACAGCTTGCCTTTGGTGCCGAATACTAAAAACCAGACCTTTAAAGTTACTTTCACTAAATGCTACCAAGTGGGACTACAACTCAACATTGTATAGTTACTTTGTACCAACGTCTACATGGTAATCTATTAAATGGGTGTTTACAGTTCACCTTTCCACTCTATGGTTTCGAAAACAGAAGATACTTTTGAAATTCTGTGCTTTGTCTGTCACTTGTCATTTTAACTTTACAAAGTTTTTAGGTTTTGATTTACATAGAGAGCTTTGGTTGCAATGTTACTTCTTTCAAGAGAAAAGGAAAGTGCCATAACATCGTTGTTTTCATTAAACAGAACATGACTAATCACTAACTTTCAGGTTGTGATTTACGTGCCTCTTGTATTGTGCGTTTTTCACGATAAATTTTTTGAAGCGAAAAGGAAAGTGCTTCATGAAAAACAAAATTCGTTAATAATACATTATATCGTTATTTTAGTTAAACAGAACACATGAGAAATCACTTTTTAAATCGGTACAACAAAAGAAAAACACGGTACATAGTATATATTTCACAGTGGTTCCTCACTTGTGGAAAGAAAATGGTTTTTTTGTTGTGGCCAGAACACTTGGCCTCATTTGTAGTTAATGTTTCACTGATGTTGAACAATAACAATGTGTTCAGAATAGCATTATACTGTTTTAAACAACAATTTTTGTCTGTTTCACTTCCCAACTTTCTGTAAAATGTTGTAGAATGTCTGTAAACTTTTGTTTGTTGGTAAGTGACTTGATTTTATTGACATATGACATTATTATTGGAATTAAACACTCTACTATAGATTTGCCCAACCTCAACAATGCTGTTGTGATGGAACAATTATCCTTTATAAATCAGTGGGACGGTATGGTGAAAAATAAGTTATAGTGAATTTGAAAGGTTACTACTACTTTATAGTAACCACAAATAGTAAAATTTACTTCTTCAGGTAGCAGATACATGACTGTCACAGGAATATATCACCACGAAGTTTCACAACTATTAGATGTAATATGAAAAGGCCGGCAACGTCGCGGCAACTCTTAATGCTACTTGAAAGTGGCTGCATCTTTGGTGTAACAATTTAGTAAGATATTTTCGGCTACTGTTGTTTTCTACCTACAAGTTCCAGGAGCTTTTGAATCGTTCTGGGAGTAACGATGGCGTTCCTAATACCTTGAAAGAAACTTGGAAGTTGAGTAACTCTAAAATAGTTGTAGGTGGTGAATATTACGCAATTGTCGCTTTTGATGCGTAAATAACTTTATAGTTATGTACACCACAGACTCTTCGAATTAGTGGCGATTACGTAATAACTACCCATTTTAAGTTCCGATCTCAGTTGGCATCACTGATGTTAGTTGGGAAACGTCTTAAAATGTGTCAAAACATATAGAAAACAATTTGGGAACGAAATTTTCTCTGTCTGTTGGTCTTTAGAAGAAATTGAGACATCGTCCCCAAATTTGGCATACAGTTAGCACCCGACAAACGATCGGTTCGGATTGTTTTTGGGTAAAATGGCGCGAGGGTGTAGAGGATGAATAGGGGGTGATTTGGTGAAATTTTTCATTTTTTCATTAAAACTAGAGGAATGTAACGTTTTAGAGTTCGTTTATTAGAAATCCATCAATTTCATCAAACATCTGGTATTCTGTGGTAAAATTAAATTAGGGGTTAAATATGTCAACATTTTTTTTTGTTGCTAAAACTACACAAAAAGTGTCATTGTCTGACGGTCTGTCAGTCTGTCTGTCTGTATGTCTGTCTGTTAGTAGGCGCAATAGATAGATAGATAGATAGATAGATAATATATTTGCCATGTTACATAATTAGTTTATGTTTACAGCAAGTCAGTGTACAAGTTAAAAGCAGTCATGTCAATACAAATTCAAAACGCCTAAAATTAATCTATCCTAACAACAAAAGACAATAAACCAGCAGTCAAAGCACGGTAACAAAAAAAAGACAAAAACCAAAAATAAAGACAAAAAAAAAACAAAAGAAAAACACATCAGTCCAGATCAGAACATTGGCGTAGCCACATTAGTATATTCGTCGATGGAGTCAAAACAATGCTGTAGAATAAATGACTTTATCATATACTTGAAGGTTTCCAAGTCAATGGCCCTAATCATCCCTAGTAAACGATTATATAGATCCACTTCCACCGAGTTTCTGGAAGACATAGCTAGACGACAACGTGGATCCGATAGTAGACTGGCATTACGTGTGTTATACATGTGAATATTACTCCGCAAAAAATAATTCACTGCTGTCTCATGTACCCTCAGAAGGGTGGCATAGATATACATCGAAGGAAGAGGCATTATCCCATGCTTCACAAATATAGGCTGACAGTGCTCCCTGGGACCAACACCCTCCAACAGCCGGATAGCCTGCTTCTGAAGTCTAAAAATGGCTATGGAGTGGGTAGAGTTACCCCATAAAATAACACCGTAACTCAATCTAGAGTTAAACAATTAAAAATATGCCGCCCTCAACACATATGGGCTCACTAGAGGCTTCAATTTACGTAACAGATATAAAGTAGCAGAAAGTTTTTTTCCTAATTGCTCAACGTGAGGCACCCAATTCAGGTCACCATCCACAGTCAGACCCAACAATCCCACCGGTTCATCACCTGCTATGTTATGATTTGAAGAAACAATAAGCTGTTGTGTCAGAGTTAAGTTTGAGTCTGTTACTAGTGAACCACAGCTCAGCCGAACAAGTCGCCTCTCCAATTGGGTCAGTCATATCGATAGTGTTTTTGTGCGAACTAATAAAAATGGTGTCGTCGGCATAGCAAATAGTCTTAAATGGCATCATGTAGTAATACAGATCATTAATGTAAATAATAAATAAAAGTGGTCACAAAACCGAACCCTAGGGTACACCATGCCCAACCAACCTAAATTCCGTGCTTCCCCCATTCGCCATCAGAACAGCCTGCAGCCTGTGACTAAGATACGACTCAAAAAATCAAATAGCACCCCCCGAAACTCAATAGAACTCCAACTTTCTCAACAGTATTGAGTGAGACACAGTCAAAAGCCTTTGAGAGATCGCACAACAGCACAGCTGAATGCTCACGTCTCTCAAGGCCATCCACCAAATCCTCAACCAGCCTCAGCACAGCGTGGGTTGCAGAACGACCGCAACAAAAACCAAACTGGTTAGGATTGAGTAAGGAATTTCTCTTAAAGTAATCAGCAAGCCTGTCCTTGATAATGATCTCCATCACCTTAGCAAACGTGGGCACAATTGCCAAAGACCTGTAATTATCCAGCCCATTAAGGTCTAACTTAACTTTCAAAGGAACTGAGATATCACCTTCAAATTTGGTATACAGTTAGCACCCGACAAAGGAATGCTTCGAATTGTTTTTGGGTAACATCGCTTTAGGGGGTAGGGGATTAATGAAGTGATTTGGTAAAAATTGACATTTTTTCGTTAAGCCTCGAGTAATATAACGTTTCAGAAGTTTATGGGTACAGAAATCCGAATATTTTATTTGTGGTCAAGTCATGAACCCTAAATTTATTCCATGAGAATGTCTTTCTGGAACAAATAAATTATCACAGCTATGTGGAAGTTGTGATTCAATTTGCGGCACTATTTTTTAATCTCGCTTAGTTTATTCATCCTTCTGATGAAGCTAGCTTTGTTAGCGAAACGATGTATGAAAACCGTATTGTGATGAATTTCTTCTCCAAATTGTACTTATTATTAGTGATTTCGAACCAGATTCATTTCTCAAAATGGTGATAAGCACTGGCCCACCAGAGCTCCGGACATTAACATCTATGACTTCATCGTTTGGAGTTATTTAAAGAACAAAGGATTTAGGAGCAAGCAAGGGATCTAGAAGAGCCTAAAGGAAACATCCAAGAAGAAATTTAAGCTATTCCTAAGAATATGCTTGAACGAGTTATGACATATTTTGTCTGTCATTCAGAAGAATGTGTGGATAGGGGAGGCTGGCATTTAACACACACAATATTTAAGAATTAAAACGCCCATGTTTATTCTTTGATGTGTCTTATGTGTTTTTTTTTGTATGTTGAGTAAAAAATATGCTAGTGCTAGCTAAAAATGAACTATCATTTTGACTCCACTCTCATGTGAGTCACATTTGTGACAAATGTGTAACTGTTAACGCCTTTCAGTAGAGACTTTTTCATAAATTTACTACAAGAATTTTGAACTCCAATATAAGGACATTTTTTGTTGTTGACAATTTCCTATCATCGCTCAAAATATATCTCTAGGTGAATAGTTACCGAAAACAGGTCAATATAACAATAATTATCAAATCTAAACCAACTAATCTAATTACAAAACTGTCTTCTTTAAATATATATAAATATTAGCTATTAATTTTTTATTAACACTACTTACCAATAATGCCTTAGAATTAGGTTGTAATAATTTCTTTGCACCTTCTATAATAGCTTGATAGGAAAACCTAAGTTGTTCGGCAGTTTGTATGAGACCCATCCTATATCTTCTCATTTCAAAAATTATTTCCTTAACATCTACTGAATTTAGGCCATATTTCTCAATCTGCAACACATAAAAAACGTTAAGTATTAAAAAATAATCATTATACGAAAAAATGGTTTTCTTTAAAATAATTTGCGTAGAAAAAATTCGCTAATGAGAAGCCCACAACGTTTAACACTTTTAAAAGGACGGGGGTCGCGGCGGGGTGTCCGCAGGGGAGCGTTCTGTCTCCCTTGCTCTGGTGCCTAGTCATGGACAGCCTGCTAGCGAGGCTCTCAGGAGGGGGGTATGAGGTACAGGGCTATGCGGATGACATTGTCATCATAGTCCGAGGAAAGGTTACACAGTCAGTGTGGGAGCACATGCAGACTGCACTGAAAGTGGTGGAAAGGTGGACGGTTGGTCAAGGGCTCGGGGTAATCCCCGAGAAAGCAACCGTCATACTGTTTACGAGGAGAAAGTGGGAGAGCCACACAACTCTCACTCTATATGGTAGGAACATTCCAATGGCAAGGGAGGTAAAATATCTTGGGGTCGTAATGGACTCTAAGCTAACCTGGAATGGTCACGTTGAAAGAATACTGCGTAAGGCAGTCATGACCTTAGCCGTCATTAGGCAGCTATATGAAAAAACTTGGGGACTAAGACCTAGTATGGCCCACTGGCTGTACACAAGGGTAGTCAGACCATTGTTAACATACGCGGCACTGGTCTGGTGGCCTAAGGTGACACAATCCAGTGCCAAAAAAAACCAGGCAAGATCCAAAGGATGGTTTGCCTAGGCATCACAGGGGCCATGTCTTCAACCCCAACAGCCACCATGGAGGTGTTGCTGGATCTGCCCCCCCTACACTTAGTTATTATCGGGGAGGCCAGGCTAGGACTATACAGACTAGCCTGCAATGGTAGACTGAAGATCAACCCAGGCTTCAGGGGCCACTGCAAAATTCAGGAGATCTTGAAGGAGCCCATGCTTGAAATGAGGTCAGACTTCGCAAGCCCGCGAATCTGCAGGGAAAACAACTCCCCGACAGCGAGGCATGGCGGGAGGAGACACCGGGCATACCACGGGACGCGCTCGTTTGGTTCACGAACGGATCCGGCAGGGAGCGTGGGACGGGGGCAAGTGTTTATTCGGAAGGACCGAGGGTAAGTCATAGTATTTCCCTTGGAGTCCATGCAACGGTCTTTCAGGCCGAAATGTACACCATCCTGCACTGTGTGCGGGAGAACAAGAGGGGGGGCTACACCAACAAGCGGATCCTCATAGCCACAGACAGCCAGACAGCCCTTAAGGCCCTAAATAGCCCACAGGTCAATTCCTGGCTGGTGAGTGAGTGCCGAGACGGGACGAGCAACCTGGCTGGGCAGAATGAGGTCACCCTCATCTGGGTGCCGGGTCACTCGGGGGTCTAAGGCAATTAAGAAACTGACAGTCTCGCGAAGAGAGGGTCAGCAGAACCATTTATGGGACCAGAACCAGCTCTGGGCGTGACAAAGAGCACTGCCAGGGGAGCCATTAAATCCTGGGTCAGAAACCAATACAAGGTGTACTGGGCAGACTGTCCAGGGCTCAGACATGGGAAGTCAATAATTGACGAACCCAGTTCAAAGAGAGCTGTGGAGCTGCTACATCTTAGCAGAGGAGAGCTCAGAAATATAACAGGTCTCTTGACGGGACATATCGCCGTCAAGCAACACCTGCATACAATGGGGCAGTTCGAGGGGGACCTTGCATGCAGACTCTGCGGCGAGGGGAAGGAATCAGCCCAGCAAATCTTGTGAGAGTGTAAAACTCTGGACCGCAAAAGACAACTGATCTACAGTCAGTCTAGACCGGAGACAGAGCATTATAAAACCTCACCCTACCAATCGCTGTGTAGACTGGTTCAAGGCACAGTGATTTTGGAATGAGTGGAGTGAAGAGACTAAGGGCATGCACAATAGGCCAAGGGCTGCAGTGATATCGGGGGGGCAAAGCCGCGGACGAGCCCTGAGGGAGAAAAAAAAAAGAAAAAAAAAGGCTGTTCACTTGGACGTCGCTTCGGATCTCTCCACCGAGGCGTTTCTGGCCGCTTTTCGTCGATTTGTCTCGTTGAGGTAGTTGTGTTAGAATTCACAGCGACTGTGGTAATAAATTTCTTCGATGCCAGCAGATATCTTCTCGATTGTATCAAATCTGCAATGGAAATGGCAAATTTTGAGTCGCATTTTAATCCGTCCTCCGCTCCACATATGGGTGGTTTATGGAAAGCTGCGATAAAGTCAGTTAAATCTCATTTAATTCGGATTATAGGTGATCAAATTTTCAAGCTATCCAAATCGAAAAATGATCTGCCATTCCTCATAACGAAACCCATCAACTTCAAACAGGATGCCGTAATTGTTAGAGTATGTCCAGTGAAGCTTAAATGTTCATCATATACAATGCCAAGATCCTTGTGCGTTTCAGTCCTAGCCAATGATACACCACCCACTTTGTAGTGAAAAGCTATACGGCTGGTTTTTCTAGTGTATGTCATCACTTTGAACTTCGAGGCATTTAATTCAAGTCTGTTCTCAACACACCACAGCTGTAAGTTGTCAAGGTCCACCTGGAGTCTTGAACAGTCACGAATATCGTAAACACTGGAGTATAATTTGAGATCATCAGCAAATAATAGATGATTACCAGAAGTTACAGAGCTTATGTTGTTGATAAATAACAAAAAGAGGAGTGGGCCAAGATTGGGACCAATGTGGGCCAATGTGGAACGCCGGAACTAGCAGTAAAGGGTACAGACTTAAATCAATTATAAAAAACATATTGCACACGGTTAGTCAAGTAGGATCCAAAGAATGCTACCAGCCGTTTCTTCTCCACATCAATGACCTCCTCTCTAGCACATCCAGCCCAGTTCACAGTTACGCGGACGACAGCACCCTTCACTCTTTTCACGATATTCTAAGCCTGTCTCTTTAGCCCAATTAGATGAGAATCGCAGACTCATGGAGGCTTCTGTCTCTGTGGATCTCCAAAAAATATTAGACTGGGGAAGTAGAAATCTTGTACCATTCAACTCCACCAAATTTCAGTCTTGCTTTCTATCTCGTAAGAGATACACCAGTTCTAGACCCATTACAATAAACAACCAAGTTATTCAATGTAATGAGTCCTTTTCACTTGTTGGCATTTCTGTGGATCGAAATCTCAATTGGCACCAACATGTCACATCAATTGCAGAAGCGGCTGCTAAGAAATTAGGTTTCCTCTTCCGGGCTTGCAAATACTTTTCACCAGCTAATCTCTATACCTTATATACTTCACAAATAAGGCCAAACCTCGAATACTGCTCCCACATCTGGGGTGCCGCTGCCGCTTCTACACTCGCTATCCTGGACTCCATTCAGAAGAGAGCTATATGTCTTATCGGTGACCCTACCCTCACCCAAAGGCTGCCACCCCTTGCCCACCGACGTGCCGCTGGTGACCTCTCGCTCTTTTATAGATATCTACACGGGCACTGCTCAGAGCTTTCTTCCATAGTTCCTCCACCTGCTGCCCCCAACAGATCTACCAGGGGAACAGAGCGAATGCATCCTTTTACTGTCCAGGTCATCAGACATAGAACATCTTATTATGCCCGCTCTTTTGTCCCGAGGACCTCCAAGTTGTGGAATTCCTTGCCGGCACATGGTTTTCCTTCTCTTCTAAACCCCCAAACCTTCAAGTCCAGAATTAACAAGTTGCCTCTTTCTTCCTTGTCGACACCCACGGTATGATAGTATTTAGGCTGTATGCCCTCGTGGTGTGTTGTTGAAATATATATATAAATAAAAAGACTGTCGACTCTACTGTTCCCGCCTCTGTTTTCTGCCTATAATCAGCAGGGTGAGCAAGAAATAAATTTCTTGACACATGTGTGCACAGCTATTAAATCAATTTATTTTTAGATCACATAGCACAAAACAGACATTATCGCTAAGGATTTTTTAATACTATCTAAGCTATTTTCCTCATTTCCTCAAAGGACTTATTTAATTGTCTATTTCAAAGTAAATATGTTAGAGGTGTGTGTGTGTGTGAACTGTAAAACAAAAATAGATTCAATTAATTATACTTTTTGTTTTATTAAAATTTGAATTGCAATGCGACCGGTACAACAAGAAAGGTTCCTTGTATTTTCATAATATAATTTAACTGTAAATCATTGCACTTGTCATTTGCAGCTCTCCTAGTGGCGGCTTCAGACGTCATTGCAAAAAGACCCAACGACCGAGAACCATATTCCACTGACAAATTCAGGTTTTCAGCAATACTGACTCTCACAGCACCGATGTTCTCGTTGCTACAACATGCGATTACTTCACGAACAGGGGCCCTGGCCGAGGGAATAGAAGTTAGTTTCGAAACAATCAATAATGGCAACAATAGCTCGCTCACAGACGGATTATGGTCATAAAGACTGTGTAATGCTCTGTACGTAGCTCGAAGATTTTGTAATAAATTTATAAGATTTTCAAATGTTGTTGTGGTGTCATACATGTCATGATTAAACTAGTCCAGTCAAAACAATGTTTAACCTCTAGAAAAATCTGAAAGTTTTGAAACTTCACACACTTATTTAAAGGTACGTAAGAATGAATGTACCGAAAGTCCTCATGAATATGAGGCGAGCTCTAGCGGCAATTAGCGAAAATAGGGGCTTTCTTTGGTTTTCCATTAATATTTCGAGAACCGTTGGTCACGGCAAAAGTTGATTATATACATAATTAAGGATTATCAATTTTTCTACAAAAATCGTTATTATTATTATTATTTCCAATCGTTCCCGAGTTATAGGCGCTAAAAGAGAGCGTTTTGTAAAAAAACACGTTAGGGCGGTACAATATGGCATTTCTAATAATATGTGACAATAATGAGTTACTAAATTAAATATAGTAGACAATGCCTACTAAACCGGCGCGGAGCTGCAGAGCGGCAGTTAGTTCCAGTCAGGTTTTCCTGCTATCTGCGTCGTTGCATAAGTCTGATGTGAGGTCATTCGTTTCTTTATTACATTTTCGTGCGCTCTTACCATTTTCATTCGGTCAGTGCCTTAGTAGTTTTTCGAATAGTAGACGTATGTTGTGTTTACATAATAGACATATTAAATGGAAGAGAACTGATTGTTGTAAGACAAAATTCTTGGTTCACCTTCTGGTGTACCGAAAGTTGGTTTGAAGGGAATCAGATCGTTACTGCTCGCTAGTGAGCAAAAGAAAGATGATTTGGGTTCTAAGCTTCGTGGTAGTTAGACAATTAGATTACACACTGGGTGCCGAAAACAGTACACACTGGATGAGTTTATAAAGGCTTTCCTGAAAGAGAGCTCTTTAACCCAAACAAGGTCGTCTGTGAAAACATTATTTGAATTCAAAACAAAATGCTTCTTCTGTGCAGATGTTATTGATGAAGAGTATTTTAAACAAATAAAGAAACCTATAAAAGCCCGCAGAGATGCATTCTATTGTCGAAGTAAGGAAATTATTATGACTGTATTGAATTCTGCAGACAGGAGAAATGATGAAAAGGCAGAATAAGTTAGGCTGCGACTGTCTTGCATTAGCGTTCTTGTCGCTACTGATGGAGTGTACCACCTGAACTGCTACCAACAATTTGTGTCCCACCAGCCTCCAGAAGAGGGTAGAAAACATGGACGTCCCGAGGCAGATTACATTATAAAGGCTATGGAAGAGATTTACTCCCTCATTGAGAATAGTGAGGAATGCCAACTTTCCTTTGAACAATTACGTTCTGTAGTATCTGGGAATGTTCCTTCAAATTATACAATTAAAAGCAAACTCAAAGACAAATATGGAGAGAGAATTATAATTGCTGTGGGAGTTGGATGAAGGGATGCAACCATCTGTTTCAATGATGTTGGATTCAAAATTTTGAACCCATGGTATGACAGAAAAGCAGATGAAAGTAATGAGCGACTAAGAATCGTACAAGCAGCAGCAAAAATAATAAGGCAGGATGTTCAGAAAAATGTGTATGACAACTTTTTAAAAGAAGCAGCTTCTTGTGTACCCCCAACTTCTGGAGACATTGATAATGAAAAAGCAGATAATGTAAATAGAAAAAGAAAATGCATTTCTATTGCTCACAGTATTATCTCTGTGATACGTTCAACCTCTTTTATATCAGCAATAATGAACAGTGTTGCTTTGTTTGTGTCCAGAAGATTTGCAAGGAAGAAGTTGGTAAACCTTTTATCAAGTTTAGGGTTCAGTGCTTCATATCACAACGCACAGAAGCTGGAAATGTCAGCAATTCATCACATTCAACCTGATAATGATACTCTTTTTCAACAATTTGTGTTTGACAACGCGGACTTTAATGTTAGAACACTGGCCGGTCTCAACACATTCCATTCTATGGGTGTCATCAAATGTGTGCTTTCTGGAAGCACAACTGGGAGCGAACATGAAAAACCAATACCGAGGCTCACCAAGGTAGCACCTGCTATGACAGTAGGGGAACTTGGAGTGATTCCTTTACAAACTCACCAAAAATCACAAGGTGGATTTAGTAATGTGATTGTGGAGGATCTGAAAGATATAGTCAAGAAAACTGATCAGCTAACTCCATACGATACTCTTTGGTTGGCAGCAAAATGGCTCAATATTAACCTTCATCTCATACATACTTACCTATTGTTTCAGGCAGCAAGTGTAGAAGCTGGCCAAGATAATCAAATTGCAGGGCATTCTACCAAAAAGCGATTCAGAGCTGATTGATCTTTCTGTACAAAATTTTCCTTTGAATAACCTCAGCATTTTTTTTGTTCATATATTTAATTGTTTAATATACCTACATCATGTGCCTCATCAATATACATCATAAGTAACATGCATCATGTGCTTTTTATACAAAGTTGTGAAGTTTATCTCCTAAATTATCCTTAGTATACAAAAATGTAGGTAAACCATTCTCAAATATTATTAGAAATGCCATATTGTAGTTTTTCACAAAATGCTCTCTTTTAGCGTCTATAACTCGGGAGTCATTGGGAACACGAGAAAATGTATATAATCATTTTTGTAGAAAATTTGAGAAGCCTTAATTATGTATATAAGCAACTTTTGCCTCCGACCAACGGTTCTCGAGATACTAACGAAAAACCAAAGAAAGTGCCCTATTTTCGCTAATTGCCGCTAGAGCTCGCCTCATATTCATGAGGATTTTCAGTATATTCATTCTTAGGTACCTATAAATAAGTGTGTGAAGTTTCAAAACTTTCAGATTTTTCAGTAGGTTGGGTCATTTTTTGAAGTTTTTTGACTGGAGTAAACAGCAAACTTTACTGAATGCAAATTACACTGACAGATGTCGGCAATCACTATTGGACATCAAGTCCCTGTTAGTAAACCCCTTATAACTACATTACTATGACTAAAACTACTAAACTATATACTCACTAATACTAAACAGGAGTCGACGAGACAGAATGTTCCAGACCTCCCAATGCCAGCGGAACAATGTACTATCGCCGGCCCAACATCCGCCTCTAGAACACCAGCGTCTCTAACTTTACTAAGGAACACTAAGAAGGCTGTGGGCGAACTGGGAACCCCGAAGTCCGGCCACGTCGTGTAGTGAAAATGCATTATGTCGCGAGAATCGCCGCTTTCCGTATCAGTCAACCTCAGCGTCCTAGTCAGATAATATGAGTGATCCACGTTCTCAACGTACTCCAAGGTAAGTCCAACATCGTCCATCTTCATCGTATGTTCCGATCCCATTTTGGATGGCCAGTACTGACAACACTTATCCTGTTCCTTTTCCACAAGCTTGTTCAGCATCAACACAGCCTTGCTCTTTTGTTCCCACACCATCAACCAGAAGTGGCTGACGGTGTTGGGCAGGGGACCTTGCGTCAGGATATACTGTCTGTTGGCCTTCTCTACTTTCACTAAGTTGGCATTTATGTAATCGGTGGAGCCACGTTTCAGGACTATTCTACTATTGTCATAGGGACTGACATCACGGTAACGATTTAAAATTCGGTTCTGTGGTTTAAGGGCTTCTTTACACTCGCTGCTGTTCTTTGCACTCTGTGTCCTGATTTTCTGTAAATAAAACAAAAACTTTTAATGTGCTCTCTTATTGTTTATTCCTTATTATGATAGGTTATGATTAAAATCAAATAGAAATTTTGAAAGTGACAGTTTCGAAGGTTTTTGACATTTTTATTTGGATATTTATATAAAAATTGTATTGTTTACATGCACAAGCAATGCTTATAATATGTAAGATACACTGTATAATTAGTTTGCAAATATATATATATATATATATATATATATATATATATATATATATATATATATATATATATATATATATATATATATATATATATATATATATATATATATATATATATTACTTTTACCATTAAAGGATTATATAAGTTAAGTATGTCCTAAAAATTATACTCAATTGTTTTTGAGTTATTTTGATTTTTCTATTTCATTCATTTTTTAATATTTCTTGTTATGTGTAGTAGCCATGAAAACAATTGTCCACATCAAAAATTTATGAATTGTCAATATGAGATAACTATTGTTGCATTTCGTTACATGCTTGCAAAATGTAGTAAATAGAAATGTCACTGACTAAGAAAAGGAACCGGAGATTCTGCTTCATATTGAAGAAAACCCACAACTCAGTAGTCATCAGATAGCAATATCATGTGAAATGTGACAATCAACTGCCAATCGAATCACTAGAAAATCATTCTTACCATAAGGAATTACATCAAGAGTTACATAATGCTGACTTCTAAAGGTGTGTAAACTTTGACCGATGAATGAATGCTTTATTTGAGATTAATCTGTTTATGTTATGTTATTTTTTCTGACGGGGCTAAGTTTAGAAGTAATGGTGCTGTAAATCGCATACCATCCACTATTAAGCATTATAAAATCCATCTTAGATCCGTCAAATGCAGAATCAAAACCATTCGTTTGTAAATGTTTGGTGTGGCATTCTTTCACAAGAGAATTACTGGACGGTATTTTTTTAATAATCCCCTAACTGGTCATAACTATCTTCACTTCCTTACAAAAGTGTGCCATCTTTAGAAGAAAACTATCCTCAGAAATGGATTGGGCATGAAGGTTTTGTTTAGTAGACCCCAAGGTCATGCGACCCTACCCGATTAGATATCTTCTTATAGGGTTATATTAAAGGGCAGCTATATGTTACACTATCCACTACAATGGAAGATATGCAAAGTAGGATGAGACGCTTACGGAACCATTACACGAGAGATGCTAGAAAATATAATAAGAATATTTAATGTATGCACCCAGCAAGAGGGACATCTCTTTGAACCAATTTTAAAAAGACATAATTAGTAACTGTTGTAGGTTGTGAGGGATCGTGATGAGATTGAGATTGCGGCTGAACAGGTTAGGGCAGCTATAGTCTCTGTATATCACGAAAACTGCCCACTAAGGTCAAAGAGAGACAGTCGGGGGTCTACTTGGTGGAATAATAACCTCGATAAACTACGAAGAGAAGTTAGACGTCTCTTCAATCGTGCTAAGATTACAGGCAACTGGGAGCAATATAAAACCGCTGTAAAACACTATAACAAAGAGATAAGGGACGCTAAGAGGGAGTCCTGGAGGAGGTTCTGCGGGGACATTAATAATATGCCCAGCAGCGCCAGAATCCACAGGATTCTCTCACGCAACCGAGTACAAGAACTGGGATCGATAAAACGACCAGATGGTTCCTTTACTGAATCTCGGAAAGAAACGTTAGAGCTCTTAGCACACACACACTTCCCGGATTGTCTGATCCTGAGCAACGGAGATGTCCTACCAGCTGAGGGACGATTTAAACGCCTCCATAGGGAGGACTGGCAAGTTTCTCGGAGAATAGTCACAGCCTCAGCAGTGGAGTGTGCTGTGAATCATTTCCAGTCATTCAAGTCGCCAGGGGAGGATGGGGTGGTGCCGGTCCTACTACAAAAGGGACTGGAGATTCTTCTACCTTTCCTTATCAGGCTCTTAAGAGCCAGCCTGGCCTGGAACTATATTCCATTCGGCTGGACGGTGGTTAGGGGGGTTTACATTCCCAAATTGGGACGTAAGGACCTCCTACCCACATCACTGAGACCTCTCAGTATTACATCATTCCTGTTGAAGGGATTGGAAAAAATACTGGATGGACACATTAGGGGGAAAATCCTGGCCAATAACCCCCTAAATACCCACCAGTATGCCTACCAAACTGGCAAATCCACTGAGTTAGCACTCAATAACCTCATCGAGAAAATCACCCACTCTCTGGAAAATGGAGAGGTTGCGGTGGCAGCATTTCTCGACATCGAAGGAGCATTTAATAATGCATTACCTATCTCCCTCTACGAGGCCACTATCGCTAGGGGGGTGGAACCTACCATTTGTGGCTGGATCGGAAACATGCTGCACAATCGGACCATTATTACCTCATTGCGGGGGGAGGTGGTCGGGGTCAGGGCTGCGAGGGGGTGCCCTCAGGGGGGCGTACTATCCCCCCTGCTGTGGTCCCTCTTTGTGGACGATCTGCTGGCTATTCTCGAACTCTGGGAGGTTGAGGTCCAGGCGTATGCTGATGATCTCGTCATAATAGTTAGAGGCAAATCTGAGGAGGAACTGGCTAGTACTCTTCAGGAAGCACTAAATGTAATCAATGATTGGTGCCGGAGGGAACAGATGTCTGTGAACCCTCGCAAAACGATCATTGTTCCATTTACCAGAAGAAGAAGGTTGGACAAATTAAAACCACCTATTCTCATGGGAGAAACCATTCCATTTTCGGACCAAGCAAAATATCTGGGAGTTATCCTAGATAAGAAGCTCAACTGGGACATACAGTTAGAAAACGTTATCCGCAGGGCAAAACTGTCCCTGTGGACCTGCCGGAGAATCTGTGGTAACAACTGGGGAACAAACCCCCAACAGATGTACTGGCTCTATGTAGTGGTTATCAGGCCAATGATAACATATGGAGCCATAGTGTGGTGGCCTAAGGTACTTCGTGGTATCGCGAGGGCCAAACTGGCTCATCTACAGAGACAAGCTTGTCTGATGATAACGGGAGCGATAAGCACCGCACCATCAGCCGCTCTAGAGGTCCTCCTCAATATTCCTCCACTTCACATATGGTTCGAGAGGGTGGCGAGGTGGACAACGTACAGACTAAAACAAACGGCAGATAACATGCCGAGGGAAGTCAATCTGAGAGGGTCCGGTCTCCTTGATGACAGTGATTGTCACAGGATTCTGGGAATGGTCTCAGACTTGATGCCTACAAAAATCAGCAGAGATCTGTCTTTCAAGACAGTCCTCCCGGAAAGGGAGGACTGGGACCGGAATCCATCGACCCTGTTGAGAGCGGACCTCTGCTGGTACTCTGACGGCTCCAAAACCAATTTGGTAGTAGGAGCCGGCGCATATGGGGGCAGCACCGATGCTAGACTATCAGCTAGCCTCGGCAAGTACGCAACCATACACCAGGCAGAAGTGAATGCCATCGAGATGTGTGCAAGGGAAAGTTTAAAAGACCTGTGCACAAACAAATCGATAAAGATATATGCAGATAGCCAAGCTGCAATAAAGGCTCTTGGTTCCTACCAGTGTAATTCAAAGACGGTATGTAGTTGTAAATCTGCCCTTAACGAATTGGGCAGCTGTAATGAGGTGTCGCTGGTCTGGATACCGGGTCACTCAGACCATGACGGCAATGTTGCGGCCGACGCGCTTGCTAAGAGTGGGGCCCAGAGTGACTTTGTTGGACCAGAACCGGTGCTGGGGATAACATCTTGCACAGCAAAACGCACCTTAAAGACCTGGACAGAAAAAATGACAATCTAATATTGGCAAAATCTTCTAGGATTAGCCCACTCTAAGGCCTTCATAAATGGCCTGTCTGAGTCAAGGGCTAAAAAGCTTCTAGGGTTGAACAGACAACAACTGAGAACTCTAGTCGGCCTGTATACAGGACACTACCGCTTGCAGCACCACATGCACCATATTGGGGTCGGTCAGGAGACCGAGTGCCGGCTGTGCATGGAGAATGAAGAAACAGCAGAGCACGTGCTGTTACTGTCCGGCAGCGGACAGGACTAGATACCTGCTCTTTGGCAAGGTAAAGCTTGCTCCAGAAGACCTGGATCAACTTTCGCCCACAAAGATTATCGACCTCTGCAGGAGGCTGAATTTGTTGGGCGAAATATAGACTTTAGGCGTGAGCCACAATAGACCTTAAGGTCGCGGTGGAGGGCCGATATGGCCCACTCACATACAAACCTAACCTAACCCTAACTGTTGTATTATCTATTAAACTGTTATCTTCGTTTGTTTTATAGAAAGTTCTTATAAGGTATATTTCCTGTTGCTGTTGTAGTTTGTATCTTTGCCAAATTTCATGGCTGTCATGACAACATACTACCTGGTTCCGCACTGAGATAGTGACCCTGTCGTACATCTCACAATGTTCTAAGAGAATGGCTATGATAGCCAATTACTTTATAGGTGTGTTTTTGCTGTAATTAGTACATTGCACTGACGAGCTCCAATTAGAGCGAAACCAGTCTGCGGTTCTAATTATGGTGAGAAAACATCTAGCCTTACATACATTGTCACTGTATTAGAAAATAAATGGGCCAAGGCTGCCAATTTACAAAATTGTTAGTTGGTTATACACACTCTCTATTTTATAACATTTTGTGATAGTTTGAGCTGTCGTGACAACATACTACCTGGTTCCGCACCGAGATGGCGACCTTGTCGTACATCTCACAATGTTCTACTGTAAGTCTCTTTAAAGGAAGCTTTTATTACAAATTTCATACAAAAGCTTATCAGAAGGAAACTTAATTCATACCCAAGAAGTCAACTCATTATGCAAATAACTTATCTACTTGAACAATTAATCAACAAATATTAATGTTCATATTCTTATTCCTTGATTTCCAATTCCGATCATTTACTATTTAACCTCAAAACAGAACTGTCAACCCATGATAAATAAACAAAACATGTTATTCTTTAATTTCCAATTTTAAAAGCATAATATAGGTACAAGTTATATCTATTTCAATGGCAATCATTTGTCACTTGACCTAAGAACAGAACTGTCAAATCATAATAAATAAACAAAAAACATTATTATTCTTTAGTCTCCAATTTTAAAAGCAATCTTGATCATTCTAGAATGACACATTGACAGGTCAGCCATATTTGCTGGGTGGCATACAATTCCATTTTGATTACGTATTTTGCATAAACATTGAGACTATTTACTATCAAATCCTGTTAATCTTCATCTAATTTATTGGAAATGCCTCGTTTCTATAGTGTTGTTAAATGTTCGATGCGTGCTGAATGAGATAAGAGTCTCATTCTTTCGATTTCCTGCAGCTTTAACTAAGAAAGGTGGTTATTTGAATACTCTGTCTATTGAACGTCGAGATTCTTCGGTTAGGGCTTTAAAATGATGACCCCTAAGTGAAAATCACCTAAAAAATGGGCGTGTTTGTTCAAGACATTTTACAACTGGTTACGTTATACCTACGATTTATGTTTGATTGTAGAAAACCAGCTGCTTTGGGAGATGAAACTAACCCAGACTGGTTGCCCAACCAGAATTTTGGATACATTTCCACTGTCCAACCAAATCAATCTGCATCCTCTCGATTTGAAAGGGCTTTAAGATGAGTTAAAACTGAACGAGAGGTTTGTTGTTATATATAACATTATAAAGCTTAATATATTCCCAAATTGTTGTCTCCTTTAGACACAAGCTGAAATTGTTGCTGCAGAAAATCCTTCACAAGAATTTAATGAACCTCAACAGGAAGATATTTCAGCAAAACAAATTCAGGAAAACTGTGTTATGAGTCAGTTCAAACTGAGGTAACTGACAAATATTTAAGTCATGTTTTAAAGGCTTGCATGACGCCCTCGTGGCGCAGGTTGCTAGGTGCCAGCCTGCTAAGCGAGAGGTCCCGGGTTCGATTCCTGGGCGAGCCAAGTTCACTTTGTCTGGAAAATTTGTAAAAATATTGAATGATGGGAAATGAATGTGCTAATGGCCTGAGATGCCGCAGCCAATAATATTAAATAAAAAATATAAAAAAAGGCTTGCAAACTGTTACGAGCCTTAAGCTGCAGGCCGGTGTAAGAACTATGGCTTAGAATTAAGTAATTCACAAAGTCCATCATGGTCATGTCGAGCAACTTATAGATATCCAGTCTGCATTCCTCAGGAGGAATTGTATAAGGGTCAATATTGTCGATAATTTGAATTTTCTTCGCATATCGGCACCTTACCTCATTAGTATGGGTCATAGTATGCACTTCGAGACATCGAAAAACTTGCAAACTCCAACAGAAAATCTAATTTAAAACTCAAGTTAACACGAAAACGTATATAAAACAAATGTCAATGAATCAATGTGTGCCAGTCAGAGAAAATGGCGGACCTGTCAAAGTCTCATATTCTGGAATCATCTATAGAATCATTTACTTAACCTCAAAACAGAACTGTCAAACCATAATAAATAAGCAAAACAGACTATCCTATCTGATTGTTACTTCAAGGAGCTGATATAAAACTTATTTTTCCTACAAATCCGCGCATCTGAATATACCCGAAGGCAGTCATGAAGCTGGGATTGCCACAGCTCAGGTGTGAACCTTATTGTTGCATTATGATCTATGCCTGTGGTATATAATAATAATAATAATAATAATACTTTATTTGCCAAGTTTACAAATTACAGATTATAATCATACATAGTCGATATTATCCTAAAGATTTATTAATCTTTGTGCATAAATTAATTAAAATTTGTGCGCACATTTTTTATTCAAGTCCTTCCATTTTTACCCAGAATAAAACTATCAATGTTTCTCTATTACATCTAACATAAAAATACAAACTAAAATGTCTAAAAACTACCTAACCTACTTAATGCCTTACTAACCTACTTAGTCTATTTAAATTCCTATTCCCCTAAATTTTACTATATAACTCAGTTTACTAGTAATCTTATTGTATTGTGTGTGTTTTTTTTTTTTTTCATGCGAAAGTCGAAGTTTCACTAGTGGTCAGATCACAGCAGGTAGCACTATCCCTTAAAACCTGTCACACAGATGTTTTTTGTTACATTGAAACCACTTTAGCATACCCTTTAGACCTCTTGCTGTAGTATCATTTCTGATGTTTATGGGCACTTCATTGAAAAGCTTTGGACCTACATAAGACACATGGCGCTTGCACGCAGTTAGTGATTTATATGGGACTTTTAAGGAGTTGTCTGTCACTGCTCTTGTCTTTATTCTATTTGTGACTCTAGTTTTAAAAGAATTTCTTTTAAACATAAATTTTAATGTTTCCTGTACACATAATTCTCTAATGGTGTTTATGTTCGATTCCTCAAAAAGAATGTCACTAGGATATCTTCTTTGTTTATTTAACATTGTCTTTATAATTGATTTTTGTGTTATAGTCAACATATTGAGATGTGTATTCCATGTCATACCCCACGCTGTTATCCCATAGGTTAGAACTGACTCTACAAGGGCTAAGTAAATAGTTTTGATTGTACTCGCGTCTAGGATATTTCTTAAACCTAAAAATGTATAAATCGTTTTTCTCAGCTTTGCGTTAAGGTAAATTATGTGGGTATCCCATTTCATAAATTGATCGATAAAAACTCCTAAATATTTTATATTGTTTGTTCTATCTATGTTCACGTTGCATAAACAATTTCTTGGTATTTTGCAATGTGTCGCATGTATTTGATTACATTTATGTTTGGCTTTGGCGAGTTTGTTGGAGAGAACATAATAAACTTGGTTTTATTGTAGTTGATAGTGAGTAAATTTTTATCTATCCATTTATTTATTTCAGAAAAACCTTCTGTAGCTGATTTTATCGTACTTTCCCACTTGTCTTCTGTAAATAATAAAACCGCATCGTCAGCAAAACAAATCGTACTGCCTTTTGTCTTTACGTTCATGATGTCATTTATGTAAATGAGAAACAGAATAGGTCCCAAAACTGTTCCTTGTGGCACCCCACAACAAATTTTCCTACTTTCACTAAAAGAATCCTCAATGCGCACCCTTTGAACTCTATTGGTGAGATAGGATTCAAAAAGCTCAATTGCAACACCTCTTACCCCTAAATGTTCCAACTTTCGTAGTAATATATCATGTGACACAGTATCAAATGCCTTTTTTATATCCAGAAAAATTCCTACACACTTACGATTTTTGTTAAATGCTTCATTTACTATGCTTGTTACTTTTGTAATGGCGTCGTTTGTTGATGAATTTTCTCTAAACCCTAACTGATTTTCATTTAGAATACACTTTTCAATTAGTTTACTAATGACACATGTTATAGTAATTGGTCTATAATTATTCACGTCCCTTTTATTGCCGTCCTTAAAGAATGGCAATACAGTAGACTCTTTCAGAACTTTAGGGAAAAGCCCTGACGATATTATTGTATTTGCAATATGTGTAATCGGTTTTACAAAGTAAATGCTGTATAATTTAATTATTCTATTGCTTATGCAATCGTGACAATTTTGAATCGAGTTTTTTAACTGATTTATATATTTTAAAATTTCATCTTCGCTAACGGGGTCAAGAAAAATTGACGATTCATTTCGAGGTTTAATTTGAGCATCTTCCATATCTAAGAAATGTTGTTTTGTTTTGTTTAGTTTCATACCTATTTCAGAGAAGAATTTATTAAACTCATTTGCAATACCATCTTTATTATTTATTATTTTATCAGTGCCATTTTCAGCAATACTTGTGACCGCGATGTTTTTTCTAACTGATCTATTTGTGGCCTCGTTTACGGTTTGCCAGAGATTTCTAGGTGAATTCTTGTTTTCTTCTACTTTTTTTTTATAATGCATTTCCTTAATTTTACTTATAACTTTATTTAGCATATTTCTATATTTTCTAAATGAACTTAATGCGTTTGTATCATTGGGTTTATTTTGAGCTATAATTCGTAATCTATTTCTGGTTTTAATAGATTTTAACACTCCCTTTGTGATCCACGGTTTTCTTTTTTTTATTATCTGGATGTCAGTAGTTTGCGACGATTTTAAAATATAAGCTTTCAATTTGTTTAGAAACATTTCAGTACACAAACTGGCATCCGTGCTATCCAAAATATCTTGCCAGTTCTCAGACATAACTAATTGTTTTAATTTATTGTGGTTTACTTTGGTGTGATTCTGTGTAAGATTAGTTTTTATTGGTGTAGTTCTATTTACCACTACACTAAGAATAACAGGTAAGTGATCAGTAAAACTGTCATTTAGAATTATACTGGTTACATCGCTATTACATCGGTTGCGTATAAAATAGTGGTCAATGCATGAGCTTGATAACTGAGAGTGCCTTGTCGGTGCATCTATTTGTTGAATAAAACCAAATTCGCCCATCAAGTTTAGATAATTATTAGCTACACTACTATGTTGATTAAGGATGTCAATGTTTATGTCGCCTGTAAAAATTTCTATAGAGCACTGTTTCGCCTGTCGTTTACTTAAAACCGCTCGTAAGTTACTAAGAAACTCATTGCTGTCAATCGCCGGTGATTTATATGTAGCTATAATCCCCACTTGGATGTTGTTTTTAATTAAGACAATATTGAGAAATTTTGTGACATCCTCAGAAACTACACTACATACGGAATTTAAGGATGATTTGATGTAGGCTATGCAGCCGTCATTTTTATTATTCTCACTTTCGTTGTAATAAATATCATATCCGGCAAGAGTAAAATCTGATAAACTTGTTATGTTCCAGGTTTCGCTCAACACAATTGCATCAAAATCGGCCCCAAGGTGTTCTAGAAATGCAATTAATTCATTATAGTTTTTGCTGATACTTCTTACATTAAAGTGAATAATGTTTAAGTGGTCATGATTACTTTTCAGCGATGGAATGTTATTGATATCATCTACCACAAGCGTGTTTTTTGAAATATTTTCAGTTATGTTTAGGATATCATCTTCAAGCATGTCTGTAGACTAAAGAACCGGGTGTGTGACGATACAGATATGACTTAAATGTCAACAAAGAAAACAAAAGGAATAGAAATTACAATAGTTACAAATCCGTTTGTGTAGAGGTTATAACTAAAATTGGATTTTCAAAAATAAAGATTATGTTGTCAAAATCCGCAGCAATCTCTTGCGTTAAATTTACTAATGTCTACGTTAGTTCCTATTTAAGGTATTTAAAACTATAGATTATAAAAATTAAAACTAGTGACACTACCTATAAGCAAAAAAAAACAAAAATCTGGTGAAAATAAGATACATACAAATTAAATAAAAACTAGTAATAGTAAAAAAAAAATTGTCATACACACATATACATACACACGCATATACACACACGCACAACAGCGTGCATATACACACATATATACAATATACACATATACACATATATATCATCCATACACAGTTATACCTATTTTTAAACCTTGCTTTGAACAATCTGATTATTCCCATTATTTAGCAGGTCACTGGCACCGGTTTGTGGCCTTATCTTCTGTAATAAATTTTCTCCATGTTGAGATGAAGTGAAAGTTTTTCAAAGAGTTGTCTGGTAATTTTACGGTGACAATTCCATCATTACTCCACACATTTTTGTACCCAAACTTTTCAGTTGCTTCCTTGATGAGCGATAGTTTGTTTTTAGTCAGGTCTTCTTTAATTGTTATTGCTGTTCCTACTAATTTTTTCTTGCTGTAAAATATGTTATTCCTCTCTTTCTTTGAGGCGAACCTAACAAATATTTGCCGATTTCTATTTCCCTGTTTCTTGCCCACCCGAAAGCATTTTTCAATTGTGTTAACATTTATGTTTAAGTTTTTATGGCATATCATTTTGATTACCTCTTGCGTGTTCTCTTTATCGGATTCTGGAGCGCCAAATATTCTTAAATTATTATTCCTGTTTTCCTGATCTAAGCTTTCAATGTTGCTTTCTAATTCTTCAATGCTTCTCCTTTGCTCCTCTATAATTTCTTCTTGTCTTGTAATTTTCTCAATACACATTGACATGAAGTCATTAATTTTTGACTCAATTCGAGAAAATAATTTGTTGCATATTTTCTCTATGAATTCTTCTGACTCAATTAACTCGACTATAGACGCTGCTGGGGTTTGCAATGAACTATTCGATTTTTTATTTACTCTCTCAGCATTGTTATCACTAAAGGATTTACGTTGATTACGTAACACACGATCACCAGCCATTTTAGGTAAATAATTTCCCACACAAGGAGCACGTATATCAACACTAGTTAAGACAGATTTTTTATTTTATTTTGCGACAGAGAAGTGTACCGGCACCAGCGACTAGCGTACGCGTCTACTCCGCACTACTGCACATTTGAGACTGTATCAATCTACATGTGGCAGGTGACTACTCTGTCTTTGTCTGGCATCATACTTTAACCACTGAACTTGTTTCAATTCATGTCTTTCAGATTTGATACTTAGTTTGGGAAAAACTCAAAATTTTGTGAACCAACTTACTTAAAATTCACAACAGAGGGTTATTCACTTCATTTATAGCTACATGTACAGTCTCACCCCAGTTACTTTAATACTTTCAAAAATAAAGCGTATTCAAAAATATTTTTGTATATTTTTTGGGGAAAAATATGTCCGTTATAGCTGATTGACGAACTCGTCCGTGATTGTAACGAACTAAAGGCATGCGCCAAGTTTCGTTCAAATCAGTTGAGTATTTTTTGAGTTATCGCTTGGATAGATACATACTTATATATATATATATATATATATATATATATATATATATATATATATATATATATATATATATATATATATATATATATAATAATATATATAATATAAGTGTGTCCACAGATTGAGTGTGGGTAAGGTATAGGTGACAAAAAATTTTTGAATTAGATTATGATATTCTGGGAATCGCTCCTGCTTTGTCTTAAACTAAGATGTTGAGGAAATGAACAAAATCAATTAATATACAGGGTGGTTTAGAACTGATTTAATTAAATGTGTTAAGAGTAAACTACCTTCGTTTATAAAGATACCGCAAAAAGTTATTAACAGAACTTGTTTAGAATTAAAATTTATGAGAGGCTCTCAATTTTCAGCCAGATCAGCCTACTTTGAATTTTCAAGTAAATTATTAACATTTCTTCACTATCAACATGGAGCTTATTACCTGTGGTTTTCTGAACCCAGGTGCGCAAAGTAAGTAACCATGCAATGTTAAATAATAATTTATTAGTAAAATAATAATAAGGAGCAAATTTCCAGATTTAAACAGAAAAACTAAAAGCCACTTAATGTACAGCTGTAACAAACTAACGAACATTGATTTCCACTGGTAAGATGGACTCTTATCATTATCCGAGTGGAAGAACCCATAAATATTTTCTCCTGGGTTGTGTACAGTAAACTTGATTACCCATTAGTGTCATGTATCAATCAAGAAACATGTGTATCTAGTCCTAGTGATCGGCTCTCAATAGGGTCGTTTGATTGCGTTCCCACTCCTCCCTTTCCGGGAGGACGGTCTTGAAAGACAGATCCCTACTGATCTGTGTAGGCTTCAAGTGTTTATCGCTCCCGTTATCATCAGACAAACTTGTCTCTGTAGATGAGCCAGTTTGGCCCTCGCGATACCACGAATCATTGGTCTGATAACCACTACATAGAGCCAGTATATCTGTTGGGGGTTTGTTCCCTAGTTATTTCCACAGATTCTACGGCATGTCCACAGGGACAGCTTAACCCTGCGGATTACATTATCTAACTGTACGTCCCAGTCGAGCTTCTTATCTAGGGTAACCCACAGATATTTGCTTGTTCCGTACATGGAATTGTTTCCCCCATAAGAATATGTGGTTTTAATCTGTCCAGCCTTCTTCTTCTGGTAAATGGAACAATGATCGTTTTACAGGGGTTCACAGACATCTTTTCCCTCCAACACCAATCATTTACTACATTTAGTGCCTCTTGAAGAGTACTTGCTAGTTCCTCCTCAGATTTGCCCCTAACCATTATGACTACTCGTAGACGGAGTTAGTTTATTTAGACGAGCTTTATAACTGAGTTATTCAAATCTTTCAGACATGTATGAGTATATGACATCCACTTGTGAAACATCATCAATGAATTGTGTAATCGACAGCAAATTTGTGACAGAGTTTGTTAACTTGTTGACTATATTAAACACAATATTCCGATGTAAGCATGCTTTAAAAATCTTGCAAAGAACAGAAGGGATAGTTACTGGACGATAATCAGCAATTACATTTGATTTTGGAATCAAAACAGTACAGGATGGCTTCCATTTATCTGTGAAAATTTCCATCTTTAAAAAAAGATGAAAAATATTTTTTAACAGCAATAGTAAAACATTCAAACAGTCCCTAAATAAAAATTATGTGATACATTTTGGACTACATGGGAGGTTGGGTTATATTGTTCTCAAACCTACAATGATTTCAGAGTTGGTGAAATGATCAAAATAAATTTTAGGAAGAAAGTAGAGGTGTGCTAAGCTTCGAAATTTCGAACCGAACCCGAACTCGAACCTTCGGTTCGAAAATATGTTCACACTAGCGATGTTGAAGTAGTTCAAAGTATGTAATTCTTCTAAATAGTTCGAACCTCGTTGCTCAAAAATTCTTCGAAATTTAACTTTACAGGCATTGAATGTTGCCAAAGGTAGCAAAGTTTTGGCCCCTTTAACTCTGTAGCGGCGCTTTAAACTCGTTATCGGTCTCATTGAGTGGATAGCGTAATTTCAGGAGATTATCTAGAAATCTAAAAAAGTTTAAAATATATTTTGTTTTTGTGTTTTTGATTTAACGTTGACCCATCTCCACAACGATCAGCACCGAAAGACATTTTCACCCAATCAACCTGCAAATTTGTTGAACCCTTGCTTTTTGTAAAACGAGTGGGAATCTTTTACATATTAAATATTGTATGTTACAATGTTCCTAAATTTTGTATTTAAAGAAATTATATATGAACACTGAAGAATGTTGGGTAATTCGATGTTCGATTTTGAATTTCTAAGAAGTTCGAAGTTCGACTGTGAACCTTAAGACATACTATTTCAGAGGTTCGAAGTTCGAAGCAACATATTTGCTTGTGTTCGTTCATAGTTTGATTCAAGCAAAACATGGGTTCGCACACCTCTAGAAGAAAGTTGACATTATGATTAACTGAAGATATAAAATTATAATTCCTGGGGAAGGAAATGTTGCTTGAATTAGGTAGGCAAATTGTTCACAAATTCCTGTCCAGGTACATTCTCAGGAAAGGTTTTTTTGGTTTTTCTACCAGGCTAGCTCCACATCTAGATCTCACCACAGGTTAATTATTCGAGAATATGTCTTCTAAGCCAGGATAGTATCTGTTGATTTGTTGTTTTACTCTTTTGAGAGCCTTCAATGTTCTGGATTACCATACCTTTTAAATTTGTTATATATAATTTTGTATTAAATCTCCCTAGAAAACAGAGGTGGGTAGGGTCGACCTGCTTAAATATTACAAATATTTAAGTAAGCTATATTCCAAGCCTGTTATATAAGTAAAACAGATGTCAACATATATTAGCATAGTCCAATTAAGAACCGATTAATAAATTAGAAAGAATCACCAAAGCATTAGTAGATGTGAAGTGTTTTGTATTTCTACTAGTCAACGCTCGGTTTCACAATGAATAATTAATGATTGCTACTTTTGCAAATCTGTAGACTTAGATTATATATCACTCCCAGATCTATGAGAACTGTATCATATACCAGATTATTATCACCAACAGTGTAATTAAACTGTGCCTCGTTAATAAGACATAACTACGGATACCCCTACTCAGGATAATGAACTTCCCTATCTGACAATACTAAGAAAATTATCAAATTTAATTAGCGCTTTAAAATTTTAAAAACTTCACCAATTGACAAATTAAGTTTGATTGCTTAGCAATTTTTTGTTTTGTTGGTTAAAAATAAAAGTTCAGAATATTAATAATTTACATTTAATGTTAGGATGGATCTTCCACACCGTCTAATTATAAGTAGGAAAACCCCAATTTTTTGTTAAAACTAGAATAACATTTTGTACGAAGTGTGTGACCCTTAGTAGAGGTATGCATAGAGATAACCTTTTACATTTGACAACATTCAAGATAATTAATAGAATTACGACAATCCAATCTGTTGTTTGGGTAACCGATCAGAATGAACAGAAAACAATATTTTGATGTCATCAGTATAAACCCAAAAAAAAATGCTGATAATATTATCTAAGTCTTTAATAAAGCTACTAGAATAGGTCAGTCTAAGATAGAGCCCTAAGTACAAACAGATAAATAAGAATTGAAATAGAATAGTAGTAGATATACCATATTTAGTGGCGTGCGGTCCATGGAAGCAAGGGAAGCATTGCTTTCCTTAAAATAACGACTACATACCTACTAAAAAATAATTTATATTAAACCGCAATATTTAAAATCTCTTTTGTATTTTAAATATTAAATTTCAAATTCTGAAACTAATTTAATTATTAAAATTTTTAATTCGCAAGCTCACACACGATTATTTATTATGCATCATACTGCACTTGTTTGTATATGCGCTCTTAGCAAGGACGTCGTCGCAGTAAATGCTCCGCCAACGACCAGCATGAACCCAATACTACGGGTGGATGCAATGACTTTTGTTAAATACATGTAGTCAGCAGACTACTTGAGGAGAAACGCTCGCTGGACGTGTGTACGTGTATTTTTAGAACGTATTTTACCGGGAAGACCTGCGCTACACATACAAAGAGAATGTCTCACATTATTTCGTAAATATAAGCAGTCGACTAAGTTAAATACATTGGCATTTTATGAGTATTAATATAGCTACAAGTACATCAGCTTTTAACAGCGGCGACGGTGGGGGTGGGGATTTACAAAATTTACAAACAAGCGGTAATAACAACTGTGATTGTGTTGTGTGTTTTTTGATGACAAAAGGATTGTCAGCTTTACAGTTTGCTGAAAAACTTGCTATTATTAATAAAGGTAGGTCGAAACCTACTCTAAAAAACTTAAATACAAGAATTAAAACATGTATTCGACATTTCAACGCCGAAAAAACTTATAAACAATATGAATGGTTAACGGGTTGTAAAATCAGGAATAAACTGTTTTGTTGGCCTTGTAGTCTATTTGTGACTGAAAAGGGGTTGTGGAATAAAAGTGGGTTTTCCGACTTGAATAATCTACATAAAGTAGTAAAAAGACATGTTAAGCGCATTTACAGAGCATTTTAAAATTAAGTATCTTTGGAAAAACGCGAATTTAACACAGCCGTTGACAAGCAGATAGAAATTAGTCATCGCCAACACAATGAATTGGTTGATAAAAACAGAAACATATTAAAAAGACTTATTGATGTGTTTTCTTGGTCAGCATGAATTGGGCTTCAGAGGTCATGACGAAACAACTACATCTGCAAATAGAGGAAACTTTCAAGACCTAGTTTCTTTAATAGCCAAGTACGACATTTGTTTAAAAAATCACTTGAAACAGTCTAACGTTTTTCGTGGGACATCAAATCGCATTCAGAATGACTTAATTTCGGCCGCTGCCACTATTATTTTGAACAGAATAAAATCGGAAATTAAACAGACTCGTTTCATTGCTATTGTTCTAGATGAAACAACCGATGTAACTAATTTAAGTCAACTATCTGTAGTAATATGCTACGTAAAAATGGATGGGAGTGTACAAGAAAGATTTTTAGGCTTTAAAAATATGACAGAAGATCGTACCGCAAACGCTCTATATAAAATTGTGCTTAATATTATGAAAGATATTGAGGAGACTGATAATAAATTAATTGTCCAAAGCTATGATGGGGCTGCTGTTATGGCCAGACATTTAGAAGGTCTTCAAGCTAAAGTGCGGGAAACGTTCTCCAGTGCTTTATTTGTACACTGTTGTGCTCATAAATTAAATTTAATTTTATCCCAATCTATAAATCATATTAAAGAATGTAAATTGTTTTTGCTACCCTAAGTGGAATGGCTGCTTTTTTTTTCCAAATTTACGAAGCGCACACGAGCCTTAGACTCAATTAAAAAACGTTTACCCAAAGTTGCTGCAACGCGATGGAACTAAAGCGGCAGGCTTGTGTTTACTGTATTTGAACACTGTGAATCGTTAATTGAACTTTTTGAAAATATTATGGAAAATAGCAAAAATTGGGACGCAGAAACAATAAATAGTTCTAGAGGATTTTTGGATGGTTTGAAGAGACTTTAATTTTAATTTTGTACTTAATATATTTTCGGAAATATTTTCATTTTCAGATAATGTATTTAACATATTGCAATGTAAAACAAATGACATTGGTTTTTGCCTGAAAAAAATTAGTGAATTTAAATCCATTATAATTCAAAAAAGGAATTAATTTGATAAGTTCTTGGAAAAAACAATTGAATTAGGAAAAGTGGAGCCACGAAGAAAGCGTCTGCGCACTGATAATGTGGGAGACCTTCAAACTTCTTATCGCCGCCTTTTCTACGAAATCATAGATCAAATTCAGCAGCAAATTAACTGCAGATTTGATCATCTCAGTGACCTGAAATTTCTTGAATTGTGTAATTTTGGAGGATTTAAAGGGATACCTTTCCCAGCAGATTCATTCAAATCATTATTCCACCACTATGGACATTATTTTGATAAAGCCTTATTCAGAACTTAGTCATTTATGAAACCGATGTTATTGACAAAAACTAACGCGAGTGAACTTTTAACTTTCTTAAAACAATCAAAATTGGAAAATGCATATTCTGAAGTGTTCAAATTATGTGAATTAGTATTAACAATTCCTGCTACTAGTGCATCTGTAGAACGAAATTGTTCTACATTGAAACATATCAAGAGTTTTGTTAGGAATTCAACAGGACAGGAAAGACTTTCTCAATTTTCAATTTTATCAGTTGAAAATAACCTCGTCCAGGAAATGTCCCAGAATCCACAGTTTTATAACGACATTATTGACGAATTTGCCAAAAACGACAGAAGAATTGAGTTACACTACAAATAGGTAAGTTGCTAAGAATTGCTTCCCTTATTTAAAATGTCGCCGCACGCCCCTGACCATATTCAACAACTTTTGAAAGTTGAGCATAATAACCCATATGTAATAGATCGCAATGGGCATCTTGTCACCATTTTATAAATGATGTTTTCAAATTGATAGAAAATGTGTAAGTTCTAAGAGACAACCCAAAAATAAATTTAAAAAAAAAAAAGGTTCAACAAAAGAAATATACTTGATGCATCTTGAGCCATTCCATCACTTCGAACAAATGACAAGCTATCAAACATTGATCTCATAAAAAAAAATCAGATTTAGAATTGTGAAATGATTATAATACATAAATCCATCAGAAATAGGATAACAATTCACATTTTGCCTATGTGGGCTATCTTTAAACATGTATATCTTGAAAGCCACACACCTCAGAAAAATTCTAAAACCAAATTTGCACTCCTTTAACGTTCTATATATCTACTTTTGCAGTCATTTGACCCTTTTGAATCACACTATGTATCATAAATTATAAGTCTGGCAACAGTGCATGACAAGTCTGACCATTTTGGGGAATTATTAGAAAATAAGGTGACAGTTGACTTTACTGCAACTCCATTTTAACATGATTATAATAAAATATGGCCTAAAAACAGTTGTACATACCTTAATAAAGTAAAACAGCGGTGTATATTTGGTTTTTAATAACATTTCACTGATAAACGCAATTAAAACGTTTCGATTTGCAACAAAAACGTATATTTTTGTATTTGAGGTTATGGCTGTTGTTTCGTTGACATGATAGGCGTTGTTGTCAGTTTCGAAGATATTTACTTGATACTGGGGAAATGTCAGGTCAGGTCAGGTCTGGTCAGGCAGGCTGATAAGTAAGTAAGCACTGTCCGGCAGTGCATTCATTCAATGTGGCAACGCTGCTGAAAATTAACAGTTCGAAACGTGAAATTCGTGCATTTTTTGGAATTTCATTTCTCAATTATTGTTATTTCTGGTTTTTCCGTAAAAAAATTTCCAGATTATAAATCTACATTACGTACTCTTTCTTGTGGTGTGAGCCGTTTTGCTAGATTCCAGTTGCGGTAAATTCGATTGTCCCCGAAAATAGTCATGCACAAAAGAACCACCAGGGTAGCAGCACTGAGAGGCCAAAGGCCTATAAGACTAATTAAACAATCTACAATCTAAAACAGCACATGACTTTGTTTTTCATTGGAACACCAACTTGATGCTTTCAGTCCTATGGATTCAATTGACAGTATTACTGCTTTTGAGTAGCATCCAAGTGACATAGGTCACGAAACACGTGTATACAATAACCAGATGAGACTAAAGTAGTGATAAACATTTAGTTGGAGAAACCCAGGAAGATAAACTGGTTAATCAATGGGCTTATTAACTCAAGCAATTAAGTAGCACAAAGATAATTGAAAAGTTTTTCATGAGAATGTATCAATGTTCACAATAGAACAGTTTTTCCCATACTTTCTGAAATACATAATTAATATCAACTTCAACATCAAGATAACTTCATAACAGGAAACAGAAACGTACATGGTATTAAAATGCAGTGGTTCAATTGGATAATCAATTAAAAACATCCTATTAAAAATAATTAAACTACAATTTTACTTTCATTGACACTCCCTGTGAATGACCTCAAACATTTTTTTACAACTCATGTTAATACATGTGCTACTGTATTATTAAAACATTGAGAACCTGATAATAAAAAAAACGAGGAACGATAATTATACATTAAAAAAAATTGCCCATTATGTGCCTCTATATCAACGAATCCATTCGAGGAATTCCTGATTGATTTTGATATGAGTCACAATCTGTTATGTTTCTTTGTTTTAGTGAATAAATCCAAATCTAAACGTTTCTGAACTGATTAGATAGTTAAATAGTAGACTGCAATATGAATGAGAGCGTGAAATATTACCTGATAAAGTACCGGCCATTCGCTTTTCGCAGTTATTTCTAAATACTCCGTTTCGATGTTGGATGTCATTTTGCAAACCTGTCTTGAGTTGTATATTAGTGTACCTGGAATTTTTTCTGCAAATATTAAATTAACAATAGCAGTCAGACAATAAAAAACTTTCAACAAACCTTCTAGTAAAAGCTACAGTAAACGTTAACACACCATTTTTGAAAAGAGATAAAAAATTCCTAAATTCCAGCACATTAGCACATCAAACAAAGACAGGATTCATGTCAATTTTTCTTGGAAAATAAATGTCAACAGCGCTGTTGTATCGATAAAAATGTTTTCTGTAGTGAGAGCAGAGCTGTCAAAACATGCTCTGACTATTGACTTATAGACCACAGCACATTCTATTGAAGGAACTGTAAACACTGTAGACTACATAAAATGAGGGTTCAAACTATGAAAATTAAAATGATTAAATTTCGTTTTCATTACAGTAATGATCAAGGAACGTAAAAGCCGATAACAATCAATTTAAATCTAGAACAAAATAGATAAAATCCAGCTTCAGCCGCATTGAAAAGAAGTGGTGATCTTTTAGTGAATTTTCTTTAAAAATATGAGAATATCGCACTTTTGAATTTAAAAAAAAATACCTCAAATGAGAGCGAGCTAAGCCCCCTGGAACTCACGTCGGAGGTCAGCTTCAGGCTTTATATATTTGTATTTTTAACTTTGCCGCGCTTGGAACTGTCACGTGCACTAATCCTAGCAAGACTTACCAATGAATTAACTAAAGCACTAAGACTGAAAATAGACACAAGTGTATTTTGGTCTGATTCAACCGTCGTACTAAGCTGCTTAAAAAGTTCGCCAAATAAATTAAAGACATTTGTAGGAAACCGAGTCGCTGAAATACAAGAAATAGCAAATTCTGACAGCTGGAGGCATGTTCCTACAAACGATAACCCTGCTGATCATTTATCACGGGGTATAAAGCCTAGCCTGTTGCGAGATTTTGGTATTTGGTGGTTTGGGGGAAAATTGCTGAAGGAAGACGCGACCAAATGTCCAAAAAACATTAACGTTTCAAGAAATGAAACAAAATATCTGACAACGAAATACGTGGAAAAGTTAAGGGCTCTCTGTCATCTTCAGAGGAAACATTTACTTCTTCAAAAGGTACTCATATTTGAAAGGTTAACCCGAATTCCAGCGTTAATATTGCGATTCAAAAATATTTGCCGCACTTTAGAGAAAAATCGCGTGTTTGGGCCTTTATCAAAAATTGAACTGGACCCACAGAACATCCCTATAGAAGGGAAACGCCAATGCTGACGTTTTGAACAATATTGCAGCGCCTCTGGCGGATGCGATGAATTTTTGTCACACGCGGGAAATTTGATTACATTTTCATTTAGTAAATCCAAATAAATTCTATTTAATTTTATACCACTGCCAGTAAAGAGGTTAAATTAGTCAAATAATTTTTTTAATGATTTTTATAGTGAAAGCAAAACAAGTTGATTTAATAACACATAGACACCTGTTTTAAGCTTTGCAATCATAGGAAAAATTAATTGGCAATTTGAACCTTCTAACACTTGCAGCTTCGGTTTTTTAGTATCGATATGATTAATGGAAAATCAAACAAGATGAAATACACTTTTGTTTTATTAGAACAGTATTACTATTACATTTATTTAAAAACCTAGAACAGTATTCCTATTACATTTATTTAAAAACATTTTTAACTCTGAAAGTAAGATGAAGTATATATATATTAAAAAAAAAAAAAAAAAAAAAAAAAAAAAAAAAAAAAAGTCATGTCGACATGTCAAAATTATAGTCGAAAGAATTTTAACATTTAAAGGTTTTATTTTGGAAGTAAATAGGAATGGACTGTAGTTTGAAGTTGAGTTTAGAATGAAGAAAGGTTGGAGACATGCTGGTGTTGGAAAAAAATAAAATTAGAGCAAGATCTGAGCAAAATTTGCAAAGTGACAGTTAAGGTTAATCATTTTTGACAGTTTTATTTAGAATGCATCCTTTATCAAAATTGTGTCTTATACAAGCACAAGCCAAGCTTATTTGTATGACGCATTGTATAACTGTGATAAATATATTATTATTATTATTATATTATTATTCCTTATCGATAGGTAGGTATGTTACAGCAGTCTGGTGCTTGTACACTATTACATTTATATGCTCACATGACCACAATGTATGGCAATTTGTGCACCCTCTAATTTCCTTCTTTATTTAAAATGACAGTTGGTAATATTCATCTGCCAACAGTGTACAGTATCAGGCTTTCTGGTCGCCTTCCGAACTCACCCGATCCATTGTTTACTTTTGAGATGTTGTATAAATAGAAATAGAAATTTTTATTTGCACTTTAAAATATATGAATACTTACTCAAAGGAAGATGTAATATGGGAATAGTAGTTCTTTTCAGACCTCTTTTCATTTCAGGTACTTTATCCTCATCAACGAAATGACGATCACAAATATAAAATCTATCGTAAATGGCTTGTGAATATAAAGCAAGCATCTTAGGGTTTTGTACAGCTTTCACCTAGTCATCAAAATGGTCTTCAGATGATTTCAACGAAAAACGATGTCTTTTGCTAAATAATTCCAGGCACCCCGGAACACAATTAACAAATCGTTTTCTTGGTTGTTATCATATTTATATCCACAAAGCTTCTGTAAGAAAACTTTATTTACTTATAACCTCTGAACTACTAAAACGTTCTAAACTTGCCTGAAAACTAAAACAGTTGTAATTATGTTTCACCAAAACACCTTGAACTATGAGAGCACCTTGCTTTTTTGACAAGAAAACTGAAGACAGAATTAAAATTACATAATTGTTTAAACACAAAGCTTATGATACGATCGTATTTTGATTCACAAAAAAAACGCACCTCTAAAACACAAAACCGACGAACAATGAAAACACTGTAAAGTATCCACTAAAAGTTAATATAGGTAAAACCTAATTAAAAGAAACGTTTAGCAACAAACTTGTATTATAATTATACAATGAAAGAACTAGAAGCGAACGAAACTTTTTCATTCAAAACATTTGAATTTTGAATGTATGATAAAATGGCGCACTGAACAGCTTGTTCAGTAGAATTGTAGCACTACTAGCGACATCTACTATATGCGATGTCCGAACTAGAGCCCTAATAAAGTCCAGGTTAGCTCCATTTAGGTGAAACTTCTATAGGGAGTGTTCTGTGACTGGACCTGGCACTTCGTCAACTTGTCAAAATTGCACAGAATGATTCATCTTTTTCAAGAGAATTGTCTAGTTTGAAAGAAAGTAAACAGTTGCGTCATGGCCGCAAAATTTTGAGTCTTCACCCCTTTTTAAACCAACAAGTTACCATGTAGGTAGATGGAAGATTACAAAATTCTGAATATCGTTTTGACAAAAAACACTCAAGCGTTTTATCCCACAAACACAAATTAGCCAAACTACTGTTCTCTGACGCACATCACCGTTTACTGCATGCTAGTCCCCAGCAACTATTGTCAAGATTAAGAGAACGATTTTGGGTAACGTCTGGTAGGCGTGTGTCGCGGAGGCATATCGTAAGAAGTTGTATAACATATTGTTACATTTGTCTATGATAATTAAGTTTATGGACTTTGTTGCTTCTATGGTCAGATGTCTGTTATAAAGTGTGCTGGTAAGAGCGAAGACGCTGGAATGATATTTTTAGAAGGGACCAGAAGTGACAGGTGTAGAAAAGTGTAAAAGGTCTAGAATCTCTATGGGGAGTATAATAGACGAACGGTACATAGAGTAAATTAATTCATTATTGAATCAGTGTGGTGTACAATAAGTGATCATAGAGTATTAAGCGAGTCAGCAGTAAGTGTTGGTGTTTAAGAAGCGATTATACAAGGCGAATAGTGGAATATAGTTCTATGGACATTTAATAATAGAGAGAAATATTTTAGTTTTTACTGGTGTTGGAAAATATAGTTAATTATAATAAATTAGTAGTTTGCAAAGCTGTGTTTTGTTAGTCAACAAATCCAGAACCCCGTGGAACGTAACAACTAGTGTCAGAGGTGGGATTTTCAAGCTGCTAGCAGAAATATTTTCCAGAATGTTCGTTGAACAACGTGGAAATTTCTAGAATATCTGGAAGATCAGTGTCAGCAGTAAGTAATAATTGGGTGAGTTCTTGAAACAGAATAAACTGTGTACAAGCTTTAAGTACGTCTATGCCTAAGACATGTAGCGCAACAGCCAATATGGACGCCCAGCTATTGGAATTGATTAAATAAATGAAAGAAGAGGCCAGAAAAAGAGACGAAGAAGCGAAAGAAGAAATGAGAAAAAGATATGAAGAGGCCAGAAAAAGAGACGAAGAAGCCAAATAAGAAATGAGAAAAAGAGATGAAGAGACCAGAAAAAGAGACAAAGAAGCCAAAGAAGAAATGAGAAGCATCTCCATGGGCGTCACCTGAATAAAACCTCCCAGACACATATTGACATATTCGCGTAGAAGTACTGGTTGGTGTCCGCATAGATGTTTCCAGAGACAGGTGGGTTTTTGCTGACCATACAAGATCAGGTCATCCCAACAAGAAACTACCTGAAGTATATAGTTCGAGATAATTCCGTACAAGATGACATGTAAATTTGGGTGTCAGCCATCAGATACTATTCAGCACGTCACCGGCGGATGTCAAGCGTGTGCTGCAACATCGAGAAGATGATTAAGTACAGATACCTCGAGATAAAAGTACAGAGACAGTGGAGGGCAGATAGTGTCCGAGTGATTCCAATAGTCATGCCGTCAACTGTTGTGATTCCTAAGAATCTTCGAGAGAATATTAAGAGACTGCGTCATGGAGAACCTCTTTTTAAGGTTATGAAGAAGGCGGTAACAGTTACAATTTCCCACACAGCGCGAAGATTCATGGAAATGACGATGTCACGTTGTCGTTCAGGGCACAATAACTTGGAAATGGCTCCATCTGAGCTCAGTCGCTTTGGTATCTGAGATGCCTGGGATGAGTGAATGTTCCCCTTTGAGGGAGTTTGAAAGCGCTTTAGACTAAAGTCGATAATATGGCTATAAATGAAAAATTAGTTAATAAATGAACACATTATTACAATATAATTGCACGCCGAAGCACTAAAGATTTCATTATGTAGTGTGTAGGTGGTCTACGGTGCAATTTCAATATATCAGCAAGTGCTTCCTACAATCAGGCAAATGTTTTTAATATAAGGAACACCACAGAGTACCGTGGTGAAAAATTTCACAACGCCGCTACTTATTGACATGACTGTCATAAATGACGTTTAAACGTCATCCATTTTAAAATGTCACGTAGAATAGTAGAATGTTAAAGGTTTACAAACATTTATGTTAATATTGAAGAAAATTTAATATTTTTTAGTGATTATTATTAGAAATTGTGACAAGCAAACCACATTATATACCAGGGAAATGACTTCTGCATCGGTATTGTGTTTAAATGTCTGATTTGTATGTTTTTATGCGTACTAACATAGAATTTACAGGTACCACTGTTAGAGGATGACACGATTGCATTTGGTGATGATTTGGACACAGAAGGAGCGAAAAATAAGTTAACGTATGTTATAATATTTCATGGGACGTTAATACTTTGGTAGCTCTATTTGTTAACATTTACAGGCATCCCTATGTCACCTTTTTCCATGTAATATTCCGTGCCGCTGCGATTGTAGTCTATTTGCTGTGCAAATGGTTCATTACTAGCTTTATTACCAGTTTCGTGTGTATAATTCTTCTACTTTCGATGGATTTCTGGACAGTTAAAAATATCACAGGAAGATTAATGGTGGGTCTACGATGGTGGAATTATGTAGATGATGATGGAAAGTCTCATTGGATCTATGAGTCAAAGAAGGTGCCATTTTTTCTTTTATTCTTGTTTGGAGCAGTTAACATAAGTAACTTTTCAAATGTTATTAAATTCAATTACATCATTTACTTGTGTGTTAATGTTTTGATGCTACATGTGGCCCTTTTTCAGGGCAATCGACAGAATAAAATCGATGACAGAGAATCTAGAATTTTTTGGTTGACCTTAGTGTTGGCACCATTCATTTGGTGTATATTCTTTTTAACTGCACTTTTTGGATTTAAAGCCCAGTGGTTGGTAAGTATTCTAATTTGGCTGTTTATACTTATATGACAGCAAAAAAGGAACCTGTGTAATAAGAATCGTTTTTGGCCATATCTCAGGAACAGTTCAGTGTACAGCTTCAGGAAAAAAACTGCAATGAGAAAGTTGCTGTGATAAAGATACATTGCTGGAAATTATTTTGTAGTTATAAAATCAGGGCTATAAGAATCACTGTTGGTTGAAAAATTGGGATTTTGATAACATTTCGCCAAGTAAGTGATATCACACATTCAAATTAATGGCCGAGCAACCAATGTTATTTTTTGCCTCACATTTTTTATATTTTAAAAAATTAAATAATGGGGGACATTGAATGTATATTTTTTTCAATTACTAATTAATTTGGTTTAGCTTGATGGAACTTGATGAGTTTTACTCGTTGGAAAGAACTTTTCTTGGTCAACCATTTGAGCTCATTCCAGGTTTCCTCTGTATCTTACATACACCTAGACAGGGTGTTTTATTTATTTATTTATACATACACCATCCAACAGCTTAAAAGCCAAATTGAGGATGGGCCAATACACAAAACATAATAACTAACAATAATCAAGCTAACCATACAATAAAAAGAATCATAAATTAGATCACTTTGAAAAACATTTTTATCTCTGATATGTTACATGAGAAGATATCTAGGCGGTCTTGCAGTACAGAGTAATCATTGCACATCTGGTAAATCGATGGCAGCAATTGTGTACGAGTAGTCGGGAGATAAAATGTACCTGGAAAACGTGCTGCAATACGAGGCACATTGAAATTAAGCTGCTGAAGCAGACTAGGGTAGTCGAACACAGAATTAACCAGTTTATATAAAAATATAATGAAACTGCACTGCCTGCGCATCGGCAGACTCTGCAGACTAAAGCTAAGAAGTAAACTTTCCTGAGGAAAACCAATAGACGGATATCGACCATCCTCATGAAAGCTAAGAAATTTTAGAAATTTTCTTTGCACCGATTCCAGGCTTGCCACATGTATCTCATAAGTAGGAGCCCACACAACTGAGCCATATTCAAGTCGGGACCTAACCAAACAGCCAAAGAGCAGGAGGAGGGTGTCAGCCTGTGAGAAATTTTTGCTGTTTCTTATCAGAAACCCTAGAGTTTTGTAAGCAGAACTGACAGTCTGCTCATAGTGTGGTTTAAAAGATAGAGTACCATCAAAAACAATTCCAAGGTCCTTAACTGTCCCGGGGCGGTCAAGTGGAAGCCCTCTTATATTGTACCCGAAAGTGATTGCGTGCTTGTTTCGAGTAAAGTACATCACACAACACTTGGAAACATTCAGAGAAAGACCACTCCGACATCACCATTCATCAAGGATCTGAAGACAGTTCTGGAGCCGCAAACAGTCATCAACACTCGAAATATTTGCGAAAATCTTAATATCGTCTGCATACATTAAAAAAGGAACATGTAAAACATGTTTAACTGGGTCGATAAATATATTAAACAGTAATGGACCGAGTATGGAACCCTGCGGCACTCCCGAAGTTATGTGATAGGTGTTAGATTTGAAGCCCCCAATCTCAACAAATTGCCTCCTTCCATCCAGGTAAGATCTGAACAGGCCAAGCAAGCACTCGGAGAATCCGATAGCCCTCATCCTGTCAATCAGAACAGAGTGATTTAGACAAGCGAAGGCCTTAGATAGATCAGTATACACAACATCAACCTGTGAAGAGCGGCCGCAATGAACTATGTAACGTCGACTAAATTCGTAACAGTCGATCTACCTGGAATGAAACCATGCTGAGAAATAGAGAGTCTGTTTTTGATGTGAAACAGTATTCGCCGAAAAAGGCAGACCTCGAAAATCTCACAGAAGACACATTGTATGACTATTGGTCGATAGTTTGATGGATCACCACTATCCCCCACCTTGAAGACGGGGAAAACCCGTGACAGCTTCCAGATCGCGGGGAATGTCCCAGATCTAAGAATCAGTTTAAACATTTTCTTAAGTGGAGTCAGGAAAGCATATATACAGTCGCGCACCAAGAAACCAGGAACCAGATCAGGTCCGCAGGACATGTTAGCCTTAATTTTCTTAGCGGCCGGAAAAATTTTCATCATCTGTAAAGTCGTCAACAAAGAATATTGTGATGTCACCCAAAGCCAGGCTTGTGGCTGAAGGCGATGTGGTGGGGGTGGAGCCAGAACATCCCGCAAAACTGTCAGCTGCCTGTTGCTGGTTAGATGAATTCCCAATAGAAAAGTTTTGACGGCATCGAGAAGAGCAGTTCCAGAATTTTTTAGGATTAAACCTAATCTCTCTTTCAACCCTCTGAAAGTAGTTTACTCGAGAAAGATAAATGCGTCTCTTAAGTTTTTGTCTCAGCTCCCTAAATCTATCCAGAAACTCCACATTTCCAGACTTCTTAAACTTACACCATAATGAATATTTATATTTGATACTAACCTTAATTTCTTTAGAAAACCACGGGGGGGGTACCTATTACATGCTCTGGGAGCAGTCATGGGAACATACAGGTCAAACAAGTCGTAAATTCTGGAATAAAAAAAGTCAAGCATAGCATCGACATCCTGAAGCCCATCCATACCATCCCAGCACAAGCCGCCAAGCTCCGCATACAATCTGACAAAATCACATTTTCGAAAATTATATGATCTTTACCCAGTGTCACCAACAGGGGAAGAGACCACTGAACCCCTGAACGGAAACTCTATGATTAAGGGGGGATGATGACCATCAGGAATCACAGGCGAGTCAGGAGCCTCCCCCACCAAGCAAGTGTCTGTAAACAAATCACGTCAAGAATCCTGTTGTTAGTATTCTCAACATAATTAAACTGTCCAAGGAGTAGTATATTACAGAAATTTTGAAGAGCAGACACACGAGCGGAGGGGTCGTTCTGACGACAAGAAGCATATTCAGGCATGTTAAAGTCACCAACTAAGAATGCCTCGGAACCATATTTTATGCACAGGGACTCGAGAGCTTCAAACAAGAGTTAGGGTGTTAGAATTGTTAGGTTATGTTGCTGTTTTTCTGAAGAAAATTGAAAGTAATGGTATATCAAAAACACAGTAGAATAGGCTACAAAAGACTGAAGCTGCCAGTGAAAACTGCAGTTCAGTATCATTGGTTTAGCGGTAGATATTAGCGTTTAACGTTGGAACTACGATTTACTGCATCTTGATAACAAGGTAGCAACAACGGAGTTTTCCACCATTTATATATATCAAGGATATTAAGTATCCTGAACTTATTGAAGTGAGTTGAGTAAAAAACCTTACCATTTGTAAGTATGAAAATATCAATCTATGTCCCCTCAGTAAGTAAATTATATTTTCAACGAGTCCAAACTCATCAAGTACCGTTGTGCTAAACCGAAGTAATTAGCAATTGAAAAAATATACATTCAATGTCCTTCCTCCACTTTATTTTTGAAAATAAAAAAATATATGCGAGGCCAGAAATAACATCTGTTGCTTGGCCGTTACTCTGCTTGTGCCAAAGGTACCACTTAATTGGCGAAAATGTGATGGAAATTGCAATTTTTCGACCAGCAGTGGTACTTACGCCCTCTAGCAGTGATTTTAGAAACTTGAAAATGATTTCCAGTGATTTATCATGGTAACTTTCTTTATGGCAGTTTTTTTTTCCTGAAGCAGTACAGTAAACCATTCCTGAGATATTGGCAATGACCATTGTTAGTTCCCCACCCTGTACTTGGATCAGATTGTATAAGTTTTAATTTATTATTAACTTTTAGCTTAGTACCTTCCGGGTAACTGATTGGACTACTGTTACGTTTGGTATTAACAAGGACTCGGCATGCAAGCATTTTTAGAATGTTATCTTTTCTCTGTTCCACAGATATATTCCTATGAAAATGCCATGCTCAACAAGATATCCTCCATACTTCAACATATCTGATATAAAACTGAAATAAAGGGTTTTTCAATAGGGACACTCGAACTTTGACAGATTGTAGCGGTCATCTTGGAAAAGCGATAGCTGTCAAATTTGGCAAGAATACATATTTATTCGTGACATTTCACCATAGAACGCTACACGCTTCAACAACACGTAGAAATTGTTAAAATTTATTATCAAAATCAGTGCTCTGTTCGCCTAACGTTCCGTGCTTGCGTCCAATTTATGGTATTCATGGTCGTCCTGCAGAGTCCACAATCCGTCGTTTAATGAATAAATTTGAGAGAACCGCGTCGCTTTTGGATGAAGCAGTGCCTGTATGTCAAAGAAACGCTTAAAAACGCTGGTTTTGTTAATAAACAAAATTGCCAGATTTGGAGCGAGGAAAATCCATGGGAGATCCATCAGGTGCCTCTACACTCTGAAAAAGTCACTGTTTGGTGTGGATTTTGGTCCGGTGGTATCATTGGCCCTTATTTCTTCAAAGATGCGCAAGGAGCCGCGTTCACTGTCAATGGTGACCGATATCGAACGATGATAAATTATTTGTGGCCTAAAATGAATTGTATGGATCTCACGAACATGTGGTTCCAACAGGACGGCGCCACTTGTCATACTGCACTGGGAAACATTAAATTTGTTGAATGAGAAGTTCGAGGGCTTTGTCATCTCATGTGGTGGTGACATCAACTGGCCACCTAGATCGTGTGACCTAACACCGCTCGATTACTTTTTTTTTTTTGACTCGTTGAATACTAAATACTATCGTACCGTGGGTGTCGACAAGGAGGAAAGAGGCAACTTGTTAATTCTGGACTTGAAGGTTCGGAGGAGAAGGAAAAACATGCGCCGGCAAGGAATTCCACAACTTGGAAGTCCTCGGGACAAAAGAGCGGGCATAACAAGATGTTCTGTGCCTGGTGACCTGGACAGTAAAAGGGTGCATTTGCTCTGTTCCCCTGGTAGATCTGTTGGGGGCAGCAGATGGAGGAACTATGGAAGAAAGCTCCTCTGAGCAGTGCCCGTGCAGATATCTATAAAACAGAGAGAGGTCACCAACGGCACGTCGGTGGGCAAGCGATGGCAGCCTTTGGGTGAGGGTAGGGTCACCAATGAGACGTATAGATCTCTTCTGAATGGAGTCCAGGATAGCGAGTGTAGAAGCGGCAGCTGCATCCCAGATGTGGGAGCAGTATTCGAGGTTTGGCCTTATTTGTGAGGTATATAAGGTATAGAGATTAGCTGGTGAAAAGTATTTGCGAGCCCGGAAGAGGATACCTAATTTCTTAGCAGACGCTTCTGCAATTGATGTGACATGTTGGTGCCAATTAAGATTTCGATCCACAGAAATGCCAACAAGTGAAAAGGACTTATTACTTTGAATAACTTGGTTATTCATTGTGATGGGTCTAGGGCTGGTGTATCTTTTATGGGAAAGAAAGCAAGACTGAGATTTGGTGGGGTTGAATTGTACAACTGTGGGGCTACATGAAATCTCGAGTCTATGCTGACAAACCACAGACAATTGCTGGACTGAATGCCAACATAACTCGCGTTCTTCATGAGATTGAGCCCCATTTATGCGGAAATGTCGTCCAAAATTGGTCCACCAGGATACACCACCTTCAGCGGAGTCGCAGCGGCCATTTGGCTGATATTATGTTCCATACATAATGTCATCAAATGTTCTTTAAAATAAAATAAAAATTGCGGCGACATCACTTAAACGGGTTGTTTTATTCAATTTCAAAGTTCGAGCGCTCTTAATGAATTAATGAAAAACCCTTTATAAGGCATTTCGATTATTTAAGGCTAATGGTGATGTTGAAGGTGACAATTTTTTTATCTCAGGACAAAAATTAAGAAAGACTTCAAGCAGGCAAAAGAAAATTATTTAAGGGATATATCCAGCAATATTAAACGGGATCCTAAGACCTTCTGGTCATATATACATTCTCAAGAGGGAAGTACAGCTGTTCCACCCTGCATGCATCTTGATTCAATCCAACTGACATCACCAGCTATCTTTGATAGTTTTACTGATTACTTTTTTATAACTCATCAATCAAATGTTTTCTCTCATTCAGCTGAAACGTCTGGAATGCAGGGTCTACTGTCTAATTCTGTTCTAGACTTGCCTGAAATTTCCCCTGATGAAGTTTCACTAGCCATTCGAAAGATCAAGGCAAATAAGAGTCCAGCTTTCATATTGAAAGATTGTTCCCCCGTGCTTGTAACACCACTAACCTTCAGTTTTAATCTCATTACTCGACATGCTTCTTTCCCTGGCCTTTGGAAGTTATCACGTTCTGTATCTGTGTTCAAGGATGGGGACCGAGCTAATATAGAAAACTACAGGCAGATCATGACGGGTCTAATTTTTCAAAAGTGTTTGAACTAGTCTTACTTCCTCATATTTAGTCTCACATTAAACACCTTATCTCTTGAGTGTCAACATGGGTTTATGAATGGTAGGTCAACAGTCAATACTGTGTATTACTCAATACTTGTCGGGTGCTTTGGATGCGGCTAACAGGCTGATGTAATATATCTTGATTTTAGCAAGGCCTTTGACAGTATACCTCGTGGCATTCTTCTACTTAAGCTTTCAAGCTTTGGATTTTCTGACCATCTTATTGAGCTGTTTCCTTCTTATTTTTCTGATAGCGCAGCTTTTGTAGAGTGCCGGTTTTAAGTTGAATAATTTTTTCATCAGTTCTGGCGTGCCTAAGGGTTTGGTTCTTGGGCCCATCTTTTTCAACATTTTTACTAAGGACGCGCAGTTGCTTGAGGTCCCATCTCTTCTCTACACTGTTGACTTGAAGATTTACTCATCTGTTGATTCTATAGACGACTGTATTTTTTTACAAAGGAATCTGGGTTATACCTTTGATTGGTGTTCTTATAATTGTCTAAACCTCAATATAGATAAATGCTTGTTGTTTCTTACAGTCCTCGGCATTCTATTGTTGAGTTTGATTATTCTCTAGGAGACACTGTTCTGACAAAGAAACATGTCTTCAGAGACCTTGGTGTTCTATTTGATAGCAAACTTAGTTTTAACTTTCATATTGAGAGTTCGGTAGTAGCATCACTCCGAAGTTTATGATTTGTAATAAGATCTACCAGAAATTTTGTTGACACACAAGCGCTCGAGGTGCTTTTTGATTCTCTGGTCAGACGTGGACTCGAGTATGCATTAATTGTGTGGTCGCCTAACTATTACAGGCTGAAGACATAGCCTTGAGAAGGTGCAGCGAGGATTTTTAAAGTACCCTATGTTTAAACAGAGAGGCATCTATCCTCAAGTTGGCTTTCCCCATGATGTTTTGCTGTCAGCGACAGGTTATTGCTTGCTCGCTGGCAGATGCAGCAAGTACATGCTGCTTTTTCTTTGTAAGCTGCTAAACAACGTGGTTGACTTTCATGCGCTTCTCTCTGCTTTATCGCTGCATGTTCCTAGATTGAATAGCCATGGGGTTGGCTTGTTTTAGATGACTGCAGTATTCTCCCATATATAATATGTGTAATGTACAGGGCTTTCATTAATTCCCAATCCCCACTTGACCGGATTCTGTCTCTCTCTTAGTGGAATATGATTTTATGAGTTGGCAGTCCAAAAAGTAACCAAAAAACAACTAGGGACCCTAAAGTTACCAAATCAATTGACAGTTCAGTCCATTGGTGCTCAATTCCTTTTGACGGTTATTTTGTATGTATATTGTGCATTTTCCAAGTTCGACCAGTGTTTACCTTCAAATAATTTTCTATCTGTTGGACAATAAAATTAAACAGTTTTTATCAAAACTTTAGCATTTTCATTCCGTTTTTACGTAAGTTAAAAGTGTAGGTATGTTAAGGTTATGTTGTTGATGATATTCAACATCGCATGGAACAAAGCCCTACCAAATCTGTTCGTCGGTAATCTGCCCAAACAGGTACATATTTGTTCAATGTTACAAAATACACATTCCTAAAACCGTAAATTAGAAGTTTAAGTAATCGGACCTCAATTTGTTTACTTGCATTACAAAATTTTGATATCTATACAAAATAAAAGTAGTGTTTTATTATGTTTTTAATTTTTTATTTTTTTAACAATCAATAACAGTAAACCATACATGAACAGACTTGCTGTTAAAAATACTAAATAATAAATACATTTAAGACATTTACTGTTTCACCTTACTATAATTTTTATAAAACCCCAAAGGAAATATGAGACAACACTCTGGCATCTTAGGGATTTCATTAATTCAGGTTGTGCAACCATGTATGCCGGGTTGCCTAACTTAAGCGGTCACGTGGGGTTCGGGAATTAATGAAGGCCCTGTATAACCTCTATTGAGTATTCATGTGGATGTTTTCGTGTACCTTTAAGGACTTTAAAACAGTGTGTTACCAGCATTTGATGTCTACCTAGCAAGTTTAAAATTTTTTTTTGATGTTTTTTTATATATTGTAATTTTTGTTTTGTTTTGTTTTGTATCCCATCCTGTAATTGGATTTTCTGTAGGATGATTGTCAATAAATACATAAATTTCTATAAAAATTACGCACTGTTGCGTTGGACTTTTTTTGCATGCTTCACATATAAATATTTTAATTAACTTATTTTTCAGCTGGTAGTGATTATTGCTCTGATGTTGAACGGTGCAAATCTTTTTGGTTACATCAGGTGTAAAGTTGGTACATCTCAGAGCATCACCAGTGCTACCACCAGTTTTATACAGAAACAAGTATTACAAAATGCAGTTGCTCTAGTTACAAGACAGGCTACTCCACCACAACAGGGTGCACCTTCTCATCCTGTAAATATCATTTAATGTACTAAAACTGTGTAAGATTAGGATAAGTATTTATAAAAGGTCCTTATTGTAAACTTTTATTATTGTTTTTGTACATATTTTAAATAATTGTGATATAAATGTAATTAAAAGTAAAATAAATAATATATGTATTATCTGTTGTATATTTTAAATTTAAGAATGAGCTTTTTTTTCCACTGTAGGCAATAATCTGGGGTATGTTTCAACTCAGTAAACAGAGAACTTGCTGAAATTAATTTTGTCATAAGGAGAGGTGTGTGTGCAACATTGCATGTATGGCAAGGAAATGTATTTTAAGTCACTGATTGAAGATTGGAACCTGTGACAAGCACTGATAAGTATACTGCGAATAACCCAATTTACCACAACACATCTTGAAGAGCTATATATGCTGACTTTCAAAGAAATCGGAACACAGTAAGAAGTTTTAATTTTCATAAAAATGTTTTTATTAGCAACTACATGTTTTTTAAAAGAAAGCAGGCATCAAATTTGGTTACCAGTATTACCCAGATAGTAGAAACAGTGTGCCATGTGTCATCAAAATAGCTTTATTGTTTGAAAATCTACAAAAATTTCCGAAAATAAACTTAAAATGTTCCCGAAAAAACTGGTTTCTTGGCCAACGAACCTTATAGGTTAATAGCAAGTTGAGCTATTCAAATTTGAAGCATTTAATGAAAATTTGTTACCATAACGCACTTGCTGCATCCAGATTTTCTTTTCTTACAAACATGCCTTATGTTTCCATGGAAAATGCAATAACACAAGGCATGTTCGGTTAAAAAAAAGATATGTATCACCAACGACTAATGGGCCATCCTATGATTGTAGAAATATTTTTTAAGATGTAGCTCAAGACACCCTATAATTAATGTATACAAATTTTTTTCGTATCTTGTATAATAAAGCATATATTGAGCTTGATTAATTTTTTACGAAAATTCGTCAAAAGTTATATACCATTAAATGATAAATGCTATAGCTAAAACTACTGCCAAAGCATCAGAGAAGGGTCAATTTGAAATGAATTTTCTGGAAATATTTTAGTAAAATGAAAGACAATGACGGTTGAAGCTAAGACTTCAGTTTCAGGGTTTGTAAAACATTCTTCTTGTGGCATTTTCTTTACATAACCCGTATTAGTTTCAGGTTCTTTGCCTAAATGTTGCCAATTTTGACGTTTTGAGGAAAACCCCCAATTTTTTTCTTTATATGCCTATAACTTTTTTGTCTTTCAACTTACAGAGCTAAATTTTAGTACGTCATTTATTTTTAATGATAGAAACCCACCAATCAAATTTGGTTACCCCAACTTTGTTATTTCCGGTGATTTAAAAACTTTCTGAAAGAAAACACAAAATTTTCCGGGAAAAACCGGGGCGTTTTTCCTGTCTAACGAACTTATTCAAGCCACTTGCAAAAGGAAGGTACCACTAAATTTGATCAAAATCGGCTCATTATTTTTATTTTTTATTATTTATTATATATATATATATATATATATATATATATATATATATATATATATATATATATATATATATAACATATAAAAATTTTGAAACTGACCCCGGATATGGGTTCGAGGGGTCCTAGGTTGCGCTCATTTGAAGAAATTTTTTTAAAAGTCGCGATCTTATTACTTAATTTTTTTAAAGAAAATTCACTGAAAATGCTTAAATTTTTTAAGTTAAATATTAAAATAGCACTGCAAATTGATTCATAACTTCCACATAGCTGTGATAATTTATTCGCTTCTGAAAGACATTCTCATGGAATGAATTTAGGGCCCACGACTTTAGCACAAAGAAAATATTTGTATTCCTGTACCCATAAACTTTTGAAACGCTATGTTACTGGAGTTGTATTGAAAAAATGTCAATTTTCACCAAATCACACCTTATTTATCCCCTACCCCCCTGATGTGGTCTTACCCAAAAACAATTCGAAGCGTTCCTTTGTCGGATGCTAACTGGATACCAAATTTGAAAATTATATCTCAATTCGTTCGAAAGTTATTGCGCCTATTAACAGACAGACATACGTACCAACAGACAAAACAATTTTCGTTCCAGAAACAAGATTTCTATATGTTGTGAGGCTTTTTACGCCGTTTTAGCAAAAAAAAAATTCAAATTGTGGTCAACAATATTCCACGTTCACACATTCAACCCCTAATTTAAATACAGCACAGAATACCAGATGTTTGATAAAATTCAAAGTTTTCTAATAAATAAACCCTAAAACGTTATATTACTCGAGTTTCAACTGAAGAGATTTTATCCAAAAACAATTAGAACAGTTCGTTTGTCGAGTGCTAACTGTATCCAAATTTGAAGATTCATTCCAAATTTATTGTGACTACAGACCAACAGACAAAAAAAGCTTTCCTTTCCAAATCTTGTTTTCTATGTTTTGATACTTTTTACGTTCAAGCGAAAAAAAAAATTGAAATTTTTGTAGCAGGTGCTATATTTCTACATGTGACTATGTGGAAGTAAAATAACAAAAGTTATTTGATAATGAGGCACCCAGTGGGGGCTGGTGATAAAGGGCACGTGCCCAGCCTAAATTTCAATAGAAAAAATATATTTCTTTTGTTTTAATTTTCTGGAAATAACTATTACAATACTATCAATTAATTATATCTATCCGTATTCTAATTATTATTCCTTTTATACCACAAATAATTTTGATTTTTGACATCATCGCGTCATCGTACTCTGAATTCTACTGAAGACTTTGCCTTTGACTTGCATCCTGATCTGGATACCGGGTCACTCGGACCATGATGGCAACGTTGCGGCCGACGCGCTTGCCAGGAGTGGTGCCCAGAGAGACTTTGTCGGACCAGAACCGGTGCTGGGATAACATCTTGCACAGCAAAACGCACCTTAAAGACCTGGACAGAAAGAATGACAATCCAATATTGGCAAAATCTTCCAGGATTAGCTCACTCTAAGGCCTTCATAAATGGCCTGTCTGAGTCAAGGGCTAAAAAACTTCTAGAGATGAACAGACAACAACTGAGTACTCTAGTCGGCCTGTATACAGGACACTGTCGCTTGCGGCATCACATGCACCGTATTGGGGTCGGTCAGGAGACCGAGTGCCGGCTGTGTATGGAGAATGACGAGACAGCAGAGCACGTGCTGTGTTCCTGTCCGGCAGCGGACAGGACTAGATACCTGCTCTTTGGTAAGGTAAAGCTTGCTCCAGAGGATCTGGATCAACTTTCGCCCACAAAGGTTATCGACCTCTGTAGGAGGCTGGATTTGTCGGGCGAAATATAGACATTAGGCGTGAGCCACAATAGACCTTATGGTCGCGGTGGAGGGACCGATATGGACCACTCACATACAAACCTAACCTAACTTAACCTGCATCCTGAAACCGCTCTCGCATTACACACGCTTGGGCCTTTGATAATCATTCAAAGGCGTGGGCACATAGTTATCCAGCCCTCGTTTGTCATCGAGCTTGCTACGATCGCAGACCCAAAACGGCGACGATGTCATTGAAGTCGACTTTAAAATCGGCTGAAGGGGTCACACATGTTTTGTGACCGTGTTAAGTTAATCCCGTGAGCCCGGCTGCGAAAATAGTTGAGTAGTTTCAATATCCGGCTGTCGGCAAGTGACCGACTCTGTCAATAAGGCACGAAGTTGCTTGCTAACTGTGATTTCAAGGGAGATTTACGAAAATGGCCTTTATTCTTGACCAGCTATCAATAAGGCACCAAGTTGCTTGCTAACTGTGTGATTTCAAGGGTGATTTACGAAAATGACCTTTATGTCATGCCCCATGTTGATGTTTTGTGTAATAAACTTCAAAAACGAACGGCTACTGGCCCTTATATAAAAAACTGTGTAGCTTCATTTGAAAGAGAAATTGTAAAAGTAATGTCAGAATTATTGGAAACTGATTATGTGCCAGTAGAAACTAGCTCCAAAAGACCGAGATATGCTGAGGGCATAGGTGATAATCGTAGAAGTGCTGCAATAGAAGGATGTGACGTTATTATACCACAATTAAAAGATAGATTTTCTTTCACATACTCTCTTCACATGTCTCTTTCAAATTTGCTGCCAACACCCAGTTTTAGTTCTTACAAAGTAAATTTCGCAGAAAGTGATTTTCAAGTTATATTCAGTGCTATAATTTTTTTGACGCAGGGAAACTTAAAACAGAATTAATTACTTTACACACCCGAGAAGATATGAGATCTAGGGAAGGTGTTAGGGCTTTCTTAAAATTTCTAAAGGAAAATAACCTTAACGAAGCATTTTTCGAAATTTATAAACTATGTATAGTATTGTAGCAATGATTCCAATGGCCACTTCAGGAAGCGAAAGGCGCTTTTCTACTTTAAAACGCGTTAACACCCACGGTACAATAGTATTTAGGCTGTAAGCCCTCGTGGTGTGTTGTTGAAATAAAAAAAATAGAAAAAGATTTTAGGCGTGTATATTTGCATGAGAAGGTGGGTCACTTTGAGCATTTATTGTAAACTTTACTATTAACTACAATGTTTTATTTCCAATTTGAACACTCCTATGAAATAAAAAAATATTTTAATTTTTAATTTAATATAATAACATGTAGAATAATTTCATAAAGAGCTTTTATTGCAGTAAAATAGCTATTTTGACGTATATTAGTACAAGAAAAGTATTTAATGTTGCACCATTTTAGAATCTGCATACTATAACATTATGGTGGAGTTTTTAAGTATGCAATAAAAATGAGTGAAAGCCAAAAATTGTAATTTTAGGTCTTTTTGGCTATAATCATAGCAGTCACAATATAGAAGAATTGTGATTACAATGGATAATTATAGGATCCTTCTGGAAAAAATATTCAAAATTTACGTATATTTCTAGTTGGGGTACTTGAAATGCTGTCCTTAATAGTCAGATTTAGTAATATTTTTAGAAAAATGCAAATATCTCAAAAACTATCACATTTTTACTAAGGTCAAATTCAGTTTTTCCGGTTTGTCACTAGCTGGCCTGCAAGGTTATCGTCGACTTTTGGGACACATATGTAACTATATAATAGGTACGCATATATATATATATATATATATATATATATATATATATATATATATATATATATATATATATATATATATATATATATATATATATACATAATATTCAATAATACTTGTAACGGTGTAATCTACCATAATCAAACTAGTGACGGTAATTTCAAACGAATCAAAATTTTGTAAGAGATCAATTATGTGTGACTCAATCGTTAAAATTTAAAAGGACTTTTTTTGTATATATATATATATATATATATATATATATATATATATATATATATATATATATATATATATATATATATATATATATATATATATATAATATTCAATAATACTTGTAACGGTGTAATCTACCATAATCAAACTAGTGACGGTAATTTCAAACGAATCAAAATTTTGTAAGAGATCAATTATGTGTGACTCAATCGTTAAAATTTAAAAGGACTTTTTTTGTCTGTTTTTGATTATTTAAAGTAAGCTACCCCATTTCTTTAATTAAGAGGGGGATTCAAAGTGGTAGTTGTAGAAATCTCCGTGTGGTGGGCTACTGTATCATTACTTGAATAATTTAAATTATTAGCAGGGCTCAGAACCATAAAACAACGTTATCTTCTGTAGTTATTCAATAGCCTTAGTAGCAAGAGCTTGACCAATAACGAATAGTGAAACTCATGATACAAATAACGAGAGATATGATATTCCGACTACCTATTTTTAGACCTGTCACGCGCATGGTGTCAAGTGGTGAGTCCAATGCAACAATAATATGCTGTCATGCAGTGGGGTTTGACGTTTCATCACAACCTCTTAACAAATTACGTATTTTACTAATATTTAAGTGCATACAGTTGGAAGTAATAAAAATGAAAAAGATTAAATTTAGTGCTGCAATCTATATTATTTGAAAAAGACAATATAGGCGTAACTTCAACCGCATTAAACTGACGTATAGAAACTTTTTTATTGCGAATGACTTTGTTTTAAGTGTGTAGTTGGACTTCTATAACGTTACTCACCGCGTGACGTCGTAGGAGGGGGCGGGGCATATGCGCAATATCATATCTCTTCTAAGTCATTATATCATGAGTGAAACTTATGTGTAAATCGTCAGATGCGCAGACGTTGCCTAGCAACGTACACTGTACTCGCTGACGTACATTATACATTCCGATTCCGCTTTCCCGTTTCGATGCTGTTCTACGATGGTGGCGTCGAGCAGTTCAGTCATCGCTTTGCGATTGTTAGTTGTGAAATGTCAATTTAGTACCTAGTCACTAAAACTTTGAAAAATAAAGGGCATTATTATTGAATTTTCAGCTTTTGCATGCTCCCTACCTAACCGAACCTCTAAACTAGTTCTCTCCCAATAATTTATACGTTTTTGTTAATTAGAAGCTTTTATTCGCTAAATTACAGGTTTGTTTTTATATTATTTTTCGCAATTATACACTAGTGAAATTTGTGTTAGAAATGTATATTAGTCACAAACTTAAAGTTTTAGCTGGAATACCTATCCTACTGCCTTTTCTCAAATTAAACAGTAAGCATTCATCAATGATATCTCAACTTAGGTTTATTTCCGTTATCTATTTTTTAAAACAAGAGAATATTTCAAACATCTCATTATGAAGTGTTATCGAATTCACAAATGATATATTACTACCTTCTTACTTACAGTTATTACAATGCTAAGTCGTTCTATATAACTTATTACTTTAAAACTTGCTTGACATGATATTTCATAAACTGATTCTGATTACCTTAGCTTTCTTGTGTCTTGGAAGCAAGTTTTTGTATTTTACAGAAAATTATTTTCACACTTCGATGGTAGTTTATAATGCACCATTCGTTACAAATAAAAGCATAATATTTTAAAGTATAGCTACCTTATTATACCTAGATTCAGACAGTTACATGAAACGTCAAAGTAAAACAGTAACTTATGTTTCTTTGAATTTTTAATTGTTTCATTGAATTTTATAAAAATAACATCATTACGCATCACGCCTCTTGGCATTTAGGTAGAAACAATAAAAGTTTACCTACCTACATTGTTTTTATGATTTTCGCCTAAATATATTTGTAATACATGTGAGCTTTACAATATTAAATGACATAGATATATAGCTATACCTATAATATTTTAACTGTTGGCGAAATAGAAGGTTCTCAAAGTCGTCTTTACAGCATTAGAAACTTTAGATATAGGTTTACACACACACGTACAGGGTGTTTCTGATCCTTAAAAGTCATCATTCTTGGATGATTTTAAGGAAAATTCTTTATAAGAACAATAGGTTCGCAATCACTTTATTTCTGACATACAGGGTGGTAAAATTTGAGAAAAAAATGTTTTCCTCAATATCCATGAAACCGCTCTGTATATTTATTTCAATTTTGGTAGATGCAAAGCACACGTAAAACTACATATTTCCAGGATAAATAATCATCATCAGCTACTATAAAACATAAAAATCTAGCCCAGACGCTTTGGTTACCACAAACTCTAAAATTGAGACTAAAAGAAAAAATCTCAGAGCGACAAGCAAATGAATGCATTTTCTGTTTTAAATCAAAAATCAAAATCTGTGTGAGAGCGGTTTTAGACATAATAGTGAGGAAAAAATCATTTTTGCTCTAATTTCAACACCCCGTGTCTCACAAATAAAGCAGTTGCGTACCTAATGTTCATATCAAGAATTTTTCATAAAATCATCCAAGGATTATCATCGTTAAGGGTCCGCATTCAATTATGAACACCATACACACACATACATACATTATATATATATATATATATATATATATATATATATATATATATATATATATATATATATATATATATATATATATATATACACACACACACACGGGTTTCATAATAATGCTTCAGTTTTTAAGGGAGTAAATATCTATGGATGATTTTAAGAAAAAAAGTTTATATGAATAGAGGTCCGTTTTCGCTTTCTGTCCAAAATAAAGGCTGATCAAAAAATCCTTTCTTTATTGTCTTTTGTAAGTGTAGCACAGCCCTTGAATATTTTTATTAAACTTTGTGAGGGTGAATCAGGTGTAGAGGCACATCGTTGAAGGGGAAAACTAATTTTAAAATTTAACTAGTGGCGCCCCCATTGATGTGACCCTAAATATTTTGAATAAAAAGTATAATATGCCGCTGTTTTTTTCTAAAAATGAAAGTTATTTTCACATTACTACTTATTTTTGAAAAAAAAAAGATCACTTGAAATTTTTTCGCAACTTCAAGCATATTTATGGAAAGAAAATAAAAAAACATTTTTTTATGTTTTGGACTTTTTTTAAATTATTTATCGAAGTAAGAAGACATTATCCAATAGCTAATGTACAAATAAAACTGACTGTGATTATAATGAAGCTCTAATAAAAAGATAAACTTTAAAGTGTAACAGAAGTTACCAAAAAAACTACCTATTGTTTATTAACAATAACAGCCCACCTTTCTGCTGAATAACATAATTTTTGTCGATATTTTGAGCATTTAATTAGTAATAATATTAGTATCTTTTTAAAATACGCATCATTGTACACTTATTAAAGTGTTGTTCAGAAATAAAACGCTATACTTTAAAAAAGATTTGAGTAAAATGTTCCATGAAAAAAAGTATGCTCTAGGTGAGGCTCGAACTCACAACCCCGGCATTGCCCACGACTACTGTCATATAAGTACCGTGCGCTAACCAATTGCGCCACTAGAGCGTTGAAAATAGAATTTCCTTTTGCGTGTATTTCATCACATTTATATGCTGAAGATAATAATTCACGTTATTTGATTAAAATAACTTAATAACATTATTTTGAAATTATAAACCAAGCAGATAATGTATATTCATTCATAAAACGTGACTAACTTTAAAAATCCCTAATTATATATTTAATGATAGATATAATTAATTCCAGATAATGTTGAGAATATAACTATCCTATTATTTTAAATCGTTGATGTTTAGACATAGTTCTAATATAAGTTATAAGAAAAGTGAAGCTTAGGGTGAAGTAATATGTAAAAAAAGTAAGTATATATTAATTTATATTTTAAATAAATTTTTTGATTTTTGGTGAGTTTGTTATTTAAATGGTGTTAAACGTGTCAGATATGTCAAATGCTGTCATCATTTTGACAACCATTACCTGCTGATTACTGATTACAAAAATCTGCAAACGTCAACAAAAGCGATGTAACATTTTTGCAAATCGTTGGAAAAATGAAAACCAAATCGTTGTAAAACCTAAATTGGACGTACCTTTCTGACTATTCATCGTCTTAAATCATCGATCACCAATAATTTGATGAACGGTCAAAGTGTAACTTCCAAACTACTTGCTTTGTTTTCCTGTTGTTTATTATTGTAATGTAATGAAAATGAGCTGGTTTGATGCTGCAGGATTGGCAAATATAGCTAAATCAGCTCTTAAAGAAGCCCAGCGTACCATTGACAAAGCACTGGATATAAAAGAAGACCCCAACCTAGTACCAGCAAACACACCCATCGATGTAAATACAGACGATTTCTTTGGTACCTGGGGAATTACACAATCGGGAAATATTGATGAGGCCAAGCATGAAGAAAAAGCAGAAGACGCCACCAAAAACCAAAACAAATCATCAAGTATTTGGGGTTCTTTCACAGGTTCATTTTTCGATGGATCCAAGGAAACTATAAAGACATGTTCGATAGATAGTTTAGATGATTCAGTTGATACTGTGCATGAACAGTTTAGTAGAAGTAAGCTGGTGGTGCAACATAGTGATGATGGTGAAAATCAAGCAATCGAATCCATTGATGAAACAGAAGAGGAGGGTGAACAAGGAAAAATGCATTACAATGTTGTTAATGAAGTTCCCGATTTAGGTAATACATTTTTAGTGTCTGTTTAGTCTCTATATGTTATGATTTATTCATTTGTTGAATCCTGCTAAGTTAAAAAAGAAATGAACTGGCCTTTTTGGCAAATAACTATGCAGAATTGGTTTAATATTAGGTTGTTAGTATCACTGTTTGTTTTGTTATGTTTCCTTTAGTTTTAATAAGATGAAACTTAGGGTATACCAAGCCTTCGACATAATTTGTTTTTTTATGGAATGAGATTATTTTAGTAGGAGCTTATCTTTGTTTTTTCTTATTTTTTTCCTTTTGGCGAATTTTTATTTTAAAAAATTCTCTAATAGAGAGGTATAGATGGTGAGACTTTGCCAATTTTTCCAAATGAGCGAGAATTTGAGCCCCTAAAACCTGAGATGAAAGTCCGTTTGAATTTTTATATGTTTATGTATACAGTAGAATCCGGATTTAACAAGGAGTCAAGGGACCAGCAATAATATCTTATCAAAACCGGATCTCGTTATATCAGAACCAAGAAGTAACTACAAAAAAATATAAGTATATGTACATACCTATATGTAAGTGTACATAATGGACTACTCCCCGACGAATATTTCCATTGATATTGAAATTCAACTGTAACTGCCTAGTTTGAATGAACAGTTTTATTCACATAAAAAATCACATCACTATATATACTGTACATTATTAGTTAATCTAACCTTATACTCATCATAAAAAGTAGTCTGTGATTTTCATTTGCCTTATCAGTTTTTCTTTTTTCTTTTCCTAAAAGTTTTCTATAGAAGTTAATAAACTTGGATCATTCTCAGAGTTTGAGGCCCTCTCTACAAATTTTCTAAGCTTCTCGGCGGAATCTATGGCATCTTGCACTGAAACATTAGTGCATTCGGGGCTTTCAGATTCGTTGTCCGAATCAGAATCTTCAATTACCTTGGAATCTGTTGGAATACCTGAATTCTCCACATAATTATCTATGTTTAGGTAATTCATCACATCTGGCACTTGTGCCAATTTCATACTCCTCGCATATTCGCTCAGAGGAATGTCATCCTCTTTGTCTGCGATGTTTTTTTTTAATATATTTCAACAACACACCATGAGAGCTTACAGCCTAAATACTATCGCACCATGGGTGTCGACAAGGAGGAAAGAGACAACTTGTTAATTCTGGACTTGAAGGTTTGGAGGTTCGGAGAAGGAAAAACATGTGCCGGCAAGGAATTCCACCACTTGGAAGTCCTCGGGACAAAAGAGCGGGCATAACAAGATGTTCTATGTCTAGTGACCTGGACAGTAAAAGGGTGCATTCACTCTGTTCCCCTGGTAGATCTGTTGGGGGCAGCAGGTGGAGGAACTATGGAAGAAAGCTCCTCTGCGCAGTGCCTGTGCAGATATCTATAAAATAGGGAGAGGTCACCAATGGCACGTCAGTGGGCAAGGCATGGCAGCCTTTGGGTGAGGGTAGGGTCACCGATGAGAAGTATAGCTCCCTTCTGAATGGAGTCCAGGATAGCGAGTGTAGAAGCGGCAGCGGCACCCCAGATGTGGGAGCAGTAATCGAGGTTTGGCCTTATTTGTGAAGTATATAAGGTATAGAGATTAACTGGTGAAAAGTATTTGCGATCCCGGAAGAGGAAACCTAATTTCTTAGTAGCCGCTTCTGCAATTGATGTGACATGTTGGTGCCAATTGAGATTTCAATCCACAGAAATGCCAACAAGTGAAAAGGACTCATTACTTTGAATAACTTGGTTGTTCATTGTGATGGGTCTAGGGCTGGTGTATCTCTTATTAGAAAGAAAGCAAGACTGAAATTTGGTGGGGTTGAATTGTACAAGATTTCTACTGCTCCAGTCTAATATTTTTTGTTGATCCACGGAGACAGAACCTTCCATGAGTCTGCGATCCTCATATAATTGGGCTAAAGAGACAGGCTTAGAATATTGTATATTTGAGTGGAGGGTGCTGTCGTCCGCGTAACTGTGAACTGGGTTGGATGTGCTAGAGAGGAGGTAATTGATGTGGAGAAGAAACAAAGTAGGGGCTAAAGCTGAACCTTGAGGAACTCCTGCATTAATTGGATACAGTTTAGAGGAATGGCCATCCACGACAACAGAAATGCTCCGGTTGGAGAGGAAATTTGCTATCCAGGTACAGAGTTTTGGTGGTAGGCCATAGGCCAGAAGTTTATTAAGCAGCACTGCGTGCCAGACCTGGTCGAATGCTTTGGATATGTCTAGAGCGAATTCAGCGTATAGTTCCATAGACTTGTTCCAAGAATGGGTGACAAAGGAAAAGAGGTCGGCAGTTTATCTGCGCTGATGGAATCCATACTGCCTGTCGTGGATTAGACTGTGTTTTTCAAGAAATTTTAGTAATTCGGTGCTTATATACTTTTCCATCACTTTAGAGACGACTGAACGGAGAGAAATAGGCCTATAATTGCTAGGAAGCGCTTTGGATCCTTTCTTGGGGACGGGTTGTACTCGAGTAGTTTTCCAGTTACTACAGAATATGCCTCTATTGTAAGATGTCTGAAACAGATGAGTCAGGACAGGAGCAAGTTCTAGTGCGCATTTTTGAGAACAATTGCTGGGATCTCGTCAAGGCCAGAGGCTTTCTTGGTATTAAGAGAAGAGAGCATCTTTCGTACCTTTTTAGTTTTGAAAGTGATATCCGTCATTTTATGCGCGACATTGGGGACTGTTGGTGGTTGAACATTTGAAGGTGGGTTGAGAGTAGAATTGCCGGCGAACCACGAGGCAAAAAGTTCGCCTTGCCCAGGGCGGTAGTAACAATTTCATCCCCTGAGACAAGAGGTGGGAACGTGCTCTTGCAGAAATTACTCCCAATAGATTTAGCAAGAGTCCAGAAGGGTTTGCTGCCGCTGGAGCTTAAGGGGACTTTGTTTTTGATGTGGTTATTAAACGAGTTTTTTGCCTCAGAAAGAATGCGGACATAGCAGGTTTCTTGCGTCGTTACATGCCTGATGGTTTTCTTGACTGGAATTGTGTAGAAGCTTTTTGTGAGCTTTGACCTTTTCAAGTCTGGCCTTGTGACAGGATTTAGAGAACCAGGGCTTTTGAGTGCCTGCACAGGTTTTCTGTGTACGTGTAATAAATAATTCCATGCCAGCTTGGATAATTTCAGTGACGTTTTGTGAGATATCAGAGGGGTCAGGATGAGAGAAGCAGGCAGACGCCCATGGAAATGAGGAAAAGTAATCTCGCATTTCATCCCAGTTTGCGGAGTTGTGGTGCCAAACGATATGTGGGTGTGATGACTGTGTGACCTCGGGTTGCATTGCACAGGAAGCAGTGACCATGCCGTGGTCTGAGCGACCCAGGGGGTGGTAAATGATATCTTATAGCAGTCAGGATTTGTAGTAAGAAGGAGATCCAAGGGATTTGAGCTGTGTGTTGGGATGCGAGGAAAGTAAGTAGGTTGCTGAAACATTTTGGCTAAAGAATTGCTGACTGCAAAGGCCTCCGCTGCCCTTCCTTGTGAATAGGTTTTTGAAGATCCTAGCCATTCCTTATTATGGACGTTGATGTCACCAAAAATAGTGACCTCGGAGGAAGGATATTCAGAAATCAGAGGTTTTTTCAGAAAGGTAGTCAAAGAGCTGGACAAATTTGTTATCAGAAGGTGACCGGTAAATGCAACAGATGAATTTAGTTGCAGCCCTGAGAGAGAGTTTTATCGATAGTATGTCTTTTCTTCCAGCTTCTGTGGTACTGAACGTCTGTCCGTTAGTAGGCACAATAACTTCTGAACGAATTAAGATATCAGCTTTAAATTTGGTATCCAGTTAGCACCTGACAAAGGAACGCTTCGAATTGTTTTTGAGTAAGATCGCTTCAGGGGGTAGGGGATAAATGTGGGATGATTTGGTGAAAATTTACATTTTTTCAACAAAACTCGAGTAATATACCGTCTGAGAAGTTTACGGGTAGAGGAATACGAATATTTTCTTTGTGATCAAGTCATGGACCCTAAATTCATTCCATGAAAATATCTTTCTGTAGAGAGTAAATTATCACAGTTATGTGGAAGGTATGATTCAATTTGCAGCACTATTTTTTAGTCTCTATTCAAAAATATAATAAAAAGTATAACATTCCATTTGAAATACCGGAAGTTGCACAAAGCTTAATGTATTTTCCTGATATAGCCTAGATTATATATGTATCCAACTGATAACTCCAAAAATTATTAACTGATTTTGATGAAACTCAGCAAGAACCTTTCTTTTATTAATAGCTTGGGTCAGTTCATTAGCTAGCCTTATCGGATTAGTTTTTCTAAAAAAAAATCAGTTTGGTTGATATGGTGCCCTGGTGAATGAATACCTTACTACATACCAAAATTCAACTTTGGAGGTTTATACAAAATTTAAAGAAAATTTGCTACCACACACTCGCTGCGTCCCGACATTTTTTAATTGATTATATATGAATGTGCTTTTTAAGCAAATTTTAATATCGCTTAAATACACCTATCATTTCATAAATTTATCTAATATGTTGGGTATTTTATAGAAGAAACTGAGAACACAGTGATACAAACACCTCCATCCTCAGTGATTCTCTTGAGAAAAAGAGATAAGCCAATTACGTCTGTTGTTAATCGACTGTCTGTAGTCAGCAATGAAAGCAGTAAGAATAGTTCAGAAAGTGTGGAGCTGCTTACTGGAAGCACAGAATGCACAACAACCCCCGAATCTGATCTTCTTTCACACGATCATTCTGTATCAGCATCCAGTTCTTTTATAGGTAGATAAATATGTGTAAATTCTTTGCATGGTAGCTGTGAGAATTTTTTCCTACCATTTTTTTTAATACATAAGTTCTGAGAGACCTAGTTGTTAAGCATGGTAATATATTGTTTGTTCAATGATATGTTTATTTGTGTTTAAAATTTTCAAAATCACTATAATCATGCACATGTGAATATGTTATCAAGTAACAAATTGCTTGTATGAAAGTCTTTTGAATCACCCAATATTTCCATAAGCCAAGGAATAGTAAAAAACAATATTTATTTAACAATCTGAAATATATATTTCACATAGAACAAACTATCTGTGAAAATCATCCTTCAACTGAAAGTTCAATAAAATTCAAACATGTAATATTCCGCATTCCGAATTAGGTTAGGTTAGGTTTGAATGTGAGTGGGCCATTCCGGTCCCTCCACCGCGACCATAAGGTCTATTGTGGCTCACGCCTAATGGTCTATATTTCGCCCAACAAAGCCAGCCTCCTGCAGAGGTCGATAATCTTTGTGGGCAAAAGTTTATCCAGATCTTCCGAAGCAAGCTTTGTCTTGCCAAAGGGCAGGTATCTTGTTTTGTCTGCCGCCGGACAGGAACACAGTACATGCTCTGCTGTTTCGTCACTCTCCATACACAGCCGGCACTCGGTCTCCTGACCGACTCCAATACAGTGCATGTGGTGACGCAAGCAGCAGTGTCCTGTATACAGGCCGACTAGAGTACTCAGTTGTTGTCTGTTTAACTCTAGAAGTTTTTTAGCCCTTGACTCAGACAGGCCATTTATGAAGGCCTTAGAATGAGCTAATTCTGGCAGATTTTGCCATTGCTGGCTTGTCATTCTTTCTGTTTTTAAGGTGCGTTTTGCTGTGCATGATGTTATCCCCAGCACCGGTTCTGGTCCGATAAAGTCCCTCTGGGCACCACTCTTGGCAAGCGTGTCGGCTGCAACATTGCCATCATGGTCCGAGTGACCCTGTATCCAGACCAGTGACACCTCATTACAGCTGCCCAGTTCGTTGAGGGCAGATTTACAACTCCATACCGTTTTTGAATTGCAACGGTAGGAACCAAGAGCATTTATTGCAGCTTGGCTATCTGTATATATCTTTATCGATTTGTGTGTGCACTGGTTTTCTATACTTTCCCTTGCACACATCTCGATGGCATACACTTCTGCCTGCTGTATGGTTGCGTACTTACCGAGGCTAGCTGATAGTCTAGCATCAGTGTTGCCCCCATATGCTCCGGCTCGTACTCCCATATTGGCTTTAGAGCCGTCAGAATACCAGCAGAGATTAACTCTCAATAGGGTCGTTTGATTTCGTTCCCAGTCCTCCCTTTCCGGGAGGACGGTCTTGAAAGACAGATCTCTATTGATCTTTGTAGGCATCAAGTCTGAGACCATTCCCAGAATCCCATGACCCTCAATATCATCAAGGAGTCCGGACCCTCCCAGACTGACTTCCTTCGGCATGTTGTCGGCCGTTTGTTTTAGTCTGTACGTTGTCCACCTCGCCACCCTCTCCAGCCATATGTGAAGAAGTGGAATATTAAGGAGGACCTCCAGAGCGGCTGATGGTGCGGTGCTTATCGCTCTCGTTATCATCAGACAAGCTTGTCTATGTAGATGAGCCAGTTTGGCCTTCGCGATACCGCGAAGTGCCTTGGGCCACCAGCAATCCGAATTACACAGTTGTATGTGCACTTCGACCAACTTTCCAGGAGAGCGTTTTTAGAATTTAGGCATCAGTATTTTTGAAATCTAAGTATAATGCACTTTCTTTGTAGAACGAATCCCAAAGCCATATTAAATATAAGATAATCTCATTAAAAAAAATCCTGCATAAAATGATATACTATAGCAAAAAATTTATTTCTAAAAATAACATACAATTATGTTTGTCTAAATATCTAACAAAAATTTTTCTTCTCAGCACATACAATCAAAGAATGAAATGAAATTCTGCTAAAAAATACAAAAGCGGCATTTTCACATCCTTAAAGTTGCCCTGTAATATTCGCAGCCTGCTTGTGGCATGTGCCTCATCATAACTCTAATTGCAGTGATTTTATCTGGGGTTATAAAATTTTTAGCCACCTCAGATTTCGGTACTTTTTTCCCTTAGGGTTCGTCCACGTCTTTGCCGCCCCGATGGCACCGCAGCCTTTGGCTTATTATGAATGCCCTATGTCTTTTCTACTCCATCCATTCCAAAATAACTGTGCCTTGAACTAGTCTGCACAGCAATTGGTAGGGTGATGTTTTATATTGCTCTGTCTCCGGTCTAGACTGTCCGTAGATCAGTTGTCTTTTGCGGTCCAGAGCTTTACACTCGCACAATATGTGCTGGGCTGATTTCTGCCCCTCGCCGCAGAGTCTGCATGCCAGGTCCCCCTCGAACCGCCCCATTTTATGCAGGTGTTTCTTGACGACCATGTGTCCCGTCAAGAGTCCTGTTATGTTCCTGAGCTGTCCTCTGCTAAGATTAAGTAGCTCCACAGCTCTCTTTGAACTGGGTTCCTGAATTACTGACTTCCCATGTCTGAGCCCTGGACAGTTTTTCCAGTATACCTTATGTTCGTTTCTGACCCAGGACTTAATGGATCCCCTAGCAGTGCTCTTTGTCATGCCCAGAGCCGGTTCTGGTCCCATAAATGGTTCTGCTGACCCTCTCTTCGCGAGACTGTCAGCTTCTTCATTGCCTTTGACCCCCGAGTGACTATTTAAATGCTAAATATAAAATTCAATACAATACATATCCTATGGTTAAATTTTTGCTACGTCTACTGTTTCTGGGTACCTGGGTTTTATTTTTAGCCAGGTATAGCATTCCTGTCAAATATACTATTATAAATTTGCTTTCCTGACTCCACTTTTTTAGACTGATTCTTAGATCTGGAACATTTCCCGCGATTTGGAAGCTGTCACGGGTTTTCCCTGTCTTCAAGGCGGGGGATAGTGGTGATCCATCAAACTATCGACCAATAGCCATACTATGTGTCTTCTGTAAGATTTTCGAGGCCTGCCTTTTTCGGTGAATACTGTTTCACATCAAAAACAGACGCTCTATTTCTCAGCATGGTTTCATTCCAGGGAGATCGACTGTAACGAATTTAGTTGACGTTACACAGTTCATTGCGTCCGCTCTCGACCGCTCTTCACAGGTTGATGTTGTGTATACTGATCTATCTAAGGCCTACGATTGTCTAAATCACTCTGTTCTGATTGACAGGATGAAGGCTATCGGATTCTCTGAGGGCTTGCTTGGCTTATTCAGATCTTACCTGGATGGAAGGCGGCAATTTGTTGAGGTTGGGGGCTTCAAATCTTACACATATCACGTAACTTCGGGGGTGCCACAGGGTTCCATACTCGGTCCATTACTGTTTAATATATTTATTGGCCCAGTTAAACATGTTTTACATGTTCCTTTTTTAATTGCAGATGATATTAAATTTTCGCAAATATTTCGAGTGTTGATGACTGTTTGCAGCTTCAGAACTGTCTTCAGATCCTTGATGAATGGTGTTGTCGGAGTGGTCTTTCTATGAATGTTTCCAAGTTTTGTGTGATGTCCTTTACTCGAAATAAGCACGCAGTTACTTTCGGGTACAATATAAGAGGGCTTCCACTTGATCGCCCCGGGACAGTTAAGGACCTTGGAATTGTTTTTGATGGTACTCTATCTTTTAAACCACACTATGAGCAGACTGTCAGTTCCGCTTACAAAACTCTTGGGTTTCTGATAAGAAACAGCAAAAATTTCTCACAGACTGACACCCTCCTCCTGCTCTTTAGTTGTTTGGTTAGGTCCCGACTTGAATATGGCTCAGTTGTGTGGGCTGCTACTTATGAGATACATGTGGCAAGTCTAGAATCAGTGCAAAGGAAATTTCTAAAATTTATTAGCTTTCGTGAGGATGGTCGATATCCGTCTATTGGTTTTCCTCAGGAAAGTTTACTTCGCTTTAGTCTGCAGAGTCTGTCGATGCGCAGGCAGTGCAGTTTCATTATATTTTTATACAAACTGGTGAATTCTGTGTTCGACTGCCCTAGTCTGCTTCAGCAACTTAATTTCAATGTGCCTCTTATTGCAGCACGTTTTCCAGGCACATTCTATCTCCCGACTGCTCGTACGTGATTGCTGCGATCGTCTCCAATTTACCAGATGTGCAATGATTACTCTGTACTGCAAGACCGCCTAGATATCTTCTCATGTAATATATCAGAGATAAAAATGTTTTTCAAAGCGATCTAATTTGTGACTCTTTTGTATAGTTTGTTTGATTATTGTTTGTTATTACGTTTTGTGTATTGGCCCATCCTTAATTTGGCTTTTAAGCTGTTGGATGGTGTATGAATAAATAAATAAAAATATAAATAAATAAATAAATTACTTAACTGATAATTTTACTGTTTTCTTATTGTAGGGTCTAAACCAACATCAGAATCAGTTGAGGTATTGGCGGACAGTTTAACAAGTCCTAGTTCAGTTGAAATACTAAGTTCTAATGAATCAAGCAGTAGAAGACATTCCCTACATACTGATGAATTCGTTTCACCAATGGAATCACCGATTTTTGAAGAATCGAAAACAAGGTGCCTTTATTTTACTTTGAGTGAATTTTTTTATAATATAATTGGTTATATATTTTTTCTGTTGATAGGGATGAAGAAAAACTGTCTCCAGACAGTGTCGAGGTGATTCCGGAAGACCCAGAAGAAAGCAGCATTGCAGAAGATACCATGTCGTATACGTCAGTTTCTGAAAGTACATCTGCCACTGTTCTTGATACTGCATACAGCCTACACATGAAACCACAAAAGATGCTTAAAGATACTTACCCAAAATCAGAAAATATAAGTGAAAACAAAGAACCAAGTCCTAGTCCTGAAAAGTCAATACATTTTGTTGATGCTATTACTAGAGCACCCAGTCGAGGAGCAATGTATTTACCTTTAACACAAACTAATAACGTATTAATTGACACCCAGCCTCAAAGCACTATGCAAGATATATCACATTTACTTAAAAATACAAACGTTATAGATATACCCCCTGAAAAGGACAGTTTAAAAGCTATATCATCAGAGAATCTTATGGATACCTCAACTGATGATGGATCTCAATCAGATAAGACCTTGGTCTGCGATAGTGTCATGGAGAGCAGTAGTGACACCAGCACCACAGAAAGTAACAATTCCAGTTATTTAAAGAACATGCTAGCTGAAGCTATGTCGGAGAAAGTTGAACCAAACCCGGCGATAGAGAAATCTGAAAATTTCGTAAACCTAACACAAAGCATGATTGATTCTACGCAGAGTAACAATGTTTTATCTGATATAACTATAAGTCAGTTAGAGATGCCTCCAAGGGAAACATCTCCTCTAAGTTCAGAGAGTCGGTCAGATTTAGTTAAAATTGGTTCGGATCACACTTCTGGCCATACATCAGGTGATGAGCTAGAAACCACAACGTCTTCTGATATTGAAATTATTTCAAGCCCTAACGGTGATTCAAGTAGTACACAGAGTCGACAGAGTCCTGCTAAACAAATGTGTATTAAACATAAAGCGGATGAAACACATGTTGATACTTTACTATGTAAATTGACCATGAAAAAAGCGAAAGGCCATAATAGAGAACTGTCTGGTGCTTCTAGTATTAGTGACGATTCACATTCTTCTGAGGTTGATAAACTGATAAAAACGATATCAGAAATATCTGAAATTTTAGAGTCTCGTGAATCTAAATTAATAGAAGTCAACAGAAAGAATGCCGAACTTCAAGAACTGAATGCTGATCTCAGACATCAGTTAGATTCTGTTCTTACTAAACAATTAGAAACAACCGATTTGTCTCAGGTTACTGAAGAATACACACAAAGATTGTCGGCATTGGAAAAGAAGTTTCAACAAGCTATCAGAGAAAAAGATACTTTAAGGAAGCAGCTGGAGCAGTGTAAACAAGATGCATCCACTAAAATGGGCAAAGCCGAACTGGAAACTCTTATATCTGAGAAAGACGAAACCATAAAAGAATTAAGACAAGAAGGTGAAAAATTATCAAAGCAGCAACTTCATCTTTCAAATATTATCAAGAAGTTAAGAGCCAAAGAAAAGGAAAATGAATCAACAATTAAACATTTGAAGTAAGTGATAATAAAAAATAGCACAATCACAGTCTAAAGGCGATCTCGCCTTGTCGCCACAACCTTGACACTGTCTCTAGCAGCTCTTTTTATTCCATTGTAGCTTCTGTCAAGTTTTCCCGAAAGTTTTCCTCTTGGTCTACCTCTTCCCTTTTTTCCGAGTAGGCCTCCTTCAAATCTTGGCTGAAAGTTTTAGTCTGGGTTTTTTTTTGAGTTTTAAATAATTATTTGTCTGATGATTTTTTGGTTCTTTTTGTCGAACTACACACCTCTTATTCATCACAAATTTGTTATTTAAATTTATAACAATATACTTTCATATGTGTGTAATTGTCGTGATTTCCTAACACTTTTGATTACTTTGAGATTTTCCTTATCTACATGGTGATTATTATCTCATATGTGTTGAGCAATACATCATCTATTAATTGTGCCATATCTCGGTTGCGCTAAATGTTTTTAAAATTTAGTTTCAATAGATCTTTTTGTTTGTCCAACATATTTGTTGTTTTCATAGATCCCTGTTTCATAGATCTCCCACATTTCAGTGGTTTTATCTTTATTCTTTGGGTTAAACAGCAATTTTTTGTTGTAAAAATGTTAGCTCAAAATTGGCCTTTTAAAAAAAAATTTGTCTGTATATTTCAACAACACACCACGAGGGCTTACAGCCTAAATACTATCATACTGTGGGTGTCGACAAGGAGGAAAGAGGCAACTTGTTAATTCTGGACTTGAAGGTTTGGAGGTTCGGAGGAGAAGGAAAAACATGTGCCGGCAAGGAATTCCACAACTTGGAAGTCCTCGGGACAAAAGAGCGGGCATAGCATAATGTTCTACGTCTGGTGACCTGGACAGTAAAAGGGTGTATTCGCTCTGTTCCCCTGGTAGATCTGTTGGGGGCAGCAAGTGGAGGAACTATGGAAGAAAGCTCCTCTGACTAGTGCCCGTGCAGATATCTATAAAAGAGAGAGAGGTCGGTGGGCAAGGGATGGCAGTCTTTGGGTGAGGGTAGGGTCACCGATGAGACGTATAGCTCTCTTCTGAATGGCTTCCAGGACAGCGAGTGTAGAAGCGGCAGCGGCACCCCAGATGTGGGAGCAGTATTCGAGGTTTGGCCTTATTTGTAAAGTATATAAGGTATAGAGATTAGCTGGTGAAAAGTATTTGCGAGCCCAGAAGAGGAAACCTAATTTCTTAGCAGTTGCTTCTGCAATTGATGTGACATGTTGGTGCCAGTTGAGATTTCGATCCACAGAAATGCCAACAAGTGAACAGGACTCATTACTTTGAATAACTTGGTTGTTCATTGTGATGGGTCTAGGGCTGGTGTATCTCTTATGAGATAGAAAGCAAGACTGAGATTTGGTGGGGTTGAATTGTACAAGATTTCTACTTCCCCAGTCTAATATGTTTTGGAGCTCCACAGAGACAGAATGCTCCATGAGTCTGCGATCCTCATCTAATTGGGTTTAAGAGACATGCTTAGAATATTGTATATTTGAGTGGAGGGTCCTGTCGTCCGCGTAACTGAACTGGGTTGGATGTGCTAGAGAGGAGGTCATTGATGTGGAGAAGAAACAAAGTAGGGGCTAAAGTTGAACCTTAAGGAACGCCTGCATTAATTGGATACAATTTAGAGGAATGGCCATCCACGACAACAGAAATGCTCCCATTGGAGAGGAAATTTGCCGTCCAGGTACAGAGTTTTGGTGGTAGGCCATAGTCCGGAAGTTTATTAAACAGCGCTGCGTGCCAGACCTGGTCGAATGCTTTGGATATGTCTAGAGCGACAATCTGGGATTCACTGTGTAGCTCCATAGACTTGTTCCAAGAATGGGTGACAAAGGAAAGGAGGTCGGTCGGCAGTTGATCTGCGCTGACGGAATTCATACTGCCTGTCGTGGATTAGACTGTGTTTTTCAAGACATTTTAGCAATTCGGTGTTTATATACTTTTTCATCACTTTAAAGACAACTGAAAGGAGAGAAATAGGCCTGTAGTTGCTAGGAAGCGCTTTCTTTCTTGGGGACGGGTTGTACTCTAGCAGTTTTCCAGTTACTACGGAATATGCCTCTATTGTAAGATGTCTGAAACAGACGAGTCAGGACAGGAGCCAGTTCCGGTGCGAATTTTTTGAGAACAATTGCTGGGATCTCGTCAAGGCCAGAGGCTTTCCTGGTATTAAGAGAAGAGAACATCTTTCGTACCCTTTTGGTTTTGAAAATGATATCCGTCAGTTTATCGCGGCATTGGGGACTGTTGGTGGTGCACATTTGTAGGTGGGTTGACAGTAGAATTGCCGGCAAACAACAAGGCAAAAAGTTTAGCCTTGTCCAGGGCGGTAGAAACAATTTTACCCCCTGAAACAAGAGGTGGGAACGTACTCTTGCAGAAATTATTCCCAATAGATTTAGCGAGAGCCCAGAATGGTTTGCTGCCGCTGGAGCTTGAGAGGACTTTGTTTTTAATGTGGTTATTAAAAATGCTGCTTAAACCTTTCGTGGGATGCACATGATAAGCAGACAATGTTTTTGTCTGTTTTCTCTTTTCTGAAAGTCGTAGATTCCGCCAACATTTTCTTTTGAGTTCATTGGCTAATTTTTCTATTAAGCAGATAAAGTAACTGTTATAACTTAGTTACGTTCTTAATGTATTTCAATTCTCTGTTGTATATATCTTTATTCAAGGGAGGATGCATCAATCTATGAACCAGAAAATGCTGTTTATTGTACGAAACTTTGGTGTGAATCATTCAAAATGTTACTCAGAGTAGTGGTTTCCTTTCTGTGCATGTCAAACTCTTAACTTTCTCTATTTTTAATGACTAATACATCAGGAAAAGGTAATTTGTTATTAATTTCTCAATCTCAAACAGAATATGGGCATGGCCTGAACATGAAGGTTCAGACGACATTCTCCATTTATGATTTTGTTCCTCAGTAATCTTGATTGTGAGATGTAAAACCTCTTTCCAATTGAAGTTGGTTTTAAGCCTACGTTGTTAACAATGAGCTCTTCCCCTAGTATGTATTCAAACAGTGATTGACCCCACCTGTTGGTGTCCGTGCTCCCCCACATCATATGATGTGAGTTCACATCATATTCAATTCAAGGTGATTATGGTTTCTCTTGCAATAGGCTATCAATTTCCACACTTCAGCTGGAGGAGGTTGGTCGGCATCTTTGTCTCTGGGGAAGTAGGCTGAGCAGGCTATTAAGTCTAGCCTGCTCTCTCAAGATGTAATCATGAGATGGATGGCTACGTTCATACAGATGCGAAATGTGAATTGGAAACTTATGCATATTGGTTTAATTTACGATATTATTGAAAATAAACCAATAGAGATACGATTCGCAATTTGCATCTGTATGACCCTAGCCTAATATGTCTAAAAACAGTAGAATTATATCTTGATAATAGGTTGATTGTCGATACAATCTCTTTTAACATAATATGCTAAATCAGATAGGTACATGGGCTTAAAAAAGCAAAATATTCAAGAGGTAAAAGTTTCAAGTGAAATTAAAAAGTCATTTTCAGAGAAAACATTGAAGATCTGTCTTTGGAGACTGAAAGGCTGAAAAGGTCACTTGCTGCAAAAGAAGAAGTAGAAAGAACACAGATCGAAGCTGTCCACCAACTTACTACTAGAAATAAAAAATTAGAATCTGAAGTCAACAAACTGCAAAGTCAGTTTGATGATCTAAATCTTAAATATGAAACAAGCAAAAAGTCACTGGAAGCAGCGAAGAAAGAATTGGTCGACAAGAATAGGGCCAGTACAGAATTATTGGCAAGGGAACACTTACTTCATAGCTTAGAAAATGAGAAAAAAATAACTGACGACCAGAATGAAGAGGTTGGTAGACTTTAATTGTTTATTTATTTATTTATTTAACCAGCAAAATCACATAAGTAATCAGATAGAGGTAAATCATTTTTTTAATTACTGGCTATGGCATCTTTGGCCATTGGCACAATTTTTCCCAATCTTTATTAACTTTTTCCAATTTTCGAGACAAGGTCAACTTCTCGTTGGCCCGTCCGGGAATTGAAATTAATTAATGGGTCAAATAATCCTAAATAAATTTATTTTTGAGGTATTATTTGAATGGTTTACCTCCTTCATGCCTTTAGGTCCCATAGAAATCATTTAAAGTGTTGTTAACTCGTTGGCAATTAAATGATTTTTGTTGTAGATAATGAGACAACTGCATGATCTACGTCTGAAACTAAGATCAACTGAAGAAGAGTGCATTAAAAAAGAAAATATTTTACGCAGTGAAAACCATGAAGTTTTGAGGCGGGCTGAGGAGGCTGAAGCCAGAAATGAAGAATTATCACATTCAGTTATAGAAATAAGTAAACCATTAGTTCGTCAGCTCGAGTCCCTACAAGCGAATTATAACCTGAAAATTTCATCTTTCGAGAAGTTAGAACAAGAAATGTCAGTGAAAATAAGTGAGTAAAAACAAATAATTTTAATAGGTGTGCTACACAAAAAATAATCTTTTGTTCAAATTTAATTAAATTAAATTATTAACTTTTATGTGCCGCATTAACTGTGTCTCTTGGTATAGTGTATCAGAAAACATTGTGGGATGTAGCACAGTCGCCATCTCAGTGCGAAGCTAGGTACTATGTTGTCAAGACAGTTCCACCCAACAAAAATAAATGTTATAGAGACTAAAACCAACGATTCTTGCAAATTGTCAACCATGATTCATTTCTTCCCTAATACTGGGACAATCTATGTAAGGCTAGATGTAGTCTCACCATAATTAGAAACGCAAACTGGTTTAGCCCTAATTACAGCTCGTCAGTGTGCTATACTAATTACAGCAAGAACACATGTATAAAGTGCTAGGGCTATGGTAGCGAGCCTACTAGAACATAGTAAGATTTACGACAGAGTCGCCATCTCGGTGCACTGACGAGCCCTAATTAGAGTGAAACCGGTCTGCGTTTGTAATTATGGTGAGAATACATCTAGCCTTACATTTATTATCTCAGTATTAGGGAAGAAATGGGCCAATGCTGACAATTGCCAAAGTTGTTGGTTGGATGTATATAGTCTCTATTTATTCCACTTTTGATAATTGGAGCTGTTGTGACAACATACTACCAGGACCCACACCGAGACGGCGACTCTGTCGTATATCGTACAATGTTCTAGTAGGCTGGCTACCATATCCATATTACTTTATAGGTTACGAATTATGTAATAAGTTAATAATTTTCAGTTCTTAAATGGTACACAAGAATACCAAAAATTATGTAATAACTTCATTTTAACATCTTAAATGGTACCCGAGGAACTAAAAATTATGTAATAACTTCATTTTCAAATACTTAAATGGTACTCAATAGGTTACAAATTATGTAATAAGTTAATAATTTTCACTTCTTAAATGGTAAACAAGAATACCAAAAATTATGTAATAACTTCATTTTAACATCTTAAATGATACCCAAGAATACCCAAAAATTATGTAATGACTTCATTTTAACATCTTAAATGGTACCCGAGGGGATCTAAAAATTATGTAATAACTTCATTTTAACATCTTAAATGATACCCAAGAATACCCAAAAATTATGTAATGACTTCATTTTAACATCTTAAATGGTACCCGAGGGGATCTAAAAATTATGTAATAACTTCATTTTCAAATACTTAAATGGTACTCAAGATTTTTTTTTTGTTCCCTCAGGGCTCGTCCGCGGCCTTGCCGCCCCAATAGCATCGCAACCCTTGGTTGATTGTGCATACCCTTAGTCTTACTCCACCCATTCCAAAATCACTGTGCCTTGAACTAGTCTGCACAGCGATTGGTAGATTACCTAAAAATTTAATTAATTTAAAAACTTAATTTTCACATCTTAAATGGTATCCAAGAATACCCAAAAATTATGTAGTAACTTCATTTTCACATCCTAAATGATATCCAAGAATACCCAAAAATTATGTAATAGCTTCATTTTAACATCTTAAATGGTATCCAAGAATGCCCAAAATTTATGTAATAACTTCATTTCAACATCTTAAATTGTTCCCAAGAATACCCAAAAGTTACGTAATGACTTCGTTTTAATATCTTAAATGGTACCCAAGAATACTTGAAAATAATGTAATAACTTCATTTTCACATCTTGAATGGTACTCAAGATTACCCAAAAATTTAATTAATTTAAAAACTTAATTTTCACATCTTAAATGGTATCCAAGATTACCCAAAAATTATGTCATAACTTAAGTTTCACATTTTAAATGGTATCTAAGAATACCCAAAAAGTATGTAATAACTTCATTTTCACATCTTAAATGGTATCCAAGAATACCCAAAAATTATGTAATAGCTTAATTTTCACATCTTAAATGGTACCCAAGAATGCCCAAAAATTATGTAATAACTTCATTTTCACATCTTAATGGTACCCAAAAATATCCAAAAATTATGTAATAACTTCATTTTCACATCTTAAATTGTACACAAAAATATCCAAAAATTATGTAATAACTTCATTTTCACATCTTAAATGATATCCAAGAATACCCAAAAATTATGTACTAACTTCATTTTCACATCTTAAATGGTACACAAGAATATCCAAAAATTATGTAATAACTTCATTTTCACATCTTAAATGATATCCAAGAATACCCAAAAATTATGTAATAACTTTATTTTCACATCTTAATGGTACCCAAGAATATCCAAAAATTATGTAATAACTTCATTTTCACATCTTAAATGGTACCCAAGAATACATAAAAGTTATTTTTAATAACTTCATTTTAACATCTTTTTTTTTACTTTAACGTCTGCCTATTTTTGTGACTAAAGCTAATCACCGACACCAAAGAGCAGTTTCACCACACTATCCTGGAAATTTTGCCGAACCCTGCCTTTCTGTAAAGAGGGTAGGGACATTTAACGTACCAAACATCGCATGGACACGGAACCGACGGCTTTATGCCTCCTCCGAAGGGCGAAACGTGCAGATATTCAACTTGCTCAAATACCTTGGTTGATGTTAATTTATTACAGTTTCTACTAAAAAAGTGAAAGGGAAACCCTGGGAATCAAACCCAGTACCCTTCGGGTCTGAGGCATACGTTCTTACCCCTGGACCACTGAGGCTCCATTTTGACATCTTAAATGGTAGATATACACAAAAGTTACGTAATAAGTTCATTTTCACATTCTTAAATGGTTACAATTTTCGATCATTGTGGTCCTTACTTTGTAAACCATTTCATACGAAATCTAGACTTAGAGACTTTTTCTCTCACTCTACACATCCTTGTTTTTCTCTGTGTGACCAGTTTCGCTTTGTATGACATCATCAGGCAGGAGAAAAATGTCTTTCACTTTTGTAATTTTTTGTGGAAAATATACAGGCTGTTTCAAAAAATATGTGCCATCTTTTGTGGTTAGATTCCTCACGTAAAAATTAGACGTTTTTTTATACCAACATAGGTCTGATTTTGCTTCGTTTTGTAGCTACATGGTATTAGATTTTTTATTTTTTTGGTTTACTCCGAATTTCTCCAAAACGACTGTAGCAATCCGAACGAAATTTGGAGGGTGAAAGTTGTTTAAACTGGTATATATTTTACTGCTAAAAAAGTGTGGGCCATGCCTATTGCTCTCACTGTTATAATTTTAGTTAGTATTTAGCACGCATCCCCAGTTGTTTTATCATTTGCAAAGTAAAGTGCACTAGCTAGCTTTATTGTTCACAAGGCCATCCCTATTAGTTAGAGAGAGTTAAGAATGGGTGTGCAGTTTGTCGCCTACAAGTGTTGTGTCTTCGCTGTTTCGTCTCATTTTTAACGGCCAAGCATTCTCCGGAATTTAAAAAAAAGTTCGGGACGCAGCAAGTGCGTTATGGTAGTGAATTTTTATTAAATGCTTCAATTTTGAATAACTCAATTTTCTATAAACTTAGAAAGTTTAATTTTGGTATGTAGTAAGGTCTTCCCTAAGGCAACATATACACCAAATTTCATTTAAATACCTCTGTAATTTTTGGAAAAACAAATTTTTTCCGTAAGAAAAATCTAAATTTGAATAACTCAATTTTTATAAACTTAGAAAGTTGAATTTGATACGTAGTAAGGTCTCTCCCAGGGCAACATACCCTTTAAATTTCATTAAAACAGCTTTGTAATTTTCGGGGAAAAATTTTTTCCTGGAAAAGCCTTTCTTATTTTCTTGGCGAACTCATCCAAGCCATTAATAAAAGAAAGGCACTTGCCGAGTTTCATCGAAATCGGTTAATTAATTTTAGAGTTATCGGATGGATATATATATATATATATATATATATATATATATATATATATATATATATATATATATATATATATATATATATATATATATATATATATATATATATATATATATATATATATATATATATATATATATATATATATATATATAATCCTAATTCGCGCTCATTTGAAAAAAATTGTGCAAAGTCTCACCATCGATACCTCTCTATTACTAAATTTTTTTAAATAAAAATTCACTAATATTTTGGTTAAAGGATAAGCAATTTGGTTTTTTTTTTTTTGGCAATGCATTTTTAATCCTATAGTGTTGGAACGGGACCTGCTGAACTTAGTATGATATCTTAGGCAACACACAATACACAACATATAAAACCATTGTGTTACTTCTTATAAGTGTTGCTCTATGTAATGTGTCGCAGTTTACAATGCGAGAAATCTTAAAATAGTACACGTAAAGGATTTTAGCCATAGATAAAGCTTTTAAGGGTCAAAGTCGCAGGTAACCAAATATAAACAAGATATCCACCCAATTTCATTAAAATAGCTTTGTAATTTTCGGAGAAAAAAAATGTTTTTGAAAGAAAATTTAAAATGTGAATAACTCAATTTTCTATAAACTTAGAAAGTTGAATTTTGATGTGTAGTAAGGCCTTTCCGAAGGCAACATATATAGTAAATTTCATTAAAACAGCATTGTTATTTTCGGAGAAAAATTTTTTTTGAAAGAAAATTCAAAATTTTCCCGGAAAACCCCGTCCGAATTTCACTAATAGAATTTCTCTATAGATGTATTATTCCTTACGCATTTATGGTATAAAAAAACTTGCAGGCTCTTTTTACTAAGGAAGTTAGATTTAGGTACTTATTAACGTACATAGACGAGATATTAATATGATTTTGGTATAAATTTAGGTAATTAGGTAAACTGTAAAAGTGGAGCGTTACACTCTTTGTTTTTTCCATTTTTTAGGTGAACTAACAAGTAGATTACATACACTTAGTGATAGCGAACGAATAGCAAAAGAGGAGTGCATTTTGTTGAGGTCAAGACTTGCCGACATAGAAGGAAAATTTGAATCTTTATCTAATCAGTTTGAATCGATACAGGTACAATTACAACAGCAGAAAACTGAAAAACAGATTGTGGAGCAAGATGCAAAGAGGTAATTATTTTATAATTATTGAAAAATAACTTTATTTCTAGTTTATGTTAGTAGTAGTAGTAGCAGTGGTGGGGAGGCCAACGCCAAGCAAGTAGGCCACCATAGGCCCTTTTTGCCAAACCCAGCAATCATGCTCTACTCCTCCTCGGTTCCGTCGCCAAACCCTCGACCTCGAGATGAAGGCCGTGACAGTCTTCAATTGGACGGTACTTACCTGATTCCTCTGCAGAGTCCTCGATCCGAACAATTCTGCTCGAAGACTCCCAAAAGCTTCACATTCGCACAGGTACTGATAGAATGTTTCCTCATCCTCGCCGCATTCCTGGCAAATGGGATCCCTTTCTACGCCTATCAATGTGAGGTGTCTTCTAAGGGCGCAGTGGCCTGTAAGCACCCCAAGGATGCGGCGAAGCGTAGGTCGACTCCTTCCGAGTAGCCAGACAGCTTTATCTCTGTCCGGCCCCTCCACGAAGTCCCTCGCCTGCCTGCAGCCACCAACTGACCCCCAGTGCCTCTTCATTGCTTCCTTGGTCCACCTGTCTAAGGCGACTGAGACCGACTTCCTACTTATACCTATGGCTGGCTCCGGGCCACAGAACGGCCTCCGGGAACCAAGCCTTGCGAGATTATTCACGACCTCATTCCCCGCCACGCCACAGTGTCCCGGAACCCACACTAGTTGTACCTCCTTTGTCGTGGCTAGTCCTCTGAGGGCGTCAGCACACTCCTGAACCAGTGTTGCCCTGATTCTGGCCGTGCAGACTGCCCGGAGGACTGCCTGGCTGTTCAAGTAGATGAACACACATTTCTCGGGACTCCTCTTCACATCCTGTCTATTGGCCACGGACAGGATAGCATACACCTCTGTTTCAAATGCCGTGGTATATGCGCCTAGGGCATAACTCTCGCATACCCCCAGGCCCTCGATGTAAATTCCTGCCCTGGAGGATTGTTGGTCCTCCAGCCGCGATCTGTCGGTGAAATAGACCAGGCTTGCGGGCTGGAATTCAACCTCATTTTCCCTCCACTGACCCCTACTGGGGATCCTGAGGGTGTATGGCCTAGTCAACCTAATATCATCCTCGGCATCCCGCACCTTTATGGTGGAAATCGGAATTTCCTTTTTCACCTCCTTGGCGACTCTTGCATGCCTTATTACTGCTCCCTCTCCGCACCAGTTTCCTGCGTCTCGCATTCTGAGATGTGACGCCATCGCCTCCCTCCTGACACAGATGGAAAGCGGTGGCAGCATCAATAGGATCTCTAGCAAGGCTGAGGGTGTCATCCTCATAGCGCCTCTGATACCCAGGATTGCCAGCCTTTGAAGTTTGGCCAGCTTCCTGCTGGTAGTTTGGTTCACACCGCACCACCAGACCAACGCCCCATAGAGGATTCTCGGCCTGACGATCGCAGTGTAGATCCAGTGAAGGATCCGAGGATTAACTCCCCAGGTCCTCCCTATCACTCGACGCAGCTGCCAGAGGGTTTATGTTACTAAACAAATAAAGTGTGAGGTTTTGGAATTCAAGGTGATATAGTGTTATGTTGGCCTGATGTTGGGTCATATCAGATGAAATACTTTACTTTCTATAAAATACAACGACCAAGAATTATACTTATAAAAGCTTTCCTCCTCTTCCTATTAGCGAATTTTCTTAGAGAAAAATGATTTATCAATATTGAAAAATGTCTTCAAATGACCTCGAACTAGGACCCCTAGAATCCATATTCGGAGTAAGTTTAAATTTTTATGTTCGATAACTCAAAAAATACTATGTCGATTTTTATTAAATTTGGTAAGTACCTTCCTTTTGTTAAGGGCTTGGATAGGTTCGTTAGCCAAGAAAATCGGACCAGTTCTTCCCGGAAAATTTTGGGTTTTCTTTCGAAAAGTTTTTGTATCTCCGAAAATAGCAAATCTGTGGCAACCAAATTTGGCACACAGGTTTCTATTAGAGCATACTAATATAAAATACAAAAGTCGCATTCGTCTCCTTAGCGAATTTTTCCTATGAAAATTCGCAAAAACTGTAACTAGAACTACTGCCAAACCATCAGAGTAGGTCTATTTGAAATGAATTTTTGGGAAATATTTTAGTAAAATGAAGGACAACGACAGTTGAAGCTGAACCTTAATGATTTTTAAAACACGCTTCTTGCAACATTTTCTCTGCATAACCTTTATTCCTTTCAGGTTATTTGCCTAAAAGTTGCCAATTTTGACGCTTCAAATCGCGACTTTGACGTTTTAAGAGGAAAACCACAAAATGTTTTCTTTAAAAGCCTATAACTTTTTTCCTTTGAACATAGAGATCTAATTTTTGGTATGTAGTTTACCTTTTATAAAATAAACCCGCGTACCAAATTTGGTTGCTCTGACTTTATTTCCTGAGATATAAAAATGTTCCTAAACAAAACTCAAAATTTTCCATGAAAAGCTGGGCCGATTTTCTTGGCTAACGAACTTATCCCAGCCACTTGCACAAAGAAGGTACTTACCAAATTTGATCGAAATCGGCGTATTATTTTTTGTGTTATAAAAGTAATAAATCAAACGTCACATGAAGATAGGCCTTGCTCAAGCCCTTTCAGAAAAACCCTATATTATCTTATCAAAATGTTTACGGTTTCCAAGATATTGACAATTTAATCAAAAAAATGAAAATTGTCAAATTGTAAGGTATTTTGCCCCCAACACCTGTATGTATATATATATATATATATATATATATATATATATATATATATATATATATATATATATATATATATATATATATATATATATATATATATATATATATATATATATATATATATATATATATATATATATATATATATATATATATATATATATATATATATATATACCTATATATTTATATAAATGCTGCTGACATCCAGGATGCAACAAGGTACTTTGTTGTTAAGGCGGCTCCATCCCAGATGTCAGCAGATGTCACGGTTCGTTCAGAATTTGGTTGTATTAGTAAGGACAAATTCAATCGAAGAGTGCAGTCAGGCAAGACTTTTTCAAGAAAAAGTAAAAGACATATTTATTAGTTTTAAGTGTAGGTTTAGTGGAAACATTTATTTTAAAGGACAAATTTAACCTCAAATTACAATAGAGATATAGATTTTTTAGCAATTTACAAGAGATATAAAAATATATGGTGAGTTCTTAATAATTCTTGTTTGTTTTAACTGTAATGTAAGGCAAGTCAACTATAAAGAGCGTTTTAAAATTTTATCTGAAAATACTTTCAATTGCATCAGCTAGTACGCTGAAAGCTTATTTTCATAAAAGTTTGTTCTAATATGAGTATTGGTATTTCTATTATTATTCCGTAACTAAGTTTCCTTAAGTCGAATTTGTTTTTCTGGTCAAGTCAACTATAAAGAGCGTTTTAAAATTTTATTTGAAAATACTTTCTATTGCATCAGTTAGTGCGCTGAAAGCTTATTATCATAAAAGTTTGTTCTAACATGAGTATTGGTATTTCTATTATTATTTCGTAACTAAGTTTCCTCAAGTCGAATTTTTTTCTGGTCAAGTCAACTATAAAGAGTGTTTTAAAATTTTATCTGAAAATACTTTCTATTGCATCAGCTAGTGCGCTGAAAGCTTATTTTAATAAAAGTTTGTTCTAACATGGGTATTGGTATTTCTATTATTTTTCCGTAACTAAGTTTCCTTAAGTCGAATTTCTTTTCTGGTCAAGTCAACTATAAAGAGCGTTTTAAAATTTTATCTGAAAATACTTTCAATTGCATCAGCTAGAGCACTGAAAGCTTATTTGCATAAAAGTTTGTTCTAACATGGGTATTGGTATTTCTATTATTATTCCGTAACTAAGTTTCCTCAAGTCGAATTTTTTTTCTGGTTCCTTCAAATTTGACTTAAAAAGTTTGACTATATATATATATATATATATATATATATATATATATATATATATATATATATATATAACATATAAAATTGAAATTGACCCTGGATATGTGGCCTAGGGATCCTAGTTTATGCTCATTTGAAGAATTTTGTTTTTAAATGCAAAAGCCGCGATATGTTTAGTGAATTTTTGTAAGAAAATTCACTACAAAGTAAGATCTCATACTGTCTCTTTTTAAACAAGAATATTATTACAGCCGATCTTATGTGTTCTTGTTCTTCTTTCTCCGAAGTTGTTTAAGTCTTTTTGGGTATAATTTTTTCATAATTTCAATTTCAATAATCTGTTTTTAATTTTAGGGTGACTGAAGAACTGAAAGAGCAGGTAAAACAGAAGAGCGATAAAGTTGAAGAACTGTTGAACGAGATTGTTTCACTGCAACAGCAGTTATCTATAGAAAAAGCTACTGTTGTTCTAGAAAGGAAGAGAAGTGGGAACTTACAGGTATGAAATATCACATATTATAAATGTTTAATATCACAATATAAACTGTTTCTCTCTTATTCTTAGGACCAAATGCATGATAAAAATGAACCTGGTCAGAGGACACCACATACGGGTAGCAACTCTCCAACCTTGAGTCTAGGAAAAGGATCAGTTACAGAGTCGATGAACAGTTCTGTCTGGACTTTAGTAAGTTTCGTAAGGAACAATGTTGAGTATGTTAAATTGGAGGGAGAAAAATTAATGATATTTAAAAAAAAATTCTTTCAGCTAGCTTTTACAGGTGTGCAAAGTGCAAAGCTTCTAAATTTCGAACCAAACTCAAACTGGAAAAACATATGGAAATTGAATCCTGTCAAAGAAGTTCTAACCCCATACTAACGCTTTAAACTCAGTGTCGGAGTCATTGAGTCGGTATTGTAATATCAGGGGATTTCACTCATGCATATTTTGACATAATAATAACATAACACCTCAGTAGACAAACTCTGCACCCTGAAGTTTTTGACTTGTGCGGTTGGAGGTTACATACACATATATACCAAAGACTTGGTATGACACATGGAGACCTGACAGAGCCATTTATCAATCATAATTAGTTTTTTTATATATCCTTGCATCCCAACACCTTTTTCGGTTACAACATTATGTGGCACTGTTCGAAAGCGATTGGTAACATAATTTTTCAGATTTCATGACGATAATTGTAGATTACCTTCCAGAAACGTTAGGTTAAAAATGCTTTATTTCACAATGGGCCAAAGAGTTGAATATTTACAATCAGGAGACGGTTACTTGTGTCAAATACTATATAATGACAATACGGGACACTCCTATGCTTTAGCATTGGTGATATTTGTGACAAGTACACTAGCGCCACCTCGCGTGACGTACTGACAACTGAGCGGATAATTTGAATTGTATATTTACCTGCATATTCTTAATTTAGACAATTGGTTTAATATAGATAAATATAAAAACTTTTACATGACAAAACAGTGAACATTTTCTGATTATATAGTTATAAATAGAATTTGTATCAACAATCAGCTTGAAACCTAAATGAATTCAGCATGAATAATTCTGCAAATTTCTCTTACCCATAATCTATTTCATCATAATTTAATGTACTACCTTGAAACCGCCGTTAAACTACTATTTCACGGGTAGGTATAGGAATATACTGAAAGCTGTTTCTGGGGATATTAAGTTACAATCTGTACTTACCTATAAATAATTGTTCTAGGTATAAATGGTAGCACAGTACTCAATTTGATATATCTCTACATGAAAATTGTTTTATTAATCTAATATTTTAAAATATGTAACTGAAATACGTAGTACATAATTAAGGAATTGTGTAGATGAAAGGTGAGATTAACTCTTACTTCGGTTAATAAATCTATTATAGGGCTAAATCTGCTATTTCTACTTGTCTCTTTAAAAACTTGTCTTCGGAAGATAATTAAAAGCCTTTACCAAGTAAAATAATTTTAAATGTGAAAAAATGTGACAATTTATGCCATACTAAAATAAAAAAAGGACACAGAAGAATATAGAAAAACAGTTGTCTTATGCCATTTATTATTAATGCAAAACTTTTTTTGCCTTCATATTTCTTTTTTTTATGCACTGGAAGAAAAGTTATGATTGAAGCCTTTCAAACATCCGTTTACGAAGTTTATCTATAAATAGGTACATGATAGTGAATATTTTACAATAAATTATCTTCTGCGAACTGTACATATTGGCATAAAAGTGATTCTGAATTTGTCTTCTGCTTCAAATCATATTCATGTTTCGCCATCCTTTGGAAATCTATGAAATGTCTGATAGATTTAGCACGTTATAATTCGAACAATTATAAATTGCACACACCCAACCACTAACATTCATTGTAAAAAACACAGCTCAAACTTAATTATACACAGTTAAACACCAGCAATTGCTAGTGTTACACGTTCTCGAACGACATAACATCAGTACTATCCGCTAGGGGCGCTGATATTCTTGAAACACGAAATCAGCCATCAGTGTCCTGTATTGTCATTGTATAGTATTTGCTTGGGTTCATTCATGGTTTGGTTTGAAAAAAAGCATAGGTTCCCACACCTCTACTAACTTTATTTTTAATTCAATTCAGCAGGTAGTTGTTTGTGGTTTTCTTGGTTGGCTTTTGATGAAGCATCTTAATTAAAAAATAATATACCTTATTAAGCTCAGACACAGTGTTTCTTGCACATGGCCATTATATACTGATGAATTTAGAAGATTAAAAGTATCTCTTGATGCTTTACACACTATACACAAGGTCAAAGGAGATGGCGATTCTAAGGAATTGTATAAAATGCTTAGAAATATATACAGAAACAAGGTGAATGAAACAAGTAACACTGCTTATCCAACTTGTTTAATGTCTGAGCAGTTCAGTAGGTATTTTGCATGTGTAAACAGTTCAAGTGTAGTATAAACTGGATCGTCGAACTTCAGCTATATCACATAAGTCAGATGCAGTGCTCAGTCCATGTATTCCAAAGATACATATGGCTTTACAACAAGATTAATTAAAAAGTTCGGGACGCAGCAAATGCATTATAGTAGTGAATTTTTATTAAATGCTTCAAATTTGAATAACTTAATTTTACATACACTTAGAAAGTTGAATTTGGGTATGTAGAGTAAGATCTTCCCGAAGGCAACATATTCACCAAATTTCATTAAAATAACATTGTAATTTTCGGAGAAATTTTTTTTTTTTCAAAGGAAAACTCAAAATTTGAATAATTCAATGTTTTATAAACTTAGAAAGTTGAATTTTGTTATGTAGTAAGGTCTTTCTCAAGGCAACATATCCATCAAATTTTATTAAAATATCTTTGTGATTTTCGAAGAAAAATTTTTTTTCCGAACGAAAACTCAAATATTTCCCGGAAAACCTTGTCCGATCTTCCTGGCTAACGAACTCATCCAAGCCATTAATAAAAGAAAGGCACCTGCTGAGTTTCTTGGAAATCTTGGATCTCTTTCTTACTACTAAACCTGAATGCTATAAGACACCCCCTTTTTTCTCCGTTGGGGCTCGTCCGTGGCTTTGCCGCCCCGACAGCACTGCAGCCCTTGGCCTATTATGCATGCCCTTAGTCTCTTCACTCCACCCATTCCAAAATCACTGTGCCTTGAACCAGTCTGCACAGCGATTGGTAGGGTGGGGTTTTATAATGCTCTGTCTCCTGTTTAGACCGACCGTAGATCAGTTGTCTTTTGCAGTCCAGAGCGTTACACTCGCACAAGGTGTGCCGGGCCGATTCCTTCCCCTCACCACAGACCGCCCCCCTTGGTTGCTCAGACCACGGCATGGTCACTGCTTCCTGCGCAATGCAACTCGAGGTCACACAGTCATCACACCCACATATCATTTGGCACTACAACTCCGCGAACAAGGACGAAATGCGGGATTACTTTTCCTCATTTCCATGGACGTCTGTCTGCTTCTTTCATCCTGACCCCTCTGGTATCTCACAAAACGTCACCGAAATTATCCAAGCTGGCATGGAATTATTTATTCCACGTACACAGAAAACCTCTTCAGCCACTCAAAAGCCTTGGTTCTCTAAATCTTGTGACAAGGCCAGACTTGAAAAGGTCAAAGCTCACAAAAAGCATCTACACAATCCCAGTCAAGAAAACTGTCAAGCATTTAACGACGCAAGAAACCGCTATGTCCGCATTCTTTCTGAGGCAAAAAACTCGTTTAAGAACCGCATAAAAAAACTCCTGTTAAGCTCCAACGGCAGCAAACCCTTCTGGACTCTTGTTAAATCTATTGCGAATAATTTCTGCAAGAAGACGTTCCCACCTCTTGTTTCAGGGGATGAAATTGTTTCTACCGCCCTGGGCAAAGCTGAACTTTTTGCCTCTTTGTTCGCCGGGAATTCTACTCTCAACTCACCTCCAAATGTTTAACCCCCAAAAGTCCCCAATGTCACGCATAAAATGACGGATACCATTTTCAAAACTAAAAAGGTACGAAAGATGCTCTCTTCTCTTAATACCAGGAAAGCCTCTGGCCTTGACGAGATTCTACCAGAACTTGCTCCTGTCCGGACTCGTCTGTTTCAGACATCTTACAATAGAGGCATATTCCCTAGTAAGTGGAAAACTGCTCGAGTACAACCCGTCCCCAAGAAATGATCCAAATCGCTTCCTGGCAACTACAGGCCTATTTCTCTCCTTTTAGTCGTCTCTAAAGTGATGGAAAAGTATATAAACACCGAATTACTAAAATTTCTTGAAAAACACAACTGCCGACCTCCTTTCCTTTGTCACCCATTCTTGGGACAAGTCTATGGAACTACACGGTGAATCCCAGATTGTCGCTTTAGATATATTCAAAGCATTCGACCAGGTCTGGCACGCAGTGCTGCTTAATAAACTTCTGGTCTATGGCCTACCACCAAAACTCTGTACCTGGACAGCAAATTTCCTCTCCAACTGGAGCATTTCTGTTGTCGTGGATGGCCATTTTTCTAAACTGTATCCAATTAATGCAGGAGTCAGCTTTAGCCCCTACTTTATTTCTTCTCCACATCAATGGCCTTCCTTTTTCGCACAGCCAACCTAGTTCACAGTTACGCGGACGACAGCGCCCTCCACTCAAATATACAATATTCTAAGCCTGTCTCTTTAGCCCAATTAGATTAAGATTGCAGACTCATGGAGGGTTCTGTCTCCGTGGATCTCCAAAAAATATTAGACTGGGGAAGTAGAAATCTTGTACAATTCAACTCCACCAAATCTCAGTCTTGCTTTCTATCTCATAAGAGATACACCAGTCCTAGACCCATCACAATGAACAACCAGGTTGTTCAAAGTAATGAGTCCTTTTCACTTGATGGCATTTCTGTGGATCGTAATCTCAATGGGCACCAACATGTCACATCAATTGCAGAAGCGGCTGCTAAGAAGTTAGGTTTCCTCTTCCCGGCTCGCAAATACTTTTCACCAGCTAATCTCTATACCTTATATACTTCTCAAATAAGGCCAAACCTCCAATACTGCTCCCACATCTGGGCTGCCGCTGCCGCTTCTGGACTCGCTATCCTGGACTCCATTCAGAAGAGAGCTATATGTCTCATCGGTGACCCTACCCTTACCCAAAGGCTGCCATCCCTTACCCACCGACGTGACTTCTCTCTCTTTTATAGATATCTGCATGGGCACTGCTCAGAGGAGCTTTCTTTCATAGTTCCTCCACCTGCTGTCCCTAACAGATCTACCAGGGGAACAGAGCGAATGCACCCTTTTACTATCCAGGTCACCAGACATAGAACATCTTGTTATGCCCGCTCTTTTGTCCCAAGGACTTCCAAGTTTTGGAATTCCTTGCCGGCACATGTTTTTTCTTCTCCTCCAAACCTTCAAGTCCAGAATTAACAAGTTGCCTCTTTCCTCCTTGTTGACACCCACAGTACGATAGTATTTAGGCTGTAAGCCCTCGTGGTGTGTTGTTGAAATATTTTAAAAAAATACGAGTATTCTACATATATAGGATGCCAGAGAGGACAGAACGAATAACAATGAATACCATAACTATAACACAAGTCAAGGAAATGAACTTGCAACACCACTGTACGAGGTATGAGCATCTAGGCATGGAAGTACTTACACAGGAATCAAGTTATACAATAAGCTGCCACTGCATATAAAGCGGGCTCCACATTCGCGGCGCGAATTCACGTTCGCGTTCGCGATCCCTTTTTCGCGGGACAAAAACTTACGCGGGCTCCACATTCGCGACGTTCGCGTTCCTGTCCATGATTCCTTTGTCGCGGGACAGATATCGACACCGGACAGGGAACACCTCAACGCGCGAACGTGAACCACGAAAACGACGCGAAAACCGCCACACTCCCATTCGCGGCCTTCGTGCCGCGAGTGTGGAGCCCGCTTAAGACAACAAACAGGAAAAAAATTAAAATGAGTGCATCTTGATGATGATACCTTTGTGGATTATAATTTTTTGGAGTCCTGTGTGCCTTTTGTTGACGCATCTTTTTTCCTTTCCCCAGTAATTGATGTTGATATTGTGGATATTATTGGGGGTCTTAACTGTTCCAGTTCATCGGGTTGTGATGGTATTTCTAATAATTTGCTTAAACAAGTAAGTGATCTTATCTGTGGCCCAATTGCTTTTGTTGTCAACTTGAGTTTCGAGATGGGTAGGTTTCCTAGCAAACTTAAAGAGGCTTTAGTTTTCTTATTATTCAAAAAAGGAGACCCTGAAAGTTTCTTGAATTATCGACAAATCAGCTTGTTAACCTCTTTTTCAAAAATCTTTGAAGGTGTTATTAATAATCAGTTGCGTAAGTTCTTCTCTGCAAATTCAGTTTTTTCATTGTGGCAGCATGGCTTTACTGATGGTAGAAGTACCAACACAGCCTTATATGAGTTCATATTTCAAATTGTAGAGTCAATAGATAAAAAGGAACCTTGCTTGGGACTGTTTTTGGATTTTTCAAGTGCCTTTGATCGAGTTGATCATGACATTCTATTGAGCAAATTATTTAGATGTGGTATTAGGGGAGGGCCTCATCAGTTATTATCTTCATATCTTCAGGGCAGGAGTCAGAGGGTAAGGCTTTCAGATGGCACTGTAAGCGAACCACTGTCGATTAAATTGGGTGTGCCTCAGGGCTCAATTTTGGGGCCATTATTTTATCTGATCTATGTCAATGATCTTCTTCTTTACATTCATCACATTTTAGGCATAACAGTTGTGTGTTATGCAGATGACACAAATATTCTTGTCAGGGCAGATAGTTTCCATGAACTGACCCAGAAATGTAGCTTGGTGTACGAAAGGGTGAATGTATGGGCTGGCAAGAATAAATTAGTCTTAAATCACGAAAAAACTGTGAAAATTTGCTTTCGATCAGGTGGTATGAGATGTGTTGATGATATGGTTTATGGTTTTTCCAGTCATGTTAAGATGTTGGGAGTATTTATTGACAGTCATATGCGCTGGCTACCTCATGTCGATTTTCTGTGCACTAGATTGAGGCGTTGTGTATATGCAGTGAAATGTTTAAAGAATGTCTGCAGTGAAAGCACCCTGTTGAGTGTATACCACGCCTGCTTCGACTCACTTATGCGCTATGGAATCATTTTTTGGGGTGCTGTGTCTGACTCTAATCGTGTCTTTTTAATACAGAAATTGATTGTTAGAATGGTGGCTGGTGCGGAGTTTCGTGAATCATGTAAACCTTTGTTTAAGAAGTATTCCATTCTCACCTTTTACGACGCTTACATATATGAAATTTGTTGCTTTGTTCATAAGAATTATCATTACTTCACAGGAAATCAAATTTATCATGGTTATGCTACCAGAAATAGAGACATTTTGAGGCCTAGTGCACATTGTACTGCCCTATACCAGAAGAATGTTTATTATAATGGATGTAAATTTTATAACCAACTGCCATCTGCTGTGAAAGCCTCTAATACTTTTTATACTTTTAAGCACACCCTAAAAAATTTTCTGTTGGAAAAGACCTGTTACTCTCTCGAGGACTTCTTTGTTTAGATTAAGTGATGTGCTTCATGTTTGTACCGTGCTATGTTTTAAATTTTAATTTTAGTTTTACTGATGTATCGCTTATACTGACATTATCACGAACAGATTTTATGCTGTATCTGTGAAATAAAAATATCTATCTATCTATCTATCTATCTATCTAAAATGTACCTAATGAGTGGAATTTTCATACGAATGAGGAATATTTTAACTATTGTCAACCTCCGTAGCCATTTATTTTATTGCTTTTATTTGAACTGTTGAATTATATAACATTAATATTAATGGTTTTGTATATGTATTTTTATGTATGATGTAACTTGTATCTTTTGATGGTGAAATGAACAACTACTCGTCGGTAATAGTTATAAGAATGAAACAGTGTGTCTAAGATGAATAAAGTATGTCATGTGAAGTTTTCCCAAGTGTTTTGTTATTTTTTACATAAGTTATTCTTATTTATATTATTTCAGGATGAACCATTCGAAATGGCCCCAGCTCCAAGGTACACCAACGTATTTGAAATGCAAATGCTACAGTCTAATCTCAAACAAAGAGAAGGTGAAGTCCAACAGCTACAATGGGAGTTGAACAGGCGTGAACAAGAAAGATCTTTGTTGAACACAGAGATCTCAACCCTTCTTACGCGTGTGGAAGAACTTGAGGTGAAAGTAAAAGATTATGATGCAATGAAATCCCAGTTTGATGAAGTCCAACAACAATATGACACACTGTGTCAGCTGTATGGGGAGAAGGTTGAGGAAAATGATGAATTGAAGTTGGATCTTGAGGACGTGAAAGACATGTATAAAGGTCAGATAGATGAACTGCTTAGGCAGCAGAAACAACAGTCTTAAATAGCTGTAAGTATATTAACTCTATATAATAAAAAATGTTCGAGACGCAGCAAGTGGACTGTAGTAGTTAATTTTCATAAGAATTGTACACTATTAGTAAGGTATATTATTAAAACTAATTCTTTAAATTTAAATGGACCTGGGAGACCGGTTTTAGAGATCCGAGTTAGCGATTATTTGTATAAGTTTCTATTTTCTATGAAGCTAGAAAATCATAGTTTGGTAGAGATGTATGTAAGTACTGCAAGCCTCTTTAAAAAAATTGTGTTACAAATTACATTAAAGTCACAAAAGTTTTCTAAAAAAAATTATTATTTACAAAGGGAATGGACTTGCCAAATCATAAATACGGCAGCAAAACAACAAAAAATGTTTTTTAAAACCAACTTGTAGTTATCCGCGAAGCTCATTATGTTATTTTTCTTTAATTTAGTACCCAGGCTGCCTTTACATAGGGGTTACTATGGTTTAAGATTGAAGATTCTATCTTAATAGGAAATTGAGTTATCAGATTTCAAATATTTTTACAAAAACTCTACCATAATGTGTTTGCTGCACCCAGACCTTTTTGAGCACTTATTTACTGTTGCTGTATCCTCACTTTTTGAAAATGATGAAATATTGTAGCGCTCCATATAAAGCTCTGTATGACAAACAAGGCAACCTAAATTTCATTTTTGGAAAAATATTTTAAACAAATGAAATGGGGTAACAATTAAAACATAAATGGAAAATATTGGTTTGCTGCTTTGTCGCACAGGTTTCTCTTCCCCTTCTGCATGCATACAACCACCCTTAATGCATAAACAAGAACAATGTAAACAAGAAAAGTTTCTTGGGAACAACCCGCAAGAAAGTTACGGGCCCTGCGGTAAATATAGGGGTTCTGGGCGGGATAAACAGAATTTTAAGGAGGTATAGCTGCAAAATGGGATAAAGGCAGCTTATAGAGGTCCAACTAAGCTGTTTTTTCGCTCACATTTACTTTTTATCTTCTTCCCCGCCCAACACCCCTATCCACTCCTGGTCCCGTAACTTTCTTGGGGGCTGTTTGCAAGAAATATTTCTTGTGGTTTGTGCATCCAGGAGGAGATATAAACATGTTTCTGAATTTTTTTCTAAAAAGCCCACGTATGCTAATCTGCAAATTTACCGAAAATTTAATTTTTATTTACAAAACGAATGTACCTGTCAAATTATAAACGTGGTAGGTATTTTTCCTTATTTGTCGCTTGAATGATCCATTTTAGTCCACTCAATCGAAACAGTTTCTGCAAACAAAATAACAAAAATGGTTTTCTAAAACAAATTTATTGTTTCCTGTGAAGCTCATTGTGTTCTTTTTTTAAATTTAGTACCTACGCTGCTTTTATATAGGTTTTAGTATGTATCAAAACTGAAGATTCTAGTTGAATGGGAAATTGAATTATCAAAATTTTGAATATTTTTATGAAAATTCGCTACCATAACGCATTTGCTGCACCTAAACCCTTCTCAACCAATATTTACTATTGCTGTATCTATACTCTTTGAAAATGAAATAAATAAATATAAACAAAACAAAATTTTGAAATTAAAATTTTAATAATTTACACTGATCATATGTTTATAGGTATAGATTAAACTACTGCATGATTTTATGTAGTTACATTTACCTCGAACTTTCCATATACGACATGAAGAGTAAGTAATAATCAAAATTCACTAAAAACTAAAAGTAAACAATAAGTACCTTATTATCAGATTCTAAGGTATTTTCTTTTTGTTCCCTCAGGGCTCGTCCGCGGCCTTGCCGCCCCGATAGCACCGCAACCCTTGGTTGATTGTGCATAAGGTTCTAAGGTATTAGCTGGGTCTTATTATTTGTTTATGATGTATGTAAACAAAGAAGAAGAAGAAGATAACCTCGAATTTGACTCCTCTCACTGACAGTTTGAAAAATAATAAATGACAATGACAAATAGCTAACTGGGGTTGTCAGATTTAACTAGGAAAGGGCGATGGGTTTTAAATACCTTGAAGAATGGGAAGCTTATATTTATACATAATAAAACGTAGTTCTAGATTGCCTTTAAACAAATTGAATCACTTTCATTAAAATATTTATTTGTTACTATATATTTTTCTGATATTTCCAAATTCAGATGACAGCTTTGGCAAATGGCAACACCGCTGATTGTTTATTGTAACATATTTTTGTAGCCTGTTCGTTTGAATTTTAATTTGGAGCATTTGTTTGCAACAGCAGGGTAACCCTGATATATCTGTCTGACCTTGTCTTAACATTATAGGCACCCATTCAGATGTAATTTCAAGTTATATCGTAAATTATTTATTTTTTATTTGGTTATAACTCAGAATTTACTGAACGGATTCAGTTCAAATTTGGTAGAGAGGACAACTGATACGATATCTACATGCGTGTAAAGTTTTAGTTTCATACTTCTAGTAATTTAAAAGATATTGCATTTTCAAGCAGTTTTAGGCATTTTTTTTCTGAAAGTATGTGAGTGTCAAAATTGTCTTAACGAATTTATCCAAGCTGTTAACAAAATAAAGGGAATTGCCAAATTTGGTTTCGATTGGTGAAGTATTTTTTGAGTTATCGATTGGATACACACATATATATATACTTTTCAACTGACCTTGGATTTGGGTTCTATGGGCCCTAATTTGCGCTCATTTGAAGACAGTTTCCAAAAATCTTACCATCGATACCTCTCTATTAGTGAATTTTCTCAATGAAAATTCACTAAAATGTATTAGTGCAATGACCTCGCGAAATATTAAATAATAGGTTGTGAAAACAAATTCAGAGTGTGATGAATGTCCTCATACCACAATGGCGTGAGTTAAGATACTATGTACATATCTATAGTATGCACTTTTTAAGGTGGGAGTAGTCTCATTGAGTTGGTGACGTAATTTTAAGAGATTTCACTCATGCATATTTTTGACAGTTGGTAGGATACATTGAGACCTCACAGGGCCATTTAACAATCACAGAAATATTTGATTTTATATCTTAGCATCCCAACACCTTTTTGGTTACAATATTGTGATCGCAGTGTTCCGAAGTGATCAGTAACATAATTTTTTTAAATTTATTACGGTAATTACAGATTCCCTTCCGGAAACACTAGGTTAAGCATGCTTTCTTTTACAATGAGAGAAAACAGTTAAATTATCACAATCAGGAGATAGTTATCACTTCCATATCGTCAGTATGTGTGGAAGTATGACTTCGGCGGCTCTCCGGAGGGGATATGAGGTACAGGGTTATGCGGACGACATTGTCATCATAGTCCGAGGAAAGGTCACACAGGCAGTGTGGAAGCGCATGCAAACTGCACTGAAAGTGGTGGAAGGGTGGACGGTTGATCAAGCAACCGTCGTGCCGTTTCGAGGAGGAGGAAGTGCGACAGCCACAGAACTCACTCTATACGGTAGGAGCATTCCAATGGCCAGGGAGGTAAAATATCTTGGGGTCATATTGGACTCTAAGCTAGCCTGGAATGGTCACATTGGAAAAATACTGCGTAAGGCAGTCATGACCTTAGCCGTCACTAGGCGGCTATATAGAAAAACGTGGGGGACTAAGAACTAGTATAGCCCACTGGCTGTACACAAGGGTGGTCAGACCATCGTTAACATACGCGACATTGGTCTGGTGGCCTAAGGTGACACAATCCAGTGCCAAACAAAAACTAGGCAAGATCCAAAGGGATCACAGGGGCCATGTCTTCAACCCCAACAGCCGCCATGGAGGTGTTGGTGGATCTGCCCCCCCTACACTTAGTTATTATGGAGGAGGCCAGGCTAGGACTATACAGACTAGCCTGCAATGGTAGACTGAAGATCAACCCAGGCTTCAGGGGCCACTGCAAAATTCAGCAGATCGTGAAGGAGCCCATGCTTGAAATGAGGTCAGACTTCGCGAGCCCGCGAATGTGCAGGGAAAACAACTTTACAGTGGAAATCCCCGACCGCGAGGCATGGCGGGAGGAGACGCCGGGCAGAGCACGGGACGCGCTCGTATGATTCACGGACGGATCCGGCGGGGAGCGTGGGACGGGGGCAGGTGTTTACTCGGAAGGACCGAGGGCAAGTCATAGTATTTCCCTCGGAGTCCATGCAACGGTGTTTCAGGCCGAAATGTACGCCATCCTGCACTGTGTGCGAGAGAACAAGAGGGGCTACACCAACAAGCGGATCCTCATAGCCACAGACAGCCAGGCAGCCCTTAAGGCACTAAGTAGCCCACAGGTAAATTCCTGGCTGGTGAGTGAGTGCCGAGACGAGCGACCTGGCTGGGCAGAATGAGGTGACCCTCACCTGGGTGCCGTGTCACTCGGGGGTCAAAGACAATGAAGAAGCTGACAGTCTCGCGAAGAGAGGGTCAGCAGAACCATTTATGGGACCAGAACCGGCTCTGGGCGTGACAAAGAGCACTGCCAGGGGAGCCATTAAGTCCTGGGTCAGAAATGAACACAAGGTGTACTGGGCAGACTGTCTAGGGGTCAGACATGGGAAGTCAGTAATTGACGAACCCAGTTCAAAGTGAGCTATGGAGCTGCTAAATCTTAGCAGAGGACAGCTCAGAAACACAACAGGTCTCTTGATGGGACACGTGGCCGTCAAGAAACACCTGCATAAAATGGGGCGATTCGAAGGGGAATGGGGCGGTTCGAAGGGGACCTCGCATGCAGACTCTGCCGCGAGGGGGAGGAATCAGCTCAGCACATCTTGTGCGAGTGTAAAGCTCTGGACCGCAAAAGACAACTGATCTACGGTCAGTCTAGACCGGAGACAGAGCAATATAGAACTTCACCCTACCAATCGCTGTGCAGACTAGTTCAAGGCACAGTGATTTTGGAATGGGTGGAGTAAAGACTAAGGGTATGCACAATCAACCAAAGGTTGCAGTGCTATCGAGGCGGCAAGGCCGCGGACGAGCCCCGAGGGAAAAAACTGACATCGGCGACAAAATTTCAACAACAAAAAAATCGCTTAATTGTAAAAACTGTTTCTAATGATGGTAAAAAATGCATCTAGCCTTATATTTAGTAAATACTGACAAAATGTTTCCCCTTTGGAAAGACAATCCAGATATTTATGTGATTATTTTTAAAACTGATGGTTTTTACAAGGTTTTAAATAAATTTTTTATGTGAAGTTCTTTTAAAATTAGGAATATTTTTTAATTTTAATTTTTTTTTTCAGGAAACCTTAAATCATAAAACCCTAGGAAGCTTATCTAGAAAATAATTATCCAGGTTCATCCGAGATATTGTTAATATGGATTACTGAACTTTAGAACTGTTTCAACTTTATATATATAAATCTACTTGCTTATAAGTTTATCGCTTTTAGCATGCATTTTTTGATACTATACACTTATGAAAGCCTTGTTGAAATATTCCAACCTTATTTTATTATTAGGTTTTAAAAAACAGTTTAAAATTGACTTCACATTTTCGAGGGTTTTTTAGATTAACTGTACAAGAAAATACATTTGGAAGGTTTTTTAATCTGTGATAATCCCAAGGTAATTTGTACTTGGAAAGAATTGCTTGTATAGTTATAATATAATAAACTATTGTAAATATATTATTATTTCTAATTATATACGATATTGTATTGTTGTTTTGTGCCGTTTTTATTTAATAAAAGTCTATAGAGAACATTCTTGAGTTTTTTTATACCTTGTTTTCCTAAACATAAAATAAAAATCATTTTCAATATGTTTGCTAGGTTTTAGCTGCTTTATATCAATAACTATCCCAACCAAAATAAAAACAGTCATTAATTGTTGTTACCCCTTACTGGATGAAACCGTTCCATACCATATTTAAAATTTCTGATGTTATGTAACGATTCAGTTTTTAGGTGGAATCATTACTGGTTTAAAAACACTTAGAAAACCCCCAAGCACAATAAATAATACCAGAAACCCTATCTCTATTAAATAGTTCAAGTTTTGGTTTCAAAATAATGTAAATTCGCTAAAAAAATTCTGTATCGTAAGAAGCTTACTGAACTGCCTATAATACACGTCGAAGTCTAAATATTGAGGAATGTTGCATTTTGTTGGGAAAATAAACAATTCTATTGTCCTGAAGTTCTAGGTAAAAGCTGACGTAATTATGATGAAATCTAGAAAAGCAGTTAGAAAATGAATGGACGAGTCCATTATTGTGGAGGTGTGTATAGAAGACGTCGTGGCTTCACCAGCGATTGGAGGTCTCGGTTTATCTTATTCGAAGAATGAAGGCGAGAAAGAGCTCGCACATAGCCACTAATGCTCATGACTGAAAATTTCGTGCAGGAGCAGCAGAACACTCTCTACCTCTGAGAGTCTGGCACTGATGCCTGTGGCCTAAACATGTTAACTTTAGGTGTCTCTCGAATTGTATTAACTGAGTTTTTAATAGTCTTTCTGTTACCTATACTGCCTTCTAACAATACTCAGTGGTTATTTGAAATGTTTTAGTGATTTTCGAGTTTAAATAAACATCGTAGTTAGCATAAAAACGGAAGTTAAGTTGTGGTTCTTTGTTTCAACCTGTTGCCTTGCTGCTTTAATTTACGATTAAATTGCGATTCCCGAAGTTTCCAACAAGCAAATTCAGAATATCGACCTAGGTGTCAAAAGTTCTTGTACACGTGATACAACAAATCCACCTGCACTGACCACCATGGGAAGCATCACTTATTTTCCCAGCTTCTTTTCTCATATTGAGGTCACTGAAACTTGTGTCAGGCATTCTTAGTAGATCCAACTTGGAGGGCATCCCCAATAGAGTCACAGGTAATTCAAGCCAGGAAAGTTTGGTGCGTCCATATAGAATTGTTCTCTGAACCAACCAATATTTCATGCAGTCATTTGATATCTGAACGTTTTATAATCTGAACTTTCAAACTCACGTAATCAAGTTTTGAGTCTAAACACGCCAGGGAGGGGCTGTTAAAATAATTATAGATTTCCTGTTTAATCTCTGGAATTATCTGTTTTTGTAAATTTAAACATTTAGTTTTTGAAATTGTAATTAGTGAATTTTGTCTGTAAAAATATCCAACTTAGGCATTATCTTTAATATCACTTATTTTCGATAATTACTATAGAGTTTTCACGTAAATATTTACATATATATTTTTTAATTGAGCCTCACTGTAAGAACTGGCCAAGATCTAAATATAAAATTAACCAAGTTAATTGACAAATGTCAAATAATTTACATAATTTGTTTACTTTTGAGCTGCAGACACACAGTATCTGATTTTTAGTATACCTCAATCTATAAGTGCTTATATTTCTTTAGTAAGATACAACCACATTTGTCTCACTATTCTGTCACATGTATGTAAATTAGTAATTTCTTGTTATTGAAATTCATGTTCATTTTGAGAGTTACCAACCATTTAATTTTATTTTGTTCACCATTTCAAATTCAATTCACGTGAATAAATTTAATATTTTGTTACATTAACATGTCTGTCCGATTGAAAATTAATTCCTCTTTAAACTCTTTTGACCTTCTGTGACGACGCTTATAAGAACTCTTGATATCGATTTCCTAGATATCGAAAATAAACTTTTAGAAAAATCATCGTAACCAGGCACTAGTTTGGAGCGCTGATAAATATGAGACTTCAGGCAGTGCAACAACAGCGTAAGTAGTAAACAATAATAAGATCTTCAAACCTTATAAAGCATTTTTAATCCTGCTAATTATAAATCTGATAGAAACTTTTTAGGGTAGGACTTTTAGGAAATAGTGACCTTACTACTGACCAGATTTGGGTTCACTTGAGGTCCCGCATATATTACTACTACTGCTTGCCTATTGCCGAGTTATAAATAAATTCTTTATTTAAGTGAGGTTACAGTTTTTCCTCTCTTCAAGTCAGATAGTCGATCACATGTCATAAATTATAGGCATGCTTGTATCACTTCTTTCTTATCAAAAGTATTTGAGACGGGCGTGATGCCAGTTCTCAAATTTTCCCTCAAACATGTCATTGTTAAACAACATAGTTTCTTTACGGGTGGGTCAAATACAACAAAGTCATTTTATTTTTCTAATTATACTATTTCATCATCAGAAAGTACACTCTGCCTATATTGCTCAGACTTTTTTTGAGGTATTTGAGTCCAGGTATCTAGTGCCCAATACCGAAAATTTTCGGTATTTTCTGGATTGATAACTTGTAGTACCAAAAAATTCAGCATATTCGGTATTTCCAGTATTTTCGAGATTTATTTTATCTAAGTCGCATCGGTGACTGATGACACATCCGAATCGCGGGATGTGGTGGTACGACATACCAGTTACAGCACATTGTATATGGGAGCGGTATGTGCTTGCACTGGTGTCTGATAGTTTAGTGTGTATGTTTTGTTTCTTTAACGTCAGCTTATTTCCGTGACTATGGCCAATCACCGACACCAGGGAGCAGTTTCACCTCACTATCTTGGAAATTTTGCCGAACCCCTGTCTTTCTGTAAGGAGGGTACGGATCTTTAACGTGCCCAACATCACATGGACAGGGGACCGATGGCTTTACGCCCCCTCCGAAGGGCGGAACGTGCAGACATTCAACTTGCTCAAATACAATGCCAGAACCTCGGTTGATGTTAATGTTACAGTTTGTACTGAAAAAGTGAAAGGAGAACCCTGGGATCGAACCCAGTACCCTTTGGTTCAGAGGCACACGTTCTTCGCCCCTAAACCATCGAGGCTCTGATAGTTTAGAGGATGTTAACCTGTAACAATAAACTATTTTCGGTTATCACTCTTGCCTTTTTGTGTAATTTGAAAGTTAGGACTCCCCAATTTGAGGGATATATTTTTATTAGTGAAATTTTATTAACAAAAATTCACTAATAGAGATGTCTCGATGGTGAGACTTTGCAAAAATTATTTCAAATTAGCGCGATTTAGGACCCCTAGAACCCATATCCGGGGTCAGTTTCAATTTTTATATGTTTGTATATATATATATATATATATATATATATATATATATATATATATATATATATATATATATATATATATATATATATATATATATATATGTATCCAACCGATAACTCAAAAAATAATTAACCGATTTCGATGAAACTCGGCAAGTGCCTTTCTTTTATTAATGGCTTGGATGAGTTCGTTAGCCAGGAAATTCTGACCAGGTTTTCCGGGAAAATTTTGAGTTTTCTTTCGAAAAAAAATTTTTGCTCCGAAAATTACAAAGATATATAAATGAAATTTGGTGGGCATTGAGCAAGGCCTTACTACATACCAAAATTAAACTTTCTAAGTTCATAGAAAATTGAGTTTTTCAAATTTTCAGTTTTCTTTCGAAAAAAAATAAAAATTTCTCCGACAATTACAAAGTTATTTTAATGACACTTGGTGGATATGTTGCCATAGGAAAGACCTTACTACATATTAAAATTCAACTTTCTAAGTTTATTAAAAATTGAGTTATCCGAGTTTGAAGCATTTAATAAAAAATCACTACCATAATGCACTTGCTGCGTCCCGAACTTTTTATATTTATTAGCAGTATGTTAGTCTCATGATGTATTAGCGAATTTTCAATAAGAAAACAATAAAATCATCTACTTTGCATACATTGTATTAAATACTGCAAAAACATCCTCCACATAACAACACCGTCCTAGAAAATAGCCATTTTCATTTGCTAGGTCAAATCTACTCATGAAACCATTGCTGTGCCATGGGTTTGTTCAAAAAATTCATTATTAAATTGAAAAATATTCTGTTTCATGCAAAGATTTGTTAAATTTATATATTCTTTGCAGATCTCTTCATTTATGTTGTTCATTTTTAACAAATGGTCTAAATACGTTATCGTTTCTGTTATGGGCACACTGGGAAACAGCAAGGTCACATCTACGATATTAAAACCTCCCCTTTAACCAACGTAATATTTTTAACTTTATTAATAAATTCAAGACTGAAACACTTTTTTGTTTAATGGGCAAGCCTTTAATTGGTTTGTTAACCATTTCGCTATATTGTATGTCGGGGCATCTACAGCTGAAACAATAGGTCTCGCCGATTTTCCGGGTTAATGAATTTTCAGGAGACAATACTTTTTAGGAACTTTAGGATTTGAAACTTGTAACTTTTTTCCTAAATCTGGTAATAAGGTTATGACATCTCTTCAAATTGTTTTTAACTTCAGAAATCATTTTTGGGAAAGGTTTCTGTTTAGTTTTTATACTGTCCTGATGCTATTGCATTATTTACTCATCTTTATAATCGCTTTTATCTAAAATCAGAACCTTATTACCTTTGTCTGCTTTAACATAAAAACATTCTTTCTCTGGCAGTCGTTTAACTATAGTTATTTGATTAACGTTTTTGGTATTACTGGGCTTATTTTCATCTAAATTTTTAGTTAATTTATCTTTACATGCTTGTTGTTGGGGATTTTATATCTTTTGTTCAGAATTAAACGACCAGTATTATTTGATTTTTTTGCACTTTACTACTTCACTAAATAACAGTATAAAATGAATAGTAATTCTAATTAAAACCAAAGGAAATATAGTCAGTTAATGTAGTTCTTTATATGCGGAGCTTAGGTGTCAACCTGCGTCTAGCTTAACGTCTCGGATCGTAGTCATAGTTACACAGGTTCACACGCGACACACATTCACTTGCGCAGTCCAATCTGCCTTTCGTAGAAGGGTCTACCACACGCCGCCGCATATAGTCACTTATACAGGGGCAACAAAGAAAATGTCACAAAGCAGGAACATGCCCCCCGCCTTGAAATGCCTGCGTTTCAAAATAGAGTGAGTTAATTCTCCATTGGAAGTGGACATATTTTGGCAAAGCTTCTTTTTGCCAACCCGGACGACGTGCGTAAAGTTGCCACTCGGCTGATTCCATCAGTCCCAGGATGCACCATTACTACTCGGCCAAGCTTCCATTGTAGAGGGGAGGTGTGGTCTTCTTTGATGAGAACCAACATATCCTCCTTAAGCGAGTGTTGATTTACTGTCCATTTTGTGCGCTGTTGGAGTTCGGATATATATTCTTTGCTCCAACGAGTCCAAAAATGCTGTTTTATTTGTAATAAATGTTGAAATAAATTTAGTCGCCCTGGGTTTTCTTTCATTAAGTTGACCTCCGGAACTTGAGTCAAAGGTCGCCCTACCAAAAAGTGTGAGGGTGTAAGAGGAAGTAGGTCCAAAGGACTGGACGACAGGGCTGAGATAGGTCTGGAATTAAGCACTGCTTCAATCTGCACAAGTAATGTATAAAAATGTTCAAAAGCTAATACAGTGCTACCCAAAACGCGTTTAAGATGGTGCTTGGTGCTCTTAATTCCGGCTTCCCACAAACCACCGAAGTGCGGAGAGTGAGGAGGAATAAATTTCCAATCAATTCCCTCCTGAAGGAAAATCTTTACCAAATCATCTTTTCTTTCCTCGATAAACCCGCCTAAGTCTTTTAACTCCGAGCTAGCAGAAACGAAGTTAGTTCCATTATCTGAAAATACTAGCGAGGGTTTCCCTTTTCTTGAAACAAACCTGCGAAGAGCTAACAAAAATGCGTCTTTAGTAAGGCTTGTAACCAACTCTAAATTGATAGCCTTGGTCGCAAAACACACGAAGAGACATATGTACGCTTTACTAGTCTTGCAACCACGCCCTGGTTTGTCCTTTATTTGATAAGGTCCACCGTAATCGACGCCTGTGATTTCAAAAGGAAATCCTGGCCTTACGCGCTGCTCAGGTAAGTTGCCCATTATGGGTTGTAATGGTGCAGCGTTGTGTCTAAAACATATTATACAATTTCTTACGATATGCCTCGCGACACACCTACCAGACGTTACCCAAAATCGTTCTCTTAAACTTGACAATAGTTGCTGGGGACCAGCATGCAGTAAACGGTGATGCTCGTCAGCAAATAGTAATTTGGCTAATTTGTGTTTGTGAGATAAAACGATTGGGTGCTTTTTGTCAAAAGTATATTCTGAATTTTGTAATCTTCCGCCTACCCGCATGACGCCGTGTTGGTCTAAAAAGGGGTTAAGACTTAGAAGTTTGCTGCCATGATGCAGCTGTTTTCTTTCTTTTAAACTAGATAATTCTCCTGAAAAAGAATCATTCTGTGCAATTTTGACTAGTTGGTGCAGTGCCAGGTCCAGCTCAACTTTGGGTAGAGGCTCAAACACGCGATCTTTCTCTAAACTGCAGCAATTATTTTTAAATCGCAATATTAACGCTGTAATTCGGATTAACCTTGTCAAATGTGAGTATCTTTTAAAGATGTCAAAAGCTTCCTCTGATGACGACAGAAGGGCGTGAACTTGTCCACGTAATTCGTTGTCACCTTTTGTTTCGTTGGTTGAAACGTAGGTGTTTTTTGGTCATTTGGTCTCGTCTTCCTTTAGCCATTTTGGCCCAAACCACCAAATACTTAAATCTTGCAATAGGCTGGGCTTTATGCCCCGCGATAAATAATCAGCGGGGTTATCGTTTGTAGGAACATGCCTCCAGCTGTCAGAGTTTGTTATTTCTTGTATTTCTGCGACTCGGTTTCCTACAAATGTCTTTAATTTATTTGGCGAAGTTTTCAACCAGTTTAACACGATGGTTGAATCAGACCAAAATACTCTTGTATTTATTTTTAGTCTTAGTGCTTTAGTTATTTTATTGGCAAGTCTTGCTAGGATTAGTGCGCCTGACAGTTCCAAGCGCGGCAAAGTCGTCGTTCTTAGTGGTGCTACTTTTGTTTTCGCGCAAAGAAGATGAATTGCCACTTTATTATTTACATCTATGGATCTGAGGTAGATGCAACCACCGTATGCACACTCAGATGCGTCAGAGAATCCGTGTAATTCTATTCTTATTGCGTTTGGACACAAGGCTTGTCGTTCTATTCTCAGTTCGTTTAGTAGTGGAAGTTCGTTTCTGAAGTCTGTCCACGTAGTATATATGTGCGATGGCACGGCTTCGTCCCAAGAAAGTTTTTCCAACCAAAGTTTTTGAAGAAGGATCTTTGCAGTTATGACACAGGGGCTTAAGAGACCTAGGGGATCAAACACTTGCGAAATATTTGAGAGAATACTGCGCTTAGTAATCGTTGGTTGCCCTGATGCCTTGCTTACCTTGTACATGAGTTGATCTGAGGAAGGTGACCAAGTTAGTCCTAACGTTTTGGTATTTTCGTTTTCTCCGAAATTGATTATCTTTGTATTTGCATCCTTTTCAGCTTTCACGTATTTCAATACGTCGTTGTGGTTGGAGTATATTTTGCGTAATTCAAAACATCCTTGCAACAAGATGTCCATTACGCCCTTTAACAGTGATGCGGCCTCTTCTACAGTTTCCGCGCCTGACAAGAGATCATCTACGTAAAAGTCAGACAGCATAATATCTGATATCTTCGCTAAAAGATGTGTATTCTCTTTGGCAAGTTGCGTTAAACATCTTACGGCCAAAAAGCAGGCTGGCGTAGTACCGTAGGTTATTGTATTGAGCTCGTATACTGATATAGGTTCTGTTGTATCATACCTCCAGAGGATTCGTTGCAATGCTCGTTGTTCTGGGTTGACTAACACCTGGCGGTACATTTTTGCTATGTCTCCAGCAATTACATATGTGTGTTGTCTAAATCGAACTAATATTTCAAACAATTCGCTCTGAATAGTAGGCCCACAAAGCAGTAAATTGTTCAAGGACAAACCTGTGGTGGTAGGAGTCGAAGCGTCAAAGACGACCCTCAATTTCGTGGTTAGGCTATTTTCCCGAAGAACTGCGTGATGCGGCATGTAATAAGAAACTTCCCTGGCGTCTACCTTTTCCAGCCTCTTCATATGGCTTAGAGTTTCGTACTCTTTCATGAAATCCGTGTATTGTCTTCTTAATTCGTTATTTGATTCTAACTTTTTCTCCAGAGTAAGAAACCGCCTTTTAGCCTGATCATATGACTCTCCCAGCTTTTCTGGGTTATCTTGAAGTGGCAATGTGACTTGAAATCTGCCTTCAGCAGTACGTTTCATAGTTTTCAGAAAGTGGTCTTCGCATGCTTGTTCTTCTTTTGAAAGTAGTTTCTTCGTTGTGCATTCTTCCATCTCCCAAAATAATTGTAACTGTCGCTGGATGTCTAAGGTTTGACTGAAGTTACAACTACTTAACCTTTGAGCTGCTGTTCTTACCGGTCCTGCCAAAATCCAACCGAACCTTGTCTTTTGTAAAACAGGTTTGCTTTTCCCTAAGCAAATTTGACCAATGCAGATTAAATTCCAAAATAAATCAGCGCCTATTAACAACTCGACCGGTTGTGGTTTGAAGAATTCAGGATCTGCTAACTTTATGTTTTTTGGAATTTCAAGGCGGTTGTCGATAATAGTGCTGGGTATGTTTCCCGTTATTTGTGGTAAGATAAAACAGGAGAGCTCGGTGGTAAATGCATTGTGCAACGACTGTATTTTGACGCTACATCGTGATTTTATCGTTGACATAGTATGATTCAGTCCGCTAACAGAAATTTCACAATCGTCAGTTCGTAAACCAAGACGATCACACAGGGCTTTTGATATGAAACTTGACTGAGAGCCACTATCTAACAGTGCTCGGACTGTGTGTGCTGTTTTATTGCAATCGAGTATTTGTATACAAGCTGTTGAAAGTAACACGTGTTCAGTTAGGCTGCACGCAGAAAGTACAACCTGATTTGTACTTGCATTAGTTAAGCTGATTGCATCCGTGTTTTCAACATTAGTCATTGTTGTCTTAACGGCGTTTATTTCCTTATCTCTGTGAATTAAGGTATGATGTTTCGCATTGCATTTTTTACAAAGACCTCGTCGGCATACTTTACTGCGATGACCAGGGCGCAAACAGTTTAGACACAGCATCAGCGATTTTATTTTATCTACCCGATCGCTAATATCGAGTTTGCAAAACTCTGGACAATTTTGAATATAGTGACTATTGTTGCAAATAATGCACTTTTGCCAGTGACTCGGGTTTTCTGTAGAAAGAAAACCTTTTGTGTTGAACTTACGTTTTTCAAATCGTGGTTGGTTACTTTCTAGCGTTTCAAGTAAATCGGCTCTTGATTTCAAAAATATTTTTAAATCGCTTAGTGTAGGCACGTCTTTATTTATTTTGTAGTTTTCCCACTCACGAGCAGTTGATGCATCTAGTTTAGTACTAATTAAATAAACCACCAAAGTATCCCATTTACTTGTGGGTTGATCTAACTGCTCCAGAGAGCGTAAGTTTTTTGATACGGTATCGATTAGGCTTCGGAGTTTTTCAGCCGATTCTTTACTTACTGGTTCAATGCTAAACAATGCCTTCACGTGATTGTGAACCAGCAACCTTGTATTATTGTATCGCTCTAAAAGTGTATTCCATGCTATTTCGTAATTATTCGCTGAAAACTCTAATGACTTAATTATCTGAGCAGCGCTACCTTCTAAAGCTGCTCTCAGATAATGGAACTTTTGTATTTCTGTAATGCTACTGTTTTTATTTATTAGCGATTCATAAGTGTCTCTAAATTCTAACCAATTCTGAAATGACCCGTCAAACCTAGGCAGCTGTATCGTAGGAAGTTTGATGGAATTATTTAATTGATTAGCTGAATTTACCGGGGCGATCAAGCGTTCTGAGGACGTGGATGATGTGTCTGAACCACATGTCTTCATTTGACTATTAAGTAACTTTTTCGCGATAGCTATTTGATTGTAATAAGTTTTTTCAAAGCTTTGACGTTCGAAAAACTGCTCATTCTCGTCCTCAGTTTCTTCTTCAATCGCTCCTTGTAGTGTATCAAAATCGTCTAACAAATTTTCAAATCTAAGAAGTCTTTGTTCTATGTCAATTATGTCTAAATCTGTTTTTTCTGATTTCTCATTTATTTCTTTCAAAATATTACTAAATATCGTTACTTTAGATTTAATTGCACCTCTTTTTCTTATGAGGGTTTCTAATTCTTTATTCGACATTTTAGATAGCAACAATTAATTAAATTAATTAAAGTGTGATATTTAATATTGCCTTTATAAAGTACCGTTACTCTTCTAAAAATAGAAAGGGTGAATGCCTTAAAATAATCAATACTTTAATGTGTTAAAAGACTTTTAACAGGTAGAAATTCATGTGCAAAGAATGAATAAATGCTTGTAAATTCAGGTAAATATAAGAAATAGATATAAAAAAGGAACAAAGGATTGTCTCACTTGCTCTGGTAAGGCGAATGATATCACCTACTGTTACTGCCGAGTGGCTGATCTCCTCCTTGTAATGTAGCAGTGCTTTTTTCGATCGCGTTCAAGGCTGCAGGACTGCGTTGGCTTCTTACGTCGGGCGACTGGATCTGGCGGAGCGATTTGTATTGCTACTGATCCTCTCTGACGGCGACGGCGATGTCTTATTGAACGTTATTCTTCAACGGTGGTGTTTTCTAGGAATACCTGTGTTCGACTTCAATTATGTTCAATGTAATATTGGGAATTGCTATAACCATGTGGCTCTGTATTTCTATGTTGTAGTTGTGTTATTTGGCTCAGAATTAACTGTAAATTACCATCCAGCTTCATAGGACGATGTCACAATTATTTGCAAATGACCATCTTCAATGTAATATGCGACTTAAAAGGACCATGTCACACTATCTTCAATGTAATATGCAACTCAGATGGACCATGTCACACTATATTCAATGTAATATGCGGCTCAGAAGGACCATGTTGGGGATTTTATATCTTTTGTTCAGAATTAAACGACCAGTATTATTTGATTTTTTTGCACTTTACTACTTCACTAAATAACAGTATAAAATGAATAGTAATTCTAATTAAAACCAAAGGAAATATAGTCAGTTAATGTAGTTCTTTATATGCGGAGCTTAGGTGTCAACCTGCGTCTAGCTTAACGTCTCGGATCGTAGTCATAGTTACACAGGTTCACACGCGACACACATTCACTTGCGCAGTCCAATCTGCCTTTCGTAGAAGGGTCTACCACACGCCGCCGCATATAGTCACTTATACAGGGGCAACAAAGAAAATGTCACAAAGCAGGAACACTTGTCTAATAAAGTTTTTTGAAGGCTCAAGTAATTATTTAATAGCTGTTTCAATACCGGCAATGAAATATAATAGATCGTCCTTTTGTGATTGCAAACCGAATTTTAGCCCTTTATTTAAAAGGTCGATCTCATTTTTATTAAACGTCTGCGAAGAAAGGTTTTCTAGGTGAACTTTCTGAGGAGATGGTTTTCTATTTTAGTGAATTTTCTTTAAAAAAAATCACTAATGAGGAGATCCCGACTTTTGATTTTTGAATAAATTCCTTCAAATTTGCACTAATTAGGCCCCCGGGGTCAGTTTCAATTTTTATATGTTATATATATATATATATATATATATATATATATATATATATATATATATATATATATATATATATATATATATATATATATATATATATATCTGTGTGTGTGTGTGTGTATGACACCGATAACTGGAAAAATAATGGGCCGATTTTGATCAAATTTGGCGAGTACCTTTCTTTTGCCAGTGCCTTGGATAAGTTCGTTAGCCAGAAAAATCTGCTTAGTTGAAACAGATTAAACAATGATTTGGGTTAATTTGACAGACGGATTCCCCGATCAGTACCAGTTCTGAGCTGACCTTAAATGTATGGAATTTCGAAAACGAAATTATAATGCATGTTTGTAAGAAAATAAATTCGGGACTCAGCAAGTGCGATATTGTAGCAAATTTTTATTGAATGCCTCAAATTTGAAAAGCTCAATTTGCTATTAACCTATAAGGTTCGTTGGACAGGAAACTAGTTTTTTCAGTAACATGTTAAGTTTGTTTTCGAACATTTTTTGGACATTTTCAAACAGTAAAGTTATTTTCATGAAATATGGTACATTGTTTCTACTATATATGTTATGTTGGTAACCAAATTTTATGTCTGCTTTCTTCAAAAAAAACACATATTTGCTATTTAAAACATTTTAATGAAAATTTACTATCATAACGCACTTGCTGCGTCCAGACTTTTTAATTTGAATATCAATCACAAGCTGTTTTAATTTATTGTTTTGTATATTGATCTTTTTCATTAACTTGTTGTTGACTACAAACGTTCCTCTGCAAAATACAGCATTCTTGATATTCAAAATTATCTAACTTAAGGGTTAACTTTTTATATAAACTATATGCTTGTATTTCTAACATACTACGTTTTGAGTACACATATTGCAAGGAATATTTGATAACAACGCACGGTATAACAAAGGCAGGTACCCAGTTTTAAACACAGGGATTTAAGACTCAACAGTGGGGGTCTGTCCTTCCTAGAAGACGCTGTTCGCAACTAACATATAAATAGTTCTAGTCTTTATTCATTTAGTTTATTCATCCCCCCCCCCTTTTTTTTTCACTCAGGGCTCGTCCGCGGCCCTGCCGCCCCGATAGCACTGCAACCTTTGGTTGATTGTGAATACCCTTAGTCTTACTCCACCCATTCCAAAATCACTGTGCCTTGAACTAGTCTGCACAGAGATTGGTAGGGTGAAGTTTTATATTGCTCTGTCTCCGGTCTAGACTGACCATAGATCAGTTGTCTTTTGCAGTCCAGAGCTTTACACTTGCACAAGATGTGCTGGGCTGATTCCTCCCCCTCGCCGCTGAGTCTGCATGCGAGGTCCCCTTCGAACCACCCCATTTTATGTAGGTGTTTCTTGAACGGCCATGTGTCCCATCAAGAGACCTGTTGTGTTTCTGAGCTGTCCTCTGCTAAGATTTAGCAGCTCCACAGCTCTCTTTGAACTGGGTCCGTCAATTATTGACTTCCCATGTCTGAGCCCTGGACAGTCCGCCCAGTACACCTTGTGTTGGATCCCGACCTAAGACTTAATGGCTCCCCTGGCAGTGCTCTTTGTCATGCCCAGAGCCGGTTCTGGTCCCATAAATGGTTCTGCTGACCCGCTCTTCGCGAGACTGTCAGCTTCTTCATTGCCTTTGACCCCCGAGTGACCCGGCACCCAGATGAGGGTCACCTAATTCTGCTCAGCCAGGTCGCTCGTCTCGTCTCGGCACTCACTCACCAGCCAGGAATTTACCCGTGGGCTACTTAGTGCCTTAAGGGCTGCCTGGCTGTCTGTGGCTATGAGGATCCGCTTGTTGATGTAGCCCCTCCTCTTGTTCTCCCGCACACAGTGCAGGATGGCGTACATCTCGGCCTGAAACACCGTTGCATGGGCTCCGAGGGAAATACTATGACTTACCCTCGGTCCTTCCAAGTAAGCACCTGCCCCCGTCCCACGCTCACCGCCGGATCCATTCATCCCCTTGCCGACCCTAACTTTGTTAGCGAAACAATCGTCGGGTCTAAGAACTGTATTGTGATGAATTGGGTTCTCCAAATTGTACTCATCACAGGTTCCAATCTTCACTCATTGAACAGTCAACATGGTCACTGAAGTAAACGCTCGACAACAACAGCTCTTATTGAAATCGTAAATAAAATTTATACGATCAAGATAGCCACGATCAAGCTAAAATAATATCAACTGACTTATTAAAAGGCTGCGGACTCCATCAACCACGATACTTTATTAAAAAAGTTGAAATATTATAGAGTAAGGGGCGACACAATTAAAAATAATTAAATCTTACCATCACGACAGAATTCAACGTTTTTTTATGAGTTGCTGCAGGGATCTATATTGGGACCGATTCTGTTTCTCATTTATGCCTCATTTCTGGTTAAAGCGGGTCAAGATTACGATCTAGAGCACTTAAAGAGAGAAAACATTGGAAACAGCAAAAAGGTGTGTTGACAATAATAAAGTTAGGTTAAATAGTTATAAAACGCAGCACTTGAGCTTTGAGAGAACCTATGAGTTGTAACGTCTTAAACTTTTCGAAATCGAAACTGATAATACTCACTTGGAGCACTCACATTAAGGCTGTAATAAGAAAAGTTGTCAGCTGCAATATATACAGTGAGAACAGTAAAACAGTTCAGTACGGCGGGCAGCGAAGTTAGCATACTTTGCACACAAGGTAACATTTGAACTTGAGGGGATACTTCCACTCCCAGCACTGTACATATTACAATGTATTAAGTATGTACATGATAATTTAAATACATTTCCAATGAATAACGAGGGGCACAGTTTTATTATTCGAAATAAAAATGATCTGAGAATACCATATCATACGCTGACCGTATTGTAGAAAATATACTATTTATTATTTTAACTGTCGCCAATGGTGAAAATGGCGTTCAAAAATTATAATTCAGTTTAGACTTAGAAACATTTTGATGATTCTGTGGTTTTCAACTCGAACTGCTAGGAGGCGTTGTTTCACTGACTACCAATCAAATATATGAAAAATGAAAAAGCTGCATCTATTATGTACCTTATATAAGTTTTTAGTGAATTTTTATTTTAAAAAAAATTCACTAATAGAGGTATCAATGGTGAGACTTTGCAAATTTTTTTTCAAATGAGCGCTAATTTGGGCCCCTAGAACCCATATCCGGGGTCAGCTTCGATTTTTATATGTTTATATATATATATATATATATATATATATATATATATATATATATATATATATATATATATATATATATATATATATATATATATATATATATATATATATATATATATATATATATATATATATATATATATATATATATATATATATATATATATATATATATATGTATGTATGTATCCAACCGATAATCCAAAAAATAGTTAACCGATTTTGATGAAACTCGGCAAGTGCCTTTCTTTTATTAATAGCTTGGATGAGTTCGTTAGCCAGGAAAATCGGACAAGGTTTTCCGGGAAACTTTTAAGTTCTTTCGAAAAAAAAATTTTCTCCAAAAATTACAAAGATATTTCGATGAAATTTGGTGTACATATTGCTTTGGGAAAGACCTAACTATGTGCCAAAATTTAGCTTCCTAGGTTTACAGAAAATTGAGCTATTCAAATTTGAAACATTTATTTTTAATATCACCGCATTTCATTGACAATGGCAAACCTGGCTTATATGAGATCTAGTATGTCGTTGCCTGGCAACAGAACATTTGATATTATTGCGCAGGTCTGTTAGACGTTGTAACTGACGTTTATTGTATGGTATGAGATTGTTTATGTTTATCTGTTTCACTCGACAAATTATTTCTGTTATTTGGGAAATTTTTATATACAAGTGCAAATTCTTCCTTTATCAATGTTAGTGGGTGGACTAAACAGTGTTTGTTATGTTTTATCAACGCATATAAAGGATCGAAGTTTTACAAAAGGGGCTGATATGCAACAGGTTAGTTATTTTCTCTCTGATGCTTTGGCGGTAGTTTTAGTTAAGTTTATGGTTTAAGGGTCCATATTTTTTAGCTAATTTTCGTACAAAAAATTCGCCAATGAGAAGACCGCGACTTTAGATTTTTAAAAAGATTTCTTCAAATGAGCGCAAACTAGGCCCCCTGGAATCCATATCCAGGTTTACGTTCAGTTTTGATCTGCTTACATATATACAGGGTGACGCATTTCTACGGTAAAGCTCAATATAATTATTATTATTATACAAGAGACGAGAAAAAATTGTATAAGTTAATTATAGGGTATCTTGAGCTGCATCTTATAAAATTATTGACAATCACCGCCTGGCCCATAAGTTGTTGATGATCCCTACAATTCAGCCTTATTTTATTGCATTTTTTATCGAAATATGTTTGTAAGAAAAAAATCAAGAGGCAGTAAGTACATTTTGGTAGCAAATTTTCATTAAATGCTTCAAATTTCAATAACTCAATTTATTATTAACCTAAGGTTTGTTGGCTAGGAAACCAACGTTTAAAGTTTATTGTCGGAAAATGTTTGTAAATTTTCAAACAATAAGTTATTTTGATAAAATATGGCACATTGTTTCTACTATATAGGTTATACCGGTAACTAAATTGATGACTGCTTGCATTAAAAAGACATATTTGCTATTCAAAGCATTTTTATAAAAATTGACTGCCATAACGCACTTGCTGCATCCAGACTTTTTATTTCTACTGTAGGTAGGCTTTCTATCAATATAGGAAGGATATAAAAATAAAACACCAATTTGAGACAACTTTATATTAATTAGATTTATGAAAAAGAAAAAGCAATAAACATTTTTAGGTTGTTATAACTGACATGATTATGGAATACTAGTGTGAAAACCCAGGCAATTTATGAAAGATAATTTTGTACTAATATGTTTATTACTGTTTCCTTGATAGAAATGAAACATTCCATATGAATAAAAAGTAAAAATGTTAAGAAATAAAAGTACAATTAGTTACTACAACTACAAATAAATTTACCATAGAGCAATGAGGATATTTAACTGTGATGAAAACTTTCCAAGTGACATCTAAAAACATTTTAGACTACAGTTATGTATATTAATACATATAACATTTTGTTGACAATTACACTTGATGCCATCTATATAGTTTTCATAGTCCAAGCGACAGTTGTAAGTTTTCCACAAGCCTTTAAGGTCATGAAAATACTGTTTTCAGCGAAACAGTAGCTCTAATAGTATATGACAAATGGTAGACTGAAACTGATAAAAAAATGTTTAACAAAAACTTGATTGGCATGAGGTAAAATTCTGTTTGCCTTTTAGATTATTAGAACAATCAATTAGAGCAATTTTGAAATATACAATATATTTCTTGACCGATCTCCGAGCAGCTTTAGTTAAGATGACGTGGAAAATCCAGTTTTCTGACAATACTAGTTTTTGAATCTTCTGGAATAGGCAAACAAAACAGAAACCAAAAGTGTCCTCCTAGCATCAGGCGCGACTTAAAATTTTGGGGCATAGGTATTTGTGTGTGTTTAGAGCTAGTTTATCTAAAAGCATTGCCAATTCTTGTGCCTAACAACAAAGGAAAACTTACAGTCATCGCTTAGCCTATCAAAGTTATTCCGAATTCAACAATAAAAACATGAAAAATGACATCGTACAGTACCATAGAATGTTGGGTACATTTAATTAGGAAAACTGATATTTTCAGTAAGTCTTCCCTCATTTAACAACAGAAGACATCATTGAAACATTTAAACTGCACCTTAGCAGTGCTTGTCAAATCTTGACAATAATACAGTTGATAAACTTGAAAACAAAAAGCAGCGTAACTTTGAAATACTCTACTATGTCGAAAGTGGCGAAGTTTTACTGATATTGCAAAATTTATGGTTTTGTTTGTTCGTTTATATCTCACTTTCCAGCTGCAACTTTTCTACCATTGAAGAATTTCAAGTTTGTTCCCATATTTTAAAGGTATTTACTGCAAAAGCTTAAAAATTGAAAACTGATTTACAAAATATATAATTTTATACAGGTGGTTCGTAAGTGATATCAAAATATTAGAAAAGCTATCCCTATATAATTTTATAAAGGCGTGTTGTTTACTCCGTCAAATTAGGTTAAAATAGACACTTGGCGAATCAAGAATCAAGTAGCTTAAATTATTTCATTTAATTCTTTATATAATTTCAAGGAAAAAATCCATATAAGTACACCTTATTTTTCATTTCATAGCCATACAAATTTTTGTTTAATAAACCTAAATTAAGAGAAAAAAACGTATTTAAGTTGATAAAAGCATCTCGACCTTTTTTTAATCAATATTTTTTGAGATAAAAAAATAATAATTTAAAAAGTTATTACTTTTATGATTTTTTCTCCATAAACTCATTTTAAACTAAAAAAAAAAACTGCCAAATTCAGGCTATAACAAGAATTTTATTTATTTTATTTTGATTTATTGACAATAGAAACATTCACTTGACATGAGTCACCATGACACATCTAAATTTAATTCTAAGAACAAAGTCCAGCTCTCAAGTGGTATCCTCCACCCAAAAGTTTCTTACATGCTCTTAACTGTGGGCATGTTTTAACAAGTTTATCCATGTTTTGTTCAAGTAGTTAGCGTTTTTTTCTATACTTTTTGAATTGCCTAATCATTCAGCCCAATGCGTTTGTGTAATACTATCACTGCATTATTTATTAAATTTCAATTATAAACTGCTCGTAAGTATTATCTTCTTTATCTCTAAATAAATTGTTGATTTAATGACAAAATATTAAAACCCACAACAATAAAATTACAGATATTGCTGTGAGACTGGACAAGTGAGTGAAGTGTTTCTTTAAAAACAGAAAGACATTGAACAATAAGTACACTTGGAGAACCCAAATCACCACAACACATATTTCAAAGACCTTACGATCGTTTCGTTGGCAATGTCAACATCATCAGAGGATGAAGAATTTTTCATCCTCTGATGAATCGATCGTTTCGTTGATAATGTCAACGTCATCAGAGGATGAATAATTTTTCATCCTTTGATGACGTTGACATTGTCAACGAAACGATCGTAAGGTCTTTGAAATATGTGTTGTGGTGATTTGGGTTCTCAAAGTGTACTTATCAGTGCTCATCGCAGGTTCCAGTTTTCACATAGTGACATTGAACAATGCCACAAAGCGATCTTCATGTACAGCTAAAATATACTCGCCTGGTTTTTTGGTGTGTATGTGGTATAAGGTAAAGATAAGATGCTTACTGGCAATTAGGCCATTGCTGACCCTTTTTGCTCATCTAAACTAACCTACCCTCCACCTTGAGCTCGATCTCAACGACGACAGTGATTTGAAAAATCATCCGCCGCCGGTGAGTCTCTTGATGGCGATTGGACCTACAACGTTAGATGATATCAAAAACAGAATCTGCTTTGCCTGCTCATTAGTAACACCTGAAATGTTGCAGTATGTACGGGATTCATTTAGAAAAAAAGTTTGAAAGTGTTTGGAGTGGGAAGGGGGGCATTTCGAAAAACTTTTCATGCATGGCAGACGATAAATTAGTGGAAATTTAATTGTTTATATATATATATATATATATATATATATATATATATATATATATATATATATATATATATATATATATATATATATATTTATTTATTTATATATATATATATATATATATATATATATATATATATATATATATATATATATATATATATACAGGGTGTTACTTAATGATAGCGCGTAACTTCAAGGGCGCGTTTCTGAACCAAATTCAAGTAGAAAAGTTTATATAAACATGTGTCCTGAAGAGTCTGGTTTTTAAGATACAGGGTGTCAAAGTTTAAACAAAAAAATGTTTTTTTATTAATATCTTAATGATCCTTTTACCCATTTTGTTGAAATCTCCCAGGGTTATTCATTGTAAAAAGACGCTAAGTTGGCACTAACTAAAAGGTAACTATAAAATCCAGTGGCGTCTTCTGGGGCAGTTTCACGAATAATATTGACTAAACAAATGTACGCTACTGAGTTTTTTTTAAAGTTTTTTTTTTACAGATTAAGCACCTAAAAATACAACTTTTTTGTGGGGGCACCTAAAAGCATTAGTTTATTTTACACCAATCGAGACAGAAGAACAACTAAGGAATATAATTGTTGCTGGATGCGAAACCATGCGGAACACTAATGGAATTTTCCAGAGTTCTTCGCTCGATGTGAAGGAGAGCATAAGCCTGCATAGAAGCGGGAGGTAGTCATTTACAACATTTTTGTAAATAGTTATAACTTTTCATTTGTTAGATTTAAAAAAATTGCTTAGAAATAAATATTCTGAACGATCACAATTAACTTGATTTTACTTTAACAATTTTTCGACATGCAATGAAGTCGTTTTTATTTTTTTCCTCGAAAAGGAAGTAATATACGAAAAGATATTGAGAGGCAAAAAAGTTGTATTTTTAGGTGCTTAATCTGAAAAAAATTAAAATTAAAAAATAAACTCAGTAGCGTACATTTTTTCAGTCAATATTATTCGTGAGACTGCCCTCCGAGACGCCACTGGAGCTTATAATTATCTTTTAGTTAGTGCCAACTTAGCGTCTTATTACAGTGAATAACCCTGCCAGATTTCAACAAAATGGGCAGAAAGATAATTAAGATATTAATTTTTTAAAAAGTTCTTTTTAAATTTTGACACCCTGTATCTTGAAAACTAGACTTTAGGAAACATGTTTATATGAACTTTTCTACCTAAATTTGGTTCAGGAACGCGCCCTTGAAATTACACCCTATCATTAAGTAACACCCTGTATGTATGTATGTATGTATGTATGTATGTATGTATATATATATATATATATATATATATATATATATATATATATATATATATATATATATATATATATATATATATATATATATATACAGGCTGTGCTATTTAAAACTCCATAAACCATTTACTTCAAAACTAAATAGGATATTTGAAATCTGTCAACGCTGTTTAATTAAGGACGTGAAAGGCTTGAACTTTGTGAAAAAAAAAAGTTTACTACCACACATGTAGATGGCTCTGCCGTGTGAAGAAACTTTTCAATCCGCAGATCATTGAAATAGGTTGCGTTTGATTAAGAATTAAATTTCGATTAAAAATGTGTCTATTCACAAGTGTCATAAAATCAACCATTTTCTAGATATTTGAGGTTAAGAGTTATAACTGCATATGCCATTTACTTCAAACCTAAATAGGACATTTGAAATCTGTCATTGCTGTTTAATTAAGGACGTGAAAGGCTTGAACTTTGCGAACAAAATTATTTTTACTACCACATATGTAGATGGCGCTGATCTGCAAAAAACTTTTTAATCCTCAGAACATTGAACTTGGTTGCGTTTGATTAAGAATTAAACTACGATTAAATTTGTTTCTATTCACAAGCTTCATAAAATCAACCATTTTTTTTAAGATATTTGACGTGAAGCATAGCAGTGCATACAAAATAAAAACCTTCATAACTTTTTCAATACAAATACTGGACATTAGTTTCTTTGGAACATTTTAGATATCAAAATGGATACAATTAAAGCATTTTAATACCTAAAATCTACCAAAGAAACTAATGTCCAGTATTTGTATTGAAAAAGTTATGAAGGTTTTTATTTTGTATGCAATGCTACACTTAACCTCATATATCTAAAAAACGGTTGATTTCACAAAACTTGTGAATATAAACAAATTTAATCGAAATTTAATTCTTAATCAAATGCATCCTATTTCAATGATCTGGGGATCGAAGGTTTTTTGCACAGCAGCGCCATATATATGTGTTGTAGTAAAAATCTTTTTTTCCCCGCAAAGTTCAAGCCTTTTGCATCCTTAATTAAACAGCGTAGACAGATTTCAAATATCCTATTTAGTTTTGAAGTAAGTGGCATATGGAGTTTTAACACTTAACCTCAAATATCTAAAAAACTGTTGATTTTATGAAACTTGTGAATATAAATAAATTTAATCGAAATTTAATTCTTAATCAAATGCAACCCATTTTAATGATCAGGGATCGAAAAGCTTCTTTACACAACAGCCCCAACTACATGGGTGGTAGTAGAAATAATTTTTTTCCTGCAAAGTTCAAGCCTTTCGCGTCATTAATTAAACAGGGTTGACAGATTTGAAATGTCCTATTTAGTTTTGAAGTAAATGCATATGGAGTTTTAAATGGTACACCTGTCTCTCTCTCTCTCTCTCTCTCTCTCTCTCTATATATATATATATATATATATATATATATATATATATATATATATATATATATATATAATTCCATAACCAAAAGAGCAAACAAAAAATTTTGTTGCACACATGCCCAGTTGTTTAAAGCACGAAAAAATAACACAATACTGAATACCAAATCTCTTTTAATACATTATTTATTAATAAATATGTATCGAATAGCGCTAAAATAGACACAGAAATTTAGTTCACTGTTGGCCTCATCTGACAAGTAAATAGAAATCTACCGACATTGGTGTGAGCAAAGTATCACTTTACCAAATTCAATGCATATTTATGCTTAATTGATTTAAAATATCGAATAGTTTTCTGAATCTTATTAGGACTTCTTTGGTTTTGCTCCGAGTTTTGATACACATACTACTCATTATACCGACCTATTTTTCTATTCATTACTTATAGCAAGTTAAAAAGCGTGTTAAGTGTACTGTATCATTTTTTTATCGAAGAATGTCCATTTTTGGCAGATAGTCTTTTAGATTAAGATATACTAGCACAGCCAAAGTCTATTTATTTAAATCAAACAGACCTACAAGAAGACTATGATGTAATAACTCAAGAACACAAGGTGCACAGGCAATGATGAAATACCTGTTAACTTACAAAAAGAAATTGCTGAAGAAATAGCAATCATTTACTGTAGTTAATATTACACTGGTCGCTGAGGTGTATTTCCAGAAGATAGCAGATATTGTAACATTCTTGAAAAAAGGTGATGAATGACTCTTAAAGAGTTACAGAATTACATACGTCGAATTACTTATACTTCAGTTTCCAAACTATAGCCACTAATTTCTAAGAATATTAATCGTTTAAAATGACACAGCTGTCAGATTGCAAATCTCAACAGTTTATAATACTGTATGTTCATTATTTATTTGCAACCAAATGGTTAATAAATACTTGTTACATTTCTTGAATTACCTTTTTTGTTGATGACATAATAATAACACTCAGTAGACAAACTCCGTAATCAGAAGTTTTTGACTTGCGTGAGGGGAGCTTACATACACATATAGACAAAGGACACCACCCACAACTCATCAGAAGCTGGCCTTTCCACATTCTAGTGAAAAGGGCCGACTATCTGAGAATATGGGACTCGAACCTGCGACCTGCTAGTTCGATTCTAGAGGTTACTCACCTCGCCAACTGAGCTATTCAGCCTGTCATGTATTCAATTATTTCCATATTTGAATACATTTATTTGAAATGTTATAGCTACATGACAACGTTGCCCAATAAGTGCCAAGAAACCGGATTTTATTGATCGCATGAAAAACAAACATGGGCTTGAGAGAAGCAATAGAAAACAACAGCAGATAGCACCTGCAATAAGGTAGAGAGAGAAAGAAAATAGCAGTCAGAAGTGGAGGCAGCAATTTTATGTCTTTTCAGTTTAATAACCAGTAGCATTTCGATTGAAGGGACACATAGATATTATTTTATTTCTTTTCATTTGTGAAGCTTTTTGATCAATCTATTATAATTTTTTTAAATAAAATAACACTATATATATATATATATATATATATATATATATATATATATATATATATATATATATATATATATATATATATATATATATATATATATGTATATAACTTTCAAAACATCAGCATTTTTATGGCCTATGCTATATAAACTGAAACAACACAGAAATCTCTTGAGTCATCAGTGTTAAATTTATAAAATAATGTGAAAGCTTTGGCTTTAACATTAGTGATTTTTAGTTAAAAACAATTCTATTAAATAAGTAGCGGAAAAAATTATTTAACAATAACACAGTCGTTAATTTAATATCATGTAAAAACACTTTAAGATTTCAATTGCTGCCCATTTGTGATAATAAAGATGCCGAGCTTTAGTTTTTATACCATTTTAACTGATATCATATCGACTTTAAGTGGCCTGTTTGTGAGAATTCACATAAAATACAGCCACAGCATAAGGATTTGCAATGGCCAATCGGGATCCAGGACGACAGGATAGCTTCTATCTCTTTCAACATTGGTGCGCTGTTTGCATTTATAAGTGAAATTTAGATTATTAAAATGATAAATAAAAATTGGTAGTTGACAGAAACCAAAACACATCAAACTTGGCAATTTGTTTTATAGATCAGTTATTAGCAGCCGTTGTCATAAATATCATATGTCGATCATTATAATTTATACATTTCATAGTGAAATGGCGGTAAAATCCTGCTATTATAATGCAATCGTCTTGCTCGCAAGCTTGCTTGACCATAAATATGGTAGTCAATAAAGCCATACGTTATGTATTTCTTACATAAATACCTATTGTAGAAAACAAATGTTGAAAATATTAAAAAGTATGAGATTGTCTCATACTTCTCAGGTGCGATGCCTATTGGATTTTATTTAAAACACATTAAAATATGTGTTCAAAAGTAAAATGATTACTATCTATATTTTTTTCCCATTATAAACAACTATTTTAATCTTAGTTGCATTTTTGAATTCAAACAGCGCACCAATCTAAAGAGATGAGAGATACTTTCTCTTTGTCTGTCTTCCTTGATGCTGTCTCCTGATTGGCCATTGCACATCCCAATGGTGTGGCTGTATGTTATTTTAATTATTGCGGGCTTCATGACGCTTTTAGTGAATTTTCGTAGAAAAAATTCACTAATAGGGAGATCCCGACTCTTGAATTTTGAATTTTTTTTTCAAATGAGCGCGAGGACCCCTAGAACCCATATCCGGGGTCAGTTTCAATTTATTATTATTATTATATATATCGCAGATTTTAATGAATTTTCTTTAAAAAAATCACTAATGAGGAGATCCCAACTTTTGAATTTTGAAAAAATGTCTTCAAATGAGCGCTAATTAGGCCCCCCAGAATACATGTCCAGGGTCAGTTTCAATTTTTATGTATATATATATATATATATATATATATATATATATATATATATATATATATATATATATATATATATATATATATATATATATATATATATATATATATATATATATATATATATATATTGTATCACACCGATAACTTAAAAAATAATGAGCCGATTTTGATAAAATTTGGCACGTACCTTCCTTTTGTAAATGGCTTGGATAAGTTCGTTAGTCAGGAAAATCGGACGAGGTTTTTCGAGAAAATTTTGAGTTTTCATTCGAAAAAATGTTTTATCTCAAAAAATAAAATATCGACGATAACCAAATTTGGTACGTAGGTTTATGATATAAAAAGTAAACTATACACCAAAATTTAAATTTCTATGTTACAAGAAAAAAAAGTAATAAAATAGTTTGTCCCAGATCATTTCTATGAAAATTCACTGCCATAACGCACTTGCTGCGTCCAGGCTTTTTTGTTTAGTTTTAACATAATTTTTGATTTTTTTTTTGTTCTTATGGATCAATTTTCCACGTTTAGGCAAGTATATTTTTCATAATTACTATTATTTAGCAAATCAGTGTAACAAGGATTGATAAATGTTGTTTGGAGGTTTCGTTTAGTTTTAACATAATTTTTTTGTTTGTTCCTATAGATCAATTTTCCACGTTTAAGCAAGTATATATTTTCCATAATTACTGTTAGCAACTCAAGGCAGCAAAGACTGATAAATAATGTTTGGAGGTTAACCAGCAAATTGGTTAAAAACAAAAAAAATAAGCAATAAAATAATAATAACTAGAACCAAATTAATATTTATTAAATTATAACACATACAAATGATTACTTCATTAAATTATTTTTTTTTACAAAAAATATTTTAGGAAGAACACATGTTTATTAATATTTATTAGTACCATACTAAATTCTCAATTTCAAAATAACTTTTGCTCATAAAATTTTGTATCTGATGCTCGTATTTTATATTTTTCTTGCAATAATTTACCATTACAGATCAATTAATAGACAGTATTTACCTTTATTGAATTTATGATCAAGAAACCTTATTTTCCAATGTAATTAGAAAAGTTACAGCACTGCTTCCCAGGTTACATTTTCGCCCTGAAAACACCTACAGACAAGGGAAGTTACTGACATTACCTTATAATATCGACATCATCGAACCAACACTGACTGCGAACTGCTTTCATTCATACATAACATTTTGGAAGTGGTAGTTGTATTTATTTTTTACCTTTTATTATTTTTAATATTTATTTGTGTGTATTTCTGCCAGAGCAATAAAACTAAGCAACCCCGCTGCTGTGCGGCGGGTGGCAGCTGTTGACGAGCAAGTATAGTAAGTAGTATTACAGACAGGTGGCGCTGCTGCTGCTTCACCGACGGCTGCGATGGCGCGTGCGCTGACGCGTACGTAGACGCATGGCACACACACAACGCCTGATGGTGGTATTTGTTGATTCTACTTTATTTTAGTAGTAATGCGAGAAGGGAGATCCATCAAGGCAGGCGCAGACTGCCCCACGCCGTGTCCCTTTCAAACCCACGGTGTCCAGCCCTCATACAGCAGGGCCAGGTTGTCTAGACTGGTGGCCTCTCTTATGATGTAGTCCACCTGTAACAAAACAAGAAAACCATTGTGAGGGTGTATTTATAAATTTTATGATTTATGATTTATTTACCAATAAAGTTTACTAAGTGAGGATTGGAACCTGCAACGAGCACAGATAAGTACACTAGGAAAAACCCAGTTCACCACAACACATTTTTTTAAGACCTGACGATTGTTTCACTAACAAAGTTAATGCCATCACAGAATAAAATACACTAAACGCTTAAGAATTAAAAGATATATTGCAGGTACTTGACAGTAAAGCCTCGTGGGAGGATCAAACAAACAACTTTCACTGCTTGATTATCAGTGTCGGCACATTTTGTAAAATGCTAGGTGAATGAATTATACCAGGGCAGATCAATAAGTCCGTGACTTTTTGAATTTCCCACCTCTTCACAGGAAGGGCAACACTGCTCCTGTCAACAAGCATCTGTCAGTTGACTCCTGTCAAATTTTGAACAAGCTGCCTCATTTAGTTTGTGTTAGATAGTCATTGAAAACAGATAACCTCTTGAGTTATAACGGAAAAGGAAAAAAAGTGAATTTCGTGCGCTCATCAAAGATTATTTTTTGCAGAAAAAACCATCACTCAAACGAAGGCTACGGATAAATACTATGGGGACTCTGCACCATCAATTTCCATCGTAAAAAAGTGGTTTACTAAATTTCGCTGCGGCCGTACAAGCACAAATGACGCCGAACGTTCTGGACGCTCAGTTGAGGTCGCTACACCCGAAAAAATTCACGGTATGATGTTGGCCGATCGGAGATTGAAAGTGCGGGAGATTGTGGAAGCCATAGGCATATCACATGGCTCAGTGGTTTCGATTTTGCATGATCACTTGGATATGAGAAAGCTATCCGCAAGATGGGTGCCACGTTTGCTCACAATCGACCACAAACGCAATCGTGTGACAACTTCTAAAGAGTGTTTGGCGTTGTTCAACCGCAATAGGGACGAGTTTTTGCGCCGTTTCGTAACCGTGAATGAAACATGGATTTACCACAGTACACCAGAGACCAAGCAGCAGTCAAAACAGTGGGTTTCTCCGTGCGAATTGGCACTGAAGAAGGCCAAAGTGGGTTTGTCAGCCATTAAAGTCATGGAGACCGTTTTTTGGAATGCACGCGGTATAATTCACATTGATTACCTTCAAAAGGGAAGAACAATCAATGGCAAAAATTATACCAACTTATTGGACTGATTCAATGACGATTTGAAGAAAAAACGACCGCATTTGGCCAATAAAAAAGTTATTTTCCACCAAGACAATGCAAGGGTGCACATATGTGTAGTCTCCATGGCGAAATTGCATAAATTGGGCTACGAATTGCTCCTTCATCCACCCTATTTTCCGGATTTAGCCCCAAGTGACTATTTCTTGTTTCCAAACTTAAAGAAATGGCTCGGCGGAAAGAGATTTGACTCCAATGATGAAATCACCTCACAAACAAATATCTATTTTGAGGACCTCGACAAATCTTATTTTTTGGAAGGGATCAAAAAATTGGAGAAACGTTGTACCAGGTGTATATCAAATGGAAGTGCCACAGGATTACATTTTGGGACACTGCTGTTCCTTGAATATATAAATGATCTGCCAGGGATTGTAACATCAGATAAATGTTACTTATTTGCGGATGACACTACGTTCGTAAACATTGAAGAACAGTGCTCTGACTTAAATGGAAAAACTAAGAACACGCTGGGTTGTGCAGAGGAGTGGTTTAGTATCAATGGGCTTAAACTGAACAAAAACAAAACCAATTATTTAATTTTTGACAGCATATTAAAGCAATGTGCAGTCAAGTTTCTGGGAGTGTAGTTCCAGAATAATTTATCATGATCAAACCATCTATATAACCCTAAAAAAGTATATATAGCCGAGAATCAGAGTACATTAGGAAGTGGCTAGATGTAATGGATACTAGTGATGGGAAAAACGGTTATTTTCTGTTAACAGTTGAAACCGTTAACGTTTTTAAATAATAACCATTAAAAATAACGGCTTCAGTTATTTTAAACTGGATAGTCGATCGATAGTATCCTACATTCCCAAAGCTGTGAGCGAGATCGAGCACACTAGTATAAATGCATTGTATTTTTACGCCGTTTTTTCACGTATTGTATAAATCTCAAATTTTGTCGATATGAAAAGGAAACAAAGGGTATTCAGTCCACTTTTAAAAACTGTGCAAACAACAGCCAACAGTATAAAAAATTGAGTTTGAGTTTTAAAAAAAATTGGAAGATATATAGTATTAATTGTTTATTTACTTATTTTAATATTCGTTGTTTTAAAATTAGTTTCAAAATTTTCAAAGGGCTGTAACTTGGAGGAGAAGGGGTTTCAAGAAAAACTTAATAAAAAGACACCCCTTATTTTTCTCCAAAGAATCACCTGTAAAATTTTTCGCATCAATTTGGAAACACCCTATATATATATATATATATATATATATATATATATATATATATATATATATATATATATATATATATATATATATATATATATATATATATTCATTTAATTTTTTATATTTAAATGTATATAGAAATAAAAAAATGTTGTATCAATATATTTTTTTATCAATTTGATAACTATTATCAGATAAACGAAAATGACGTTAACTGTTTTCTTAGGTAATGTATATAAATTTAAATAAATAAGTACTTTAATTTCCCGCGAAATAACCCTATTTTGCGTTGTCTATAGTGAAAGTAATAACACGTTTTTACAGAAATTCATCTTTTCACCCAACATTTTTTATTATTAAATATTTGGCTTTACATACTAGTGGAAAACTCAACTGTTTCAAAAATAACAGCTTCTCAGTTTAACAGAATAACTCTGTGTAGTAGTGTCCGTATGCCGTATCCCTATCAACAACCGGTGAAAGTTAAAATTAAAATTAAACCGTTTTATTGTACCGAAGATCGTACGTCCCTAAAGCTGTGAGCGAGAGCGAGCACACTAGTATAAATAATAATGTTATGAAGTACAGTCCGCTCTATACTGTATAACCATACATATTTAGCATTCCCAATCTCAAGGCTATTCATCCCTTAAATGGTTAAATAACAGTTGCCGATGAAAACCGATGTTTATTCATCTAACCTAGTTGCAGTAGAACTGAAACAGACACGACTCCGAATTCTAGTTTAGTGTAAAAAGCGTTACTTTTTAAGCTGTTATTTTTATAAATCTATAACTGGTGGCTACCGTTACGGCTCGGTAACCGTTTAAAAATAGCTGACACTTAAATAACGACCCATCACTAATGGATACTAGGTTTGCTTAGTGGAGAAATCAAACAGAGAACAAATAAAATGATAGCAAATCCACGACATTCAAAAACGAGAAAGTAGACAAAAGTGTGTCTGCTTATCACAGGTTTCCAACTAAAAACAGCATATCAATTTCCCTGACTTTTCCCTGATTTCCCTGACATGCCAAAATCTATTTCCCTGACTTTGATCTTCCACAATTTACCCCCAACATGTGAAACACACTCCTACAGAATACAGTAGGTCTTCGTGTCATGGTGGAAAACACACTTCCCCATTTCAAATACAAAGCGATGAATGAATGCAAAATAAAAAAAAAACATTGATTGTTGTTTTGTGGAAAAAGAAATCATAAAAAATGGTTCAGAATTGCATAAAAAGCAATCCCCTTGGTTTAATTATTTATCATAAAAAGGAAACAACTAATTTTTCCCTGACAAGGACAAAAATTCTCTGACTTTTAGTCAAGTTTCCCAATTTTTCCCTGATTTCCCTGACAAAATCTTTTCTTCTACAAATTCCCTGACTTTTCCCGGTTTTCCCGACGAGCGGGAACCCTGTCACCATTTAAACAGTGAATCACGAGGGGTCTCGGGAGCATTTTTAAGAAAGCTGATTTGCAGCTTGCTTTTTTGACAAAAATTATTTTAAAAATGTGTTAGGCAATACTAAAGATAAGGTTGTAGCCAATGAAACGTCAGGTATCTATGAGATAAGTTGTAAAGATTGTAATCTTAAGTATGTTGGGCAACCTAGGAGAGCCTGATTTAAGGAATATCTGATGCAGTTGACATACGGTAGTACGGACAAGTCATGTGTGGCCCACCATATTTGGGATAATAATCACCATGTCAAATAGATAAAGAAAACCTGAATCTTATCTATCAAAAATGTTACAACAACCGGTAAAATTAGACCCCTACGAGAGTATTTATAGCTAAGGCTATACACAACGAAGTTTATTTGAACTAAGCTCCGCCACTGCTTAATAGTTCAATGTCTCTTTGGTATAAAAGATATGCCAAAAGTGAGTAGGAACATGTGTAGCAATATTTTTAAAAGGACTTCTGACAACTAAAATATAAAAGTAGAAAGTTTGTTAGTGATTCCTCTTTCTATGGTGTCAGTCTTTTACCTGACACCTAGAATGTAGAATTTTTCATCCTCTGATGATGCCAACTTTGTTAGTGAAGACCGTCAGCTCTTTAAAGAAATGTGTTGTTGTGTGTACTCACCAGTACTCATCACAGGTTCCAATCTTCACCAAGCACCTGTAAATGGGTTAATTTATAAAGATATGCTTAATATCCTTTGCGATCAATGTCCCTCGCATTCGATCACAAAAAAATAGATCGCTTTCTTCTAATAAGGTAAATCTTCCATTCAAGATAAACAGACACCAGGCAGGCTGAATTTTGTGTTCGTCACAGAAACTATCTATGCAGTTCACGGCACGACATTATCAGATTCTCAGATTGGACTAAACCGAATATCTGAGGCAGCGAATGTATCATATAAGCATATCACGTGTTGATTTGGACATGAGAACAATTTCTGCAAAATGGACCCCTAGATGCTGATCAGAATTGCAAGAAAGGGCAGAAGGACACTCTCAATTTGTGTTCAGTTTAAACAAGATGCTGACTTCTTAAACTGTGTTGTTGATATAAGTCAAGAACGGAAGCCGGTGCATGTGGGGCAGATCCAAGGGAAGAATACCATCCAGTGTTGGAAGCATGCAACCATATACGAGAAAGAAGTATACAGTGTGTCCCACACTGGATGGGAATGTATTGCTATCTCCGTTATTATTAGAGATAGGGAGACAGTTAAATTAGCAATGTTTTGTAGAATTTCATTCTCATTCCAAATATGACTTTCATTTTGCCCTGCCTCTTTTCGTTTTCGAGTTATTTTGAAAAAAACCAAAATTTGTCAATTTCTTTTTTCTTCAATGTCTAAGTAGGCGTTGATCTGACATGTGACTTGCACATTATCAGGTCACTTTTGACAAAGTAATTTTTTTGTGCTATTCTCAACTTTGCATTGTTATTTGTTTTTGAGCTACAGGTATCAACGTTTGTTTTTATTCAGCCATATTGGATTTTTTTGCTCATGTGATAGCCTGTGAAAAGAGCTTTCCAATGATGTACAACATGCTTGAAAATCTTGTAATTGCACTGACACTTTTGAGAAAAACCGTTTTGAGGATAGTAGGCTATGAAATCCAATAGAAAACAAACGACAAAAAAAAGTGTTCAAAAAGCAGTAGGCCCTGGAGTCTAACAATAGACTTCCACTTTTAACATAATTTTCTGTAATGATTCACGATAAAAAAATAGGAACTTTGAGCACACGAATGAATCGGCCCATTATTACAAATGATATTTTACATTACAACATTATCCTAAAAAATTGTTATAATTTAATTAAATAGGTAAACCTAGTAAATAACTAAATTTACTAACAGAACTCAATAAAAAGCAGATTAATGATTTACGAAGATGCCTTTGAAAATGTTTGATTTTTAAACGTGTCAACTTGAAAAACAACAGAAGAAAGGTTGCTATGGATATAACTATGGCGACAATTAAGAATACTTAAGTAGAATACTACAGTAGACTCCCTCACTCGCGGGAGGGAGTCTACTGGCGGGGTGTTCACATGGGAGCGTTCTGTCTCCCTTGCTCTGGTGCCTAGTCGTGGACGGCCTGCTAAGGAGGCTCTCGGGAGGGGGGTGCGAGGTACAGGGCTATGCGGACGACATTGTCATCATAGTCTGAGGAAAGGTAACACAGTCAGTGTGGGAGCGCATGCAGACAGCACTGAAAGTAGTGGAAAGATGGACGGTTGGCCAAGGGCTCGGGGCGAGCCCCGAGAAAGCAACCGTCATACTGTTTATGAGGAGGAGGAAGTGGGAGAGTCACAAAACTCTCACTCTATACGGTAGATACATATCAATGGCCAGGAAGGTAAAATGTCTTGGGGTCGTATTGGACTCTAAGCTAACCTGAAATGGTCACGTTGAAAAAATACTGTGTACGGCAGTTATGACTTTAGCCGTCACTAGGCGGCTATATGAAAAAACGTGGGGACTAAGACCTAGTATGGCCCACTGGCTGTACACAAGGGTGGTCAGACCATCGTTAACATATGCAGCGCTGGTCTTATGGCCTAAGGTGACACATTTCAGTGCCAAACAAAAACTAGGCAAAATCCAAAGGATGGCTTGCCTGGGCATCACAGGGGCCATGACTTCAACCCCAACAGCCACCATGGAGGTGTTGCTAGATCTGGCTCAGACATGGGAAGTCAGTAATTGACGAACCCAGTTCAAAGTGAGCTGTGGAGCTGCTAACTCTTAGCAGAGGATAGCTCAGAAACATAACAGGTCTCTTGACAGGACACATGGCCGTCAAGAAACACCTGCATAAACTGGGGCGGTTCCAGGGAGACCTCACATGCAGACTCTGCGGCGAGGGGGAGGAATCAGCCCAGCACATCTTGTATGAGTGTAAAGCTCTGGACCATAAAAGACAACTGATCTACGGTCAGCCTAGACTGGAGACAGGGCAACTTCACCCTACCAATCGCTGTGCAGACTAATTCAAGGCACAATAAGCTAAAGGTTGCAGTGCTATCGTGGCATCAAAAACGCGGACAAGCCCTAAAAAAAAAAAGCAAAACTTAAATGTCTCATTCACACAAGGTACATTTCCATACTAAGAAGTTCTTTCTCACTTAGAAGATGGCGTTAGTGAAACAGAAATGGTCAAATTATACTTAAAATGTACAAGAGGACATTATTAGCTGACGTTATATCTGAATTAATGTTTATCTAACTTAACAGACTAGACACGAGAACAGGGTTGCCACTGTGTTTCGGCATTATGATGCATATAGCTCCTAAACGACTGCGCGACCGATTATAAAACTTGGCATAGAGTATAAACACAATACTTGCTTTTTTATTGACCTTAAGAAAAAATGCAAACTTGGTATAAAACGATAAAAAAGATATTTTTATTTTTTTAGTGCGTTTTCTTTTAAATACAACTTTGGGGTTGAAAAAGTCATTAAATGAAGTCTAATAAACAGTGGTTAATTGATTTTACTATACCTACCTTTTTTAAACTGAATAACGGCAATTGGATTAGTACATACCTCACGGTTATTATAAATTTTCAGATGCATATTTTGTGAACCAGGCTTGCCACTGCATGAACATTTTGTATTTGTGTCGAGGACATGTGCAAGTATAACATACTCAAATATAACTAAAATCAGTCGCGGAATGAGACCGACGTTAAAGAAACGAAAAGACACACACATAACTGAAATCGGAAACATGAAACCTTTTTCCCTACCCGCTTCACGTGAAATGCCCATATGAATATTTAAATAAACTCACCTGTTCCTGTGGAGTACATTTTCTGCCTGAATCTGGATCTCTGCCTTCCAATTTCATTTTGACTCTTCTCCAAACACTGACTGCGTACGCATTTCTTTGCTGACCCTTGTTGTTACTATTGTTCATTTGTTGTTGAATGCTGTTCCTTAACATTGGACTAGCTCTCAAAAACTCATCATTTATAACCAGCAATGAGTCACGCTTCTTATCTTCCAAATTCAACAAACCATCATATACAATCTTCGTCTCTTCTTCAAACAATTTCATACCCTTGATCGTTTTCTCAACATCCTCCTTTGCAATATCCTTTTTGAATCTATTAAACAAGACTGTGAATTTTTCAATGAATTCGTGATATATGACTTTAAATTCTTGCGTGATTTGACTGTACTCGTCGATCTTCGTCATGGTTTTTAAAAGGTTCTTAACATCTGACATTAATCTTGCATGCACGCCATAAATATTCTTAAGGTTTTCCACTTTGGATAATATACTATGGTCTACGAGAAACAGTTCAGACTTCTTATCGGATAACTTCTTTTGATTTAAGCTTATAAGTTCGGAGATATTATCCGATATAGTCTGCAGCCATTGTGGATCAGTCAATAGTTCGGGTGTTAACAAATTCATAATACTCTCTTCTGTTGATGTAAGAGCATCACACTTTACATTGTTATACTGACACGCTATCCTCCATTTCTCAAAACTACTTAGGAACAATTTATCGTAAGTCTTAGAATCTGTGCAGTGAGTTCTTAGAACTTCATGTTGTAATACAGAGCCGCAAATGTTTAAAAGTTCCGTACTTATATTCTGTTCCATATTCATTTGACTGTTTCTTTTTTCGACAGCACCAACAAATGCAGCTGAAATTTCGACAACATTAGGATTGGCACCTTTCGCCCAGTTAAGCCTTTGGTAAGCACTATCAATAAGCGTCTTTTGTTTCTCACGAGCTTCTTTTAGTTTATCAAAAACTCCCTTCAGATTTGTCATTTCAGTCTTCAATTCCAGGATAAACTTACTTCTAACTGGAGTGTATATATTGAATTGTGTTAGTATTTCTTCGTACATAAAATTGTGTACGGTTAATTGGTTCTGCATTCGCAATACGCTAGACTGTAATATGGCAAGTTTCTGTTCTACGTTTTTCGGTTCTTGTATTTTTTCCCAAGCAGATTTTAAATTGGTTTCTAAGCTAGAAGCTTGCGATAGAATATTTGACGTGAAGATACCTTGCTTTATCAGATAATTCCATGCCTTCTGATAAAGTTCATCGACGGCTACTTTACTTTCAGCACCAATGTCTTGCTGTTCGATCTCTTTAGTCACATCTAAACCTAGTCTTTGTAAAAGGAAACATATTGAGTAAGCTATCGCTTCGGTTGTGATTCCCAAGACCTGTCTAGATATGAAATCTGCAATGAATTGTTTTACCGGTTTGGTCAATTGTTCATCATTCAGTACTACTGTAGCACTTCCAACACCCTTGAACGATTGGCACATTTCTTGGCATAACGTAAAGAAATCAGACATCGCTTGTAATCGTTTCAACATAAAAATATCTTCCAAGATCTTCCGGACTTCTGGATTAAAGATATGTGCTGCTATGCTCTTTGCTTCTTTTACTTGATCCAGCTTCTTCCACTGTGGTGGGATGTCCAAAGTACCTAACGTAGTGACCAGACTGTTCATTTCTTGGTTAAGTTTTTCAAAAAGACCATTAAAGCCCATAAGAAGCATTTTACCTGGACTGAGAGTTTCAGACTGATTTTGAACCAAAGCCTGGAACTTCTTTCTAACATTAGCAATAGTTTCAAGCACCACTTGATAGGATGGCTGCAAAAACAAATTTTACATTAGTGCAAAAGAAAACAGAAATAAATTATTGAAAATAATAAGACAGTAATTATTTTCAGCAGAAATGTTATTAAAATGGTCCAAGATTGTTTTAGGTCTCTTTCAGACGATACATAATTTACCGAATCTCAAATCAACTAATCAACAATTAGAGGTGTGCGAATCCATGTTTTTCTCTAACCGAACTATGCCGAATCCAAGCCAATATGTTGCTTCGAACATCTGAAATAGTATGTCTAAGGTTCACACTCAAACTTCGATGTTCTAAAAAATTAAAAATCGAACTACGAACTATCTAAAATTCTTCAATGTTCATAATGTACCATTTCTCTAAATACAATTTAGGTATATTGTAGTATACAATGTTTGGTATGTAGAAGATATCTATTCTTTTTGCCAAAAGGCAAAATTTGCAGGTTGATTGGGTGAAAATGCCTTTTAGTGCTGATGTTAGTTGTGAAAGTAGGTCAACATTGAATCAAAAACACAAAAGTCTGGACGCAGCAAATGCGTTATCGAAGTGAATTTTCATTAAAATGTTTTTAATAGCAAATATGCCTCTAATGCAAGCAGGTTTTAATCTAGTTACCGGTATAACCTATATAGTAGAAACAATGTACCATCTTTTATTAAAATAACTTGTTTGAAAATGTACAAAAATTTTCCGAATATAAACTTAGAATGTTTCCAAGAAAACTGGTTTCATAGCCAACACACCTTAGGTTAGGTCAGGTCAGGTCATAGCAAATTGAGTTTCTGAAATTTGAAGCATTTAATGAAAATTCACTACTAAAACGCACTTACTGCGTCTCGATTTATTTTCTTACAAAACCATGCATCATATTTGGATAAAAATGCAAAAATGCAATAATATAAGTTCGTATAAAAGTATATATGTACAGAAACAAAAATTTTAGGTATCACCAACGACTTATGGGCCACCCTGTGCTTATTCCTATGATACGGCCCGGGAGAGATTCAGAACATTCAAATAACGATATCAATTTAAACCGTGAAATAATATTATTAAGCGTATGCAGTGGAACGCCACAGATCGAGTCAGAAATAGTCGTTAGAAAGAGACAAACAGATAAGCATTCGGGAAGCCGCCCGATGCGCTTGAAGCACTCGCGTACGATCGAGAGTATTCTAGTTGCTTATTGTGGGTAATATATAAAGCGCTCAGCGCGCGTGTCATCTCAGTACTTCTTAACAACTGGTAAAGTTCGCATGGCATATTTGTGTACGGTAGAGAGTACAACGCGGGAAATATTCAAGCAAATTCTACCAACATGTCTGGTCAAAAAGCGGAAAGTGGACACAGAATGTCGTCAATTCCAAGACAAATGGACTGATGAATACTTTTTTATCTTGCACAGTGGTAAACCTATGTGTTTGTTGTGCAATGAAACAATTTCTGTTTTAAAAGAATACAATATAAAGGGGCATTACTCGAGCAAGCATTTCGCTCATTATAATTTACTCACGGGCCAGTTAAGAAAGGATTAAATTTAAAAACTCATTACCGATTTAGGGAAACGGCAACAAATGTTCCATTCACAAAAATGAAATCTAGACAGTGTTGTTAAAGCTACTTTTATAATTAGTTCCAAAATAGCGAAAACATTGAAGTCATTTTCTGAGGGACAGTTTATTAAAGAGTTCCTAGTAGATGTTGCGGAACTTTTGTGCCCAGAAAAGAAGAAAGAGTTTGAGAAAGTGAGCTTCAATTGCCTTGGATGAGAGTACAGATTTATCTGACACAGCCCAGTTGGCAATTTTTATACGAGGTGTTGATGAAGAATTTGCAGTGACAGAGGAGTTACCGGCTTTACGACCGCTACAAGGGACCACTAGTGGAAAATATATTTTTACAGAGGTTCAAAGTACTTTTGAGCACTATAGTTTGCAGTGGTGTAAATTAGTTGGAGTGTGCATAGATGGTCAGTGGTCGGTCCCAGAAAAGGTTTTATTGGAATTCTGAAGGAAAGAGCAACCATTATGAATGTGCAAGAATGTGATTTAATAATTCTGCATTGCATTATTCACCAACAAAACTTGTGCTCTAAGTCCATTCGATTGAAAAATGTTATGGATGTGGTAGTAAAACCCATTAATTTCATTAGATCGCACAGTCTTAACCATCGCCAGTTTAAAGCATTTTTGGATGAACTCTTCAGAACACGATGATGTGACATATTATTGCGAAGTAATATGGCTAAGCAAAGGTAAAATGCTAAAAAGGTTTTATGATCTTAGAAAAGAAATAGCTAATTTTATGGAAATGAAATAGAAAACACTGCCGCAAATTTGTGATCCAACTTGGCTTTGTGACTTGGCATTCCTGGTAGACATCACAGGACACTTAAACGACCTGAACTTGAAGCTTCAAAAACAAGGGCAATTGATAAGTCAGCTGTTCAGTCATCTTAAAGCTTTTCAAAACAAAATTGGCTTGTGGGAAACACAAATGAGAAGTAAAAACTGTTTTCATTTTTTAACATTATCCAATCACGAAAACATTGAATGCGGTTACTATGCTGAAGAACTGGAACTACTGTCAGAGCAATTCACTGATCGATTTTCGGATTTTAAGAATATGGATAGCATAGTCAATATTTTTGCAAATCCTTGTAAGTGTAATGTGGAAGATGCTCCGCTTCACCTACAGATGGAGTTGATCGATTCAAGAAGACTTATATTGGAAGTCTAAATTTGATGATGTGGAACTAAGTGAATTTTACAGAACATACCTTTCCAAAGGAAAGTATCCACAGCTGAGAGTTTTCGCACAAAAAATAATTTGCACATTCGGAAGCACGTATAAATGTGAGCAGTTTTTTTCAATAATGAAAATTAATAAAAATAAGCATCGTACTCGGCTAACAGATGTTAATTTAGAAAACACTTTGCGCCTATGTACTACTGATATTGACCCCAATATTGATCATCTTGTTCATCAGCTTCAAACTCAAGCATCTCATTAATTTTAATTTGATTTTTCTATCTTTTTTTTATTAATTTGCTTTTGATATTTTTATATGTTTGATTATGCTATTATAATTAATAAATAAATAAAAAAATGAATTTTTGTGGCTTTTTAATTCACTACTACCTACTTATTTCTTGCCTACGGCCTGTGACCTGATTAAGTCCCGAAATTAGGCCCTCAGCTAAACAAAGGTTGCCCATACCTGATTTAAACGTTCATGGCTCTTCTAAGCAATTGCCATGCCACCTTTCTGACTCACAAAAAATAGCTTATTATTTTGCTTCTTTGTTTTCAAAATCTGAACAATAACTGTGACAACTTGATAGAATTTTATAGTGAAAATAATATCTGTGAGGCAAATTCCTTTGTGTTTACACTTACTAGTGAAGAAGAGGTTGACAGGATACTTGACTATATCAAAACTAACGCGACTGGGGCCGATGAAATCTCTTATGCTTTTCTTAAGTAGTGCAGTCCTTTTATCAATAAATTCATTGTTAATACTATAAACTCTTATATAAAAAGGAAGTACTTTCCTCTGTTGTGGAAGATTGCTAATGGAATGCCACTGCCTAAGCAGAATGATGCTAAAGAATTCTCAGACCTTACAATCATTAGTATTTTGCCAATTTTTGAGAGAATTATGTATACCAATTAATTGGTTATTTTAATGATAATAATTTGCTTCTCGGTGTGGATGTGGATTCACGAGGGGTTATGGTGTGAGCACTGCTTTGGCTAAAGTCACTAGTGACATTATGGAGGCTAATTATGGTGGATTGACTAGTATGCTCGTTTTACTTGATTACCCTAAGACCTTTGATACCATCTCTGATATTATGGTTTTGATGAGTCATCAAGTTTGCTGGTCGAATCATATTTGGCTGATAGAAAAATGCAAATTGTGGTTAATAACAGTTTTCAACCTATACAGATGTCTTCTCTGGAATATCTCAGGGATCCATATTAGGGCCTTGCTTTTTATAATACATACTTCTGAAATAATTAATTTCAGTGAGTCTATGCAAGATACAAACTTACTCGGACGATATTCAAGTATATTATCACTCTCCAAAAAAAGACCACTTACAGGCTTGTCAATATATCAATGAAGAACTGGAAGCTGTTCGAGATCAGTCCTTGAAACATAATTTGATGTTAAATCCCAGCAAATTTTAACTTATGTGTTTTGTAAATAAAAACAACAAACAATTTGTTATCCAAAATTTTAGAGCTCATATTGACAATGTTCTAATTCTTTTCACGAACAAAGCTACTAATCTGGGACTTATTTTTAGTGGTGGCTTAGATTTGAAAATCATCTAAAGCTCATAATTGCGAGAGCATACGCTAGCCTGAGGCTTCTATAGTGTAATTACTAGACCAGAAAGCGAAGAAATTGGTATGCGAGTCTCTTGTCTTCAACTTTTGGCATTTCATTTATGGTTATTGTCTAACCAATTTTAATAAGGATAGCTTACAGAAAGTTCAAGAAAGCTGCTACTGTTTAATATATGGGGTCAGAAAGCATGATCCAATTAGATATAAAATACAAGAGGACGGATGTCTTAATTGAACTCTAGAAGACTACTACATTTGGGAGGTTTTACACATAAAATTGTGAGATATAAAATACAAGAGGACAGATGTCTTAATATGAACTCTAGAAAACTACTACATTTGGGATCTTTTACACATAAAATTGTAAATGACCCTGCAGCACCATCATCTTTTCGACAGAAGTTTACACCTCTTAAAAGTGTTCACTCTAAATCAACTAGATTTAGCGAAAATGTTGTTTTACAACATTATCGGACAACCATGTTTACACGTAGCTTAATGTATCAATATATTTCTTTGTATAAACGACTACCTCAAGAATTTAAAATGGTTAATATTAACAAATTCAAGTATAAATTTAATTTTTTTCTTGACAAGTACAGTGAGGTTGGTTCCTATGTGGCAGGCTTTGATGTTTGTGTTTTCGGTGGTTCCATTCTTAATTTTTGTTTTAAGTTTTGGCTTTCAGTTGCGACTCGTCACAGATTTAGGCATTTTTTTATTTTAGATTTTTCTTTACATTTATTTGTATTTTTTATTTTTCTGGATGTGTTTTCACTGCTGTTTTGCTTAAGATTCATAGTTTTTTGTAATGTGCCCGGTACCACTGACGGTTGGGGTTGAGTGTGAAAAGCGCTGCTAGACTTCGCCCTTTCCTGATGCTGGTTGTGGGGTTGTAATAATAATTGTAATCATTAATTAATAAAGGCGACATTTATTTAGTTATCAAGAAGGTCCAGTTAGGATTTAGCCAAACTTACCTACATTTTTACATTTGATAAAGGAATTTTTAATCAATATCCATTTTGTAAGAAATAAAAATAATTAAGATACTACGAAATAGCCAGAACTACAGTAATTATAGAACATCGATTTTAATTTGCAGTAGTATTTTGACAACATTAGCTATTTGGCTATTTTAACAAGACATGTGAAACTACATGCATGTTAATAAACTAGTCGTCTATCTTACTTCCTACACGACAAATAAAAGCAGTGTTTAAAAGAGGTCTTAGTAATGAAGCCTACATTAACAATCAAAGGAAAACAAGGTTGTATTCTAAATATGTTCTAAAGAAAACTACATTTTTCTATTGGCAAAAATGACTTCAAAATAAATAATATGTTAAATTACTTACATTCAAATCCATCTGCAACAAAAGACAAGGTAATATTTTCTCCAACTGTATGATTATATCAGGTATTGACACTCCTATGCTCAAAACAACTTTCTTCAGTTCAGTCATCATATGGATAATTGAAAATTCTTCGCTTTGAATTTTCTTCATGCTTTCAGGCAAAATTATAGTGTGGAAGTTAAAATGTAGTTCTTGTAAACCTCTGTATACATTATTTGCTATTCTAATACCATTAAGCACTTGATATAACCTCATGTCATCGCCATTTTGAGGCAACGGCAAGTTGTTTATAAGCTCTACAGCTCTTGTACTGTTGAGAACTAAATCATCCAAAAACCAATCACCGTCCCTTGTTGTCAGTTTGATCAGGTATTCTCCACTACGATGAGCTGTTGTTTCTAAAGTTAGGATACCCTGGTTTAGAATAATGAGCTCACTAGCGATTACGAACTCAAAAGCACTGGTTGCACCTTTTTCACAATTCAAAAACGTCGATATTCCTATCCTAGCATTAGCATACACCTTTTCCAAAACGGCATTTGAGTCATGGTTTCTTCTCTTATTAAGATCTTCAAATAGCTTATTAACATGTGAAATTGTTTCTTTGTATAAAGCATCTAGGCTATAAGAAAACTTCAAAATTTGTTGGCAGTTGCCAACATCCAAAAACAATCTGAATTTTTCATACACCATATCACAACTCTCTAAATTCTTTGATTCCAGAAGATATTTCGCCCACTTCAAGAACAAATACATCCTGTGATTATCTGTATATGATTTGGGACACTGGGTCAATATAGATTGGTATTCTTGAAGCAACATAAGACATTTTCTGGTGGAATTGTTCTGAACTTGTGCCAGCTTGGCAACTTCAATTTCTGAGTGTTCACATTGTGCTATAACGTCATTTTTACCAGCGTTGTGGAGAAACTCCTTCACCAAATCAAAAACATTCATGGAGTCGGTGTCAACAGTCTTGTTCAAGTCAATCAACCACTGATTCAACTGGTGACTTTCCAGTGTGTTTAAAGCTATGTTATAGGTACTGATATGTTTTTCAGCTGCAGCCAAAATTTTATCCAGGTCTCTCCTAGCAGTACTCAAAGCGTCTTGAGTCTTGTGGTAAGAATCATAACGAGATGGTAGTGAATATAATGGATGTTTATTGGCACCGTGAGCTTCTGCTTCTTTTATAAGCGCCATCTGTTGATGCAAGTCCTGTAAATAGTCTTCCGTTTCTACTATCTGTTTATTCATTTCCATCCATGAATTTAGGCTCTCCATAAGTATAGGCAGTTCTGCCAATATTTCGTCCCTAAAAAAACAGTTGGATTAGTAAACAAACCGTTGAAAAAAAGGGAAAAATCATTACCATACCCAAAATAAAGAATATTATAATTATGTAAAATATACTAATTATCCAGCATAAGAGGGGGATTTGACTAATGTTTTAAATAGGCTATATGTGCATTTGACACATGGGCTTAATAAAAGGTTCAGACTCAAAGTATGGTAAAGTTTTTATGAATAAAAAATTAGTTTTATAAAACCATAGACAAATGCGGGTCACACTCGTTCAAAATCATTCTACCTAGAATAGGTACCCGCTCAACTATCAGGATTCTTTGGTTTAAAATAAAATCGTAGGTCAAACTGAACTGTAATACTTGTTATTCCTAAACAATGAGTCAATTTTGTGGCCAAAACCATCATTTTAGATTTTCACCCAATCGCGTCTCTATAGAAATAGGTCATACGCGTTTGATGCCAACGACATAGAAACTATGTCAATAAATGCAACCGGATACTACTTTAATTAATAATACCCCCCGCAGTCTTTTTCTATCCTGTATATAAATACGAAATCACAAAACACATAAGTTTTTTTTAAAGAAGTCAAACCGTATAAGTCATGATAATATCAGCAATAATATTGTAAAGATGTTTTACTTATACCTGGTTAAACCAATAACTCATATTGTAAATATAATTTTACAAAGCCCCCTAGATGGGGATAAAAAGAATATGATTTTTTTCATTCCAACAATACACCACGAGGGCTCACAGCCTAAATACTATCGTACTGTGGCTGACGACAAGGAGGAAAGAGGCAACTTGTTAATTCTGGACTTGAAGGTTTGGAGGAGAAGGAAAAACATGTGCCGACAAGGAATTCCACAACTTGGAAGTCCTTGGGACAAAAGAGCGGGCATAACAAGATGTTCTATGTCTGGTGACCTAGACAGTAAAATGGCGCATTCGCTCTGTTCCCCTGGTTGATCTGTTGGGGGCAACAGGTGGAGGAACTATGGAAGAAAGCTCCTCTGAGCAATGCCCATGCAGATATCTATGAGAGAGAGAGAGAGAGAGAGAGAGAGAGAGAGAGAGAGAGAGAGAGAGAGAGAGAGAGAGAGAGAGAGAGAGATGTCACCAACGGCACGTCGGTGGGCAAGGGATGGCAGCCTTTGAGTGAGGGTAGGGTCACCAATGAGATGTATAGCTCTCTTCTGAATGGAGTCCAGGATAGCGAGTGTAGAAGTGGCAGCGGCACCCTAGATGTGGGAGCAGTATTCGAGGTTTGGCCTTATTTATGAAGTATATAAGATAAAGAGATTAGCTGGTGAAAAGTATTTGCGAGCCCGGAAGAGGAAACCTAATTCCTTAGCAGCCGCTTCTGAAATTGATGTGACATGTTGGTGCCAATAAAGATTTCGATCCACAGAAATGCCAACAAGTGAAAAGGACTCATTACTTTGAATAACTTGGTTGTTCATTGTGATGGGTCTAGGGCTGGTGTATCTCTTATGAGATAGAAGGCAAGACTGAGATTCGGTGGTGTTTAATTGTACCAGATTTCTACTTCCCCAGTCTAATATTTTTTGGAGATTCACAGAGACAGAACCCTCCATGAGTCTGCGATCCTTATCTAATTGGGCTAAAGAGGCAGGCATAGAATATTATATATTTGAGTGGAGGGTGCTGTCGTCCGCGTAACTGAACTGGGTTGGATGTGCTAGAGAGGAGATCATTGATGTGGAGAATAAACAAAGTAGGAGCTAAATCTGAACCTTGAGGGACCAATTGCTGTAACTAGTATAATTAGTAAAATTACCGAAAATGCGTAAAAGCACAACTAATGAAATTTTTTAGTAAATACAACATTATAAATATAAATCAGTTTGGCTTTTTGCAAAACTTTTTTAACTATGACATTGTTAGGACACTTTTTTATAGTCAATCTAAATATGTCGTCATATTTACCAAGGGGTTCTTGATGCAAGAGTTACAATATTTAACTTTGATTAATGATTTTTATTATGGGCGCCATATTTGATTTTTGCATGTTTGAAAAGTATTTTTTTCTGATTACAATAATATATCACACGATTCGATCACATCTTACCTGCTATCAAAATTTGGAAAAAATCGTTTCTGCAAAGAGTGCTTTGGAAGGGAGGCCAATAAATTTGTTTAACGATCTAAATATTGACAGTTCAGCCCAACTCTGATGTTTATAGCATTTCTGTATATTGTATCTGTGGCATTAATAAAAAATCATGAGTTTTATAAATGAAGAAAAGAGAGACAATCGTTTCGCTAACATCCCTCTGATAACGCTAACTTTAGCGGAACGATCGTCAGATGTAAAAACTGTATTATTGTGATGAATTGGGTTCTACAATTGTACTTATCAGTGCTCATCACAGGTTCCAATCTTCACTCATTGAATCATATCTGGGTTAATATTTTTAACTAGTTCAATGGACAATAGGACACATAAAAATAACGAGAAATGATCGTTTTTTGGACAAAGGTCATCTTTAAAAAAAAATTACAATAATGGTTTAGATAAAACGTCTTCTTACTTATTTTCATTCCACTCTGCTTTCATTTCTGTACATCTAACATTAAACATAGCCAACGTCACTTCCTTTTCAAGATCTTTCCTACTCTGTCTCGTACTTGTCTTTGTGGATATGGTACCAAAAGTGGTACCGGCTAAAACTTCGCCACCTGTTGTCCAATCGATGAGTGGATCATAAACAAATGCTTCTAACAATGTCAGTAACGTTTCACGGCCTTTTCGCATTATTTTCAACACATTTTCACAAGCCAGTCTAAAGATGCCCTGAAAAAAAATTAACATAAATTAGCTAAAGGTCAACATTACAGTAATTCTAAGATATGTTGAGAAAGGTTTCAAGCGGAGACACCGCTTTTTTATTCTTTTTTATGTCATAACTAGTGTCAAAATTTTTGTAATACTGTCGTTTTAGGGAAAAAATGCAAAATCTAGATTTGAAAAGGTTAAAAAACAAAAATTTGTGGCTAGATTTGTTGCTTGAATGCGGGAAGAGGAAATAAAAAAGAAGATGGGATAATATGGTCAAAATTGTCAAAGTCACATTTCAAAAGCAATATTTGGCAGTTTTATTAGTTGGTTCGGATGTCTAACGAAAATCGTATCTATAGCAAGCACAAACCCGACGGGCCTATTTGCATGATGCAATATATAATTATCTGCAAATATACTAAATATAAATAATATACTACATATAACATAGAAAACGATCACATTATTATTTTATTATTATTTATTTATTGGTAAAAATCATACAGTATGCCAATACAATAAGTCTTTACAACTTCTTTCATAAATTCCCGACATTTTATCCGCGCTATCCTTATCTTTTGGTTTACCTAGCAAGTTTTTTAAGGTATTCGTTGTTGAAAATGTTAGCTGTAAGTTGACTTTTTTTAAAATGCTGTCTAGACCCCTCGTGATTCTAGGTTCAAATGGTAAGCAAACAAAGTTTTTTTCCGATTTTTCTCTTCTGAACGTCGTTGATTCCGTCAACATTTTCTTTGTTTTCTGTTTGTTGATTAATTTTTCCACTAGGCAAGCAGTGTATCCGTTATATTCGGCCACGTTCTTAATATAATTTAATTCTTTGGTATATCTACTTTTGTTTAAAGGAACATTAATTAACCGATTTACTAAAAAATTCAGACTTGCCATTTTTTGTGCGTACGTATGATGTGAGTCATTCAGGATGTAGCTTAGGGTAGTGGTTTCCTTTCTATAGACATCGAATTCTAAAGTGTCTTTATTTTTGATAACTAGTACATCTAGAAAGGGTAATTTATTATTAATTTCTAGAAATTAGTAATAAATTACCCTTTCTATTTATTATTAATTTCTAGAAATTAGTAATAAATTACCCTTTCTAGATGTACTAGTTATCAAAAATAAAGACACTTTAGAATTCTTATAATCTGAAATTAATAAAAAATGTTAGAAAACCAGGACACCTAAATGGGTTCGAAAGCGTATATATTGCGAAATATAGTTATAACAAAAAATGTATGAACACTTCACCAGCGCCAATTACGAGTCACTTGATCGATTGCTTTGCTAAATAAAATTCCCACGTTTTCGGCACGTTTTTACCGATAACATAAGTATACAGTTATTGCCGCCAAAAGAACCGCTGTTAATTTAGCTGTCGTTGAACTTTCTCAAAACTATTACAGATGGACACTTTTTAGATAAAGCAGTAGGGATAGCGCAAAGACCTTGTCCGGCGATAAAAATACAATACACTTTGGGATTTGCCTACGACTAGTGTCTCATCTCGGTTCGATCTCTTTACCTGAGATCCGGTATATAAGTTGATGTTAGTTTTTTAAGTATTTAGAATGTTTCATCCTCTGATGACGCGAACTTGGTTAGTGAAACGATCGTCAGGTCTTTTAAAATGTGTTGTGGTGATTTGGGTTCTCCAAGTGTACTTATCAGTGCTCATCACAGGTTACAATCTTCACTTAGTGAATTATGGCTAATTATGGGAACTAAATCTATACCGTAAGTTAAGTTGCAAAATTAGATTAATAGGTACAGATATTGCTTTTTTAAAATCTTGCAAAAGAAAATCGGTTGTTCCAAATTTTATTAACTTCAATTTAAAAATTTCTAATAACACAAAAGTAGGGCAAAAGGTAGAAAATTTCGCCAAACAAAAATGGCTAGATCTAGAAATGCAATATCTGTACTCGAAACGTAGTATGTTAGAAATAGAAGCATATAGTTTGTTTAAAAAATTAACCTTTAAGTTAGACAACTTAGAATATGAAGAATGGTGCAATTTTCAGAGGAAAATGTTTGTAGTCATTAACGCGAAAGTGGTTAAGAAAATTAATATACACAATAAAAAAATTAAACAACTGAGTAAATGTCAAATTAAAAATGAAAAACCAGTTCTTCAGAAAATTGACCTCGTAGAAAATCTTTCTTCACAATCATTTAATAAAGAGGAGATGGACCTTCTAAACAAAGGGTTAAAATTCGGTATACAGTCACAAAAAGATGATATTGTAGAAATAGTTGCTGGTAGTGAAACGGGAATTAGAAAACTTCCAGAACCGTCAAAAAATTTTATTAGAGAAGCGTGTAAAAGTAAAATTTCAAAAAACTTGAAAGAAAATAAATCAACAAAAAAACTAAATTGTAATCAAATGAAAATAGTTAATCGATTGCGAGAGAAAGATTGTTTCTATGTTAAAGCAATTAAAGGCAATAAGGTAGTGATTTTGGACAAAAACGATTATAAAGATAGAGTGTATAACGCCATAGTGACAGGACCGTATAAAAAACTAAATAAAAATCCGCTACCAAAAATGATTTCGGACGTTAAAAATAGTCTAAAAAGTTGTCACAATCTCATATCAAAAGACTTAGGAAGAAAGTTACAAGTTTCTAATCCGAAAGTTCCCAAGAAGTACGGTCTCCCAAAAATTCATAAACCGGGAAATTCAATTAGACCTACTGTTTCGGCTATAGATTCCCCGACTTATAATTTAGCTAAATGGTTGACAGGTGAGTTTAAAGGCTTGCCTGTAAAACATAAAAGTTTTTAGTAACAAATTCTTTTGAATTTGTTAATAAGATCAAAGAGGTTAAATTGACCGAAGGCGAGGTTTTAATTTCGTTTGATGTAACCTCATTGTTTCCTAGCGTTCCCACGGAGCAAACTTTAACATATTTAGAGCAGTTGCTAAAAATGAATAACATAAATGAAAATGTCTGCAAAGAGTATTTAACTCTAACAAACCTTTGCATCAAACAAAATATTTTTCAATTCAACAATGAATTTTTTCAACAAACACAAGGCACGGCAATGGGTAATCCGCTATCGCCATTTATTGCAGACCTTTTCATGAGCAGATTTAAAGCAGATCTTGAAAGTGAAAGTGGTTATTTTCCTAGATTGTGGTGTCGTTACGTGGATGGTATTTTCGCGGTGTTTAACACAAACATTTGCAGAATAGAAGATTTTATTGCCAAATTAAACAATAAATTTGATTCTATAAAATTTACCCACGAATTAGAAATTAATAATAAACTACCTTTTCTAGATGTACTAGTTATCAAGAATAAAGACACTTTAGAATTCGATGTCTATAGAAAAGAAACCACTACCCTAAGCTACATCCCGAGCGACTCACATCCTACGTACGCACAAAAAATGACCAGTCTGAATTTTTTAGTAAATCGGTTAATTAATTTTCCTTTAACAAAAGTAGATATACCAAATAATTAAATTATATTAAGAACGTGACCGAATATAATGGATACACTGCTTGCCTAGTGGAAAAATTAATTAACAAACAGAAAACAAAGAAAATGTTGACGGAATCAACGACGTTCAGAAGAGAAAAATCGGAAAAAAACTTTGTTTGCTTACCATTTGAACCTAGAATCACGATGGGTCTAGACAGCATTTTAAAAAAAAGTCGACTTGCAACTAACATTTTCAACAACAAATACCTTAAAAAAACTTGCTAGGCAACCCAAAAGACAAGGATAGCGCGGACAAAATGTCGGGAATTTATGAAATTAGTTGTAAAGATTGTAATCTTAAATACGTCGGACAAACAAAAAGATCGATTGGTATAAGATTCAAAGAACACATATCCCAATTACGTTACGGTACTGTAGATAAGTCTGCCGTCGCCCAACATATTTGGGATAATAATCATCACGTTGATAAAGATAATCTAAAATTAATAAAAAATGTTAGAAAACCACGACACCTAAATGGGTTCGAGAGCGTATATATTGCGAAATATAGTTATAACAAAAAATGTATGAACACTTCACCAGCGCCAATTACGAGTCACTTGATCGATTGCTTTGCTACATAAAATTCCCACGTTTTCGGCACTTTTTTACCGATAACATAAGAATACAGTTATTGCCGCCAAAAGAACCGCTGTTAATTTAGCTGTCGTTGAACTTTCGCAAAACTATTACAGATGGACACTTTTTAGATAAAGCAGTAGGGATAGCGCAAAGACCTGGTCTGGCGATAAAAATACAATACACTTTGGAATTTGCCTACGAGTAGTGTCTCATCTCGGTTCGATCTCTTTACCTGAGATCCGGTATATAAGTTGATGTTAGTTTTTTAAGTATTTAGAATGTTTCATCCTCTGATGACGCTAACTTGGTTAGTGAAACGATCGTCAGGTCTTTTAAAATGTGTTGTGGTGATTTGGGTTCTCCAAGTGTACTTATCAGTGCTCATCACAGGTTCCAATCTTCACTTAGTGAACCTATTGAATATTTTAAAAGACTATCGTCAAATAATTCCATCCGGGCTTTAAAATTTACAAAACTATCATTTGTGTCTGATAAAGCACAGGAAGCCAGCTACGCTGAGGCTGAAATAATTGCAAAAAACATGAAATCTGATACGACAGCTGAGACAACCATTTTGCCAGCATGCCGTGAAATTGTGAAAATCATGTTTGGTGAAGAATGTGAAAAAGAGGCCAGGAAAATTCCGTTATCTAATAATACAATAAGTAGGCGTATTGAAGAAATGTCTGAAGATATTGAAATCCAAGTAAATGAAAAACTTAAAGCAACAGATTATTTTGCTCTTCAACTGGATGAGTCCACATATATAACCGGAAAACCCCAGGTCATAACACTTGTTACATTTATTCAGGAAAGTAAAATTATTGAACAGTTTTTATTTTGTAAAGACCTAAATGGGATGGGAGCAGCCTTTTATGTTGAACAACCAACAGCATTCTTGAAAATTAGACTACATATTGAAAGCTCAATATTTACAGCAGAATTGTTAGCCATTGAGAAAGCTGTAGAGTGGGCATATAAAAAAGAAACAAAAAATGCCATAATTATAGGTGATTCCCAGGAGCAATTAAAAGCAGCCACTATGACAATAAAATAAACGAGATAGTGAAAAATATCAGACAAATTTGCTACAACGGTAAAGATAAAATGATAGTTAAATTTCTCTGGGTTAAAGGTCACAGTACAATTGAAGGCAATGAAACAGTAGATATGTTAGCAAAAGAAGCCAGAAATCAAACACAAATAGAATGCATAAAGGTCCCATCTACAGACTTTGTTAAACATAGCAAAAAAAAAAAACAGAACACTTTGGGAACAAGAATGGGTATAATACACAGAAAAATCTAATAACAGGTATAAATTATTACATCCAAAATTACCAAAAAAATGTGAACTTAATTATCTACACGAAAATGAGATTTAGATATGTGATTTAGAACATATCGTAGTTTCATGCAGCTTCTTGCAAATCAACGCAAAACACTTATGCATTCGTTGATGAAAACAGTAGAAATACAATTTCCTCCCAACCTAAATTACATACTTAGTTTTAAGAATAAAAAAGTATTGATCCTGTTATAGGGATATTTTAAAAATATAGGTATAGTATTATAAATGATTGTATATATTTATGTACGCTGTTAGTTTATAGTGATAAGTAAAACAAATGTAAATATAGTATAAGCTTTTCGTCTGTTTGTCCTACTGTATTACCTTCTCAATCCGTGGCCTGTCAGTGTGTTGATGATCCTTGGTGGGTTCCTAGGCGATAATGTGTCCCAGTCTATCCCAATATATATATATATATATATATATATATATATATATATATATATATATATATATATATATATATAACCTTCAACTGCAATTTAAAAATCTGTGGTGAATGAACTACAAGTTCGTTCCATTCCAAGTGTTTGAGTGTTTACACTCACTCAAACTCAACTCAACTCAGATGTGATATGATTTTCCAGCAAGGCGGGTGTCCAGTACACTATTGTCGTAATGTGAGGGCGCTATTCGATCGCTGGTTTCCAAACAAGTGGATTGGGAGGGGAGGACCAATACCGTGACCGCCAAGGAGTCCAGATTTAACTCCAATAGATTTCTATGTAGGGGGTCATATGAAACAAATCGTTTACGAAGTGGAGATTCACACACGAGAGCAACTGATTTACAGAATTCAGCAAGCAGCAGGGCAAATCAAAAGCAATTTTTCTAGTAGGATTACCAAAACAGAAATTTGCAAACGAGCTAGTGCGTGTATAAGAAATGGAGATAACCATTTTGAGAATAGTTTGTGAGACTTTTTGGTTTAGTTTTTTATAGTATTTGTAGATTTTTTTAATCAAATTTTCAAAATAAACGTCTTTGAAATGTTACATTGATTTGAATTTTTTCACGATACTGATAATTTTTGCCCTCATATTTCTTTACTATTATCCTGTTCAACATAGTAATGATTGCACAGCGTGAATTGATGTCCACACTAAAAAATTGAGGAAGCGCTTACCACTTTTTCTACAATTTGAATATTAGTAGCAACACATGATGATTTTCGAAAAATCATTAAAAGTGAAATAACTCGAAGACCAGAGGACTTTGTATAATCTGATATATCGTTTATTATGTTGCAAAAGAGATCTACTATCACTGTCTCAAAGGAATGCAACCACTTACCAGTCACCTATATATGTAAATTATAAATGGCACTAAATATGAGATCTCGGGGCCCTAATTTGCGTTTACGTTTCTGGAAAATTTTATGGTCGCTATCTCGTCAAAAACGATGTTTCTTTACAAAAACTTGCTAGAATGAAAATATGCAAATTTGATAAACAAATCTCAATGCGTAATATAGTTTCCCATGTCCTAGATACGGGTTATCCTGCAGTTATTTTTAAACTGATAAGTAATTTATCAGAAATAATCTGTGACATAATTGATATACTGTGATGATATTTTGATCCCAGAAATCACAATAAAGAAGGCTTGATTAGTGTATAAACTGTAAATCTATCATTAATAAGTTTAACAATATAGTATAATCGCTTGACTTCAAAGGGGTATTATTTTTCGTTCACGCTTTATTACAATGTTAATCCACCTGAACGTCACCGAACTGCGTAAGATACAAAAAAGCAAGGTTCCATTCGAAAAAAAAGTATTTACTAATTTTTAACATTCCATCAATTTGAAATAATGTCGCTTTTGTATAGGACAATACAAACTTATCCCATATTCTAAAATAAAACTAGTGTTCTTAGGAAACCAGCTAGTTGGGAAGGTAAATCCTATGCAGTGGCAAAAATGCGGAGTTGAAAACATAATATGCACCAGAGTTGCAAAAATTGCCTTAAAAGCGACATTTTATCGGTATTCAGTGAATTTCCGAAAAAATACAAAAGCAAAAATGTTGATTTAACTTCTCTTGACGTATAAAAAGTCAACCAATCAATCAACCAAGAACCAACTAACCAACCAGTCAACAGCATCTAACAACAGACAGGACAAACAGACAGGTCAACCAACCATCAAGTTGGTTGTTTCAAATCAATAGATGTATTCGAAGTAACAACTAATTTAACACTTACACGGGGGTCAAGGAGTCGCGGGCCAAATGACTCCAGGGGGCAAGCTGAGGAAGTGGAAGCAACAACATAAGCTTTCGATGCAGCTTTCCCCATGCACGGTGAAGTGCCGCATCCTGCACGAGGTGACCCTGCTGACAACTAAACATGACGGATCTAGACAAGGAGGTCGAACTAAACTCCCTCAAGTGACCCATGCCTAGGGCAGGATGGCACCAGGGCGATGGTGTCGTGAACGGAGCCTCTGGAGTACCGGGCAACCCTCCAGAGTAACCAGCCTTGCACCACACAGGTGGTTCTTATGGTGTGGACAGTATTTCCCCCATTCTCGTGGGAACAACATGAAGATCATAAATACATATGGAACCAAAATCAATGAGGGTCGAGGAGTGGCTCCGGTTACAAACTCGTGCCTTGAGTCTATTCCGGAAACGGAGAAGAGCCAGGGGACGGCAGCGTCCGCGGACTCTGGAGGTCTCACGACCGACGTAGATACGGGGGATCGGGGGGAGCTTCGGCCACAAACTTGTCCCCGACACCCAAGCTGGAGGCTGGGTCCCACCGGAGGGCGGCGAGGTCCGCGGACTCTGGGGCCCCTCCACTAGTGAGGGCCCTACTGTAGGGGTAGAGGGACTGCCCCGGCAGTCCAAGCGTCTTCCCGGGGAGCAAAGAAAGAAGCTCCGGAGGGCGCAGAAAATGGAGACCGGAACGTGGACGGTCGAGAAACCTGTAAAGGCGCAAGCGGGGAGTACGGGTCAAAAGAGGACGCGCTCGGACTCTAGCACGCCTACTACAGACAGACGTCCCAAAAGGACCAGGGCACTTGTAAAGGCGCAAGAGGAGAGTGCGAGTCAGAAGACGTCGCCTTCGGGCTCTAGCACGCCTACTACAGACAGACGTCCCAAAAGGACCAGGGCCGGAACACCGGCGCAGAGTGACTCGTATAAGGAGGCTGCGGAGGGCCTCGGGATGGCGGTGATTGACAGACGCCATCCTGAAGTCACGCTAGACCAGGGGAAGGCGGACCTGATCCAGGCTGCGGTGGTAGCTGCGGTGGACTCTCTTCAGGAAGGAAGAGCCCGCCTCAGTTCCACCGGGCGCGCCTGGCGGAGGGCATCCTGTGGATAACCTGTGCCGGCCCGCAGTCGCGGGACTGGCAGGGGAACACGATTGGGGGCCTCGGTCAGATTTGGGTGGGGGAGGACTTGATAGCCGTCGAGCCCAAGGACCTCCCAAAGAGACGCAAGGTCCTCGTACGGATCCGACAACGTCCCGCAGGAGTCGGTGATCAGTAGACTGAAGATCGAGAATCCTGAACTGGGGACACAACACTGGTCGGTTCTAAGCAGGAAGGCAGAGGATAAAGGACAGCCTCTCGCCTTCTCGATCGACCAGGCGTCATACAGAGCCCTTGAAAAAACCTCCTTCAAGGTATTCTGGGGCCTGAGAAGGGTTAGCTTAGACCCACTGTGGAAGCAACTAGGGGTTAAAGGGACTTAGGTTCCGTCAGGTCAACCTCCAACATAGTAGGGCAGCCACGGCCGGACTACTGATGGCTCTGAGGAACACGGATGTCGCTCTCATCCAGGAACCGTACTCCTATAAAGGAGAGATCAAGGGACTCGGCGGAGCTGCTGGAAAGCTCATCTACAGCAGATCCAGCGAGAACCCGAGCGCCTGCATTTTTGTCAGGGAATGGATAGAGTTTCTGCCTTTATTGAATTTCTGTTTCAGCGACCTGGCTACTATCAAAATCCGATGTGGAGGAGCGGATGGGCAGAGGGACATTACTGCCGGGTCAGCTCATCTGCCAGGGGACAGCACGGACCCGGTTCACCCAAGGAATTGGAGCAGCTGATGGTGGGTAGCAGATAAGGTGGATGGCAGACCATCATCGGCATGGATGCGAACGCGCACCATGAGTTGTGGGGAAGCTCGGACACAAACTCTAGAGGCGAGGCACTTCTACAATTCTTTATGAAATTTAATGAATGAGGTACAGGGCTATGCGGACGACATTGTCATCATAGTCCGAGGAAAGGTTACACAGTCAGTGTAAGAGCGCATGCGGACAGCACTGAAAGTGGTGGAAGGATGGACGGTTGGTCAAGGGCTCGGGGTGAGCCCCGAGAAAGCAACCGTCATACCGTTTACGAGGAGGAGGAAGTGGGACAGCCACAGAACTCTCACTCTATACGGTAGGAACATCCCAATGGCCAGGAGGTAAAATATCTTGGGGTCGTATTGGACTCTAAGCTAACCTGGAATGGTCACGTTGAAAAAATCCTGCGTAAGGCAGTCATCACCTTAGCCGTCACTAGGCGGCTATATGGAAAAACGTGGGGACTAAGATCTAGTATGGCCCACTGGCTGTACACAAGGGTGGTCAGACCATCGTTAGCATACGCGGCACTGGTCTGGTGGCCTAAGGTGACACAATCCAGTGATAAACAAAAACTAGGCCAAATCCAAAGGATGGCTTGCCTAGGCATCACAGGGGCCATGTCTTCAACCCCAACAGCCACTTGTTATTATGGAGGAGGCTAGGCTAGCACTATACAGACTAGCCTGCAATAGTAGACTGAACATCAACCCAGGCACTGCAAAATTCAGGAGATCGTGAAGGAGCCCATGCTTGAAATGAGGTCAGACTTCGCGAGCCCGCGAATCTGCAGGCAAAACAACTTTACAGTGGAAATCCCCGACCGGCAGGTGTGGCGGGAGGAGACGCCGGGCACACCACGGGACTCGCTCGTCTGGTTCACGGACGGATCCGGTGGGGAGCGTCGGACGGGGGCAGGTGTTTATTCGGAAGGACCGAGGGTAAGTCATAGTATTTCCCTCGGAGTCCATGCAACGGTCTTTCAGGCCAAAATGTACGCCATCCTGCACTGTGTGCGGGAGAACAAGAGGAGGCACTACACCAACAAACGGATCCTCATAGCCAAAGACAGCCAGGCAGCCATTAAGGCCCTAAGTGGCCCACGGGTAAATTCCTGGCTGGTGAGTGAGTGCCGAAACGAGACGAGCAACCTGGCTGAGCAGAATGAGGTCACCCTCATCTGGGTGCCGGGTCACTCGGTGGTCAAAGGCAATGAAGAAGCTGACAGTCTCGCAAAGAGAAGGTCAGCAGATCCATTTATGGGACCAGAACCCGCTCTGGGCGTGACAAAGAGCACTGCCAGGGGAGGCATTAAGTCCTGGGTCAGAAACCAACACAAGGTGTACTGGGCAGACTGTCCAGGGCTCAGACATAGGAAGTCAATAATTGACGAACCCAGTGCAAAGAGAGCTGCTAAATCTTAGCAGAGGACAGCTCAGAAACATAACAGGTCTCTTGACGGGACACATGGCCGTCATAAAATGGGGCGGTTCGAAGGGGACCTCGCATGCAGACTCTGCGGCGAGGGGGAGGAATCAGCCCAGCACATCTTGTGCGAGTGTAAAGCTCTGGACCGCAAAAGACAACTGATATACGGTCAGTCTAGACCGGAGACAGAGCAATATAAAATTTCACCCTACCAATCGCTGTGCAGACTAGTTCAAGGCACGGTGATTTTGGAGTGGGTGGAGTGAAAAGACTGAGGGCATGCGCAATAAACCAAGGGTTGCGGTGCTGCCGGGGCGGCGAGGCCGCGGACGAGCCCTAATGGAGAAAAAAACACTTACACGAGAATCACTCGAATATCAATATAGTCTTCACCAGTATCTTTAACTGTTTAAGTAATTCAAATAAGAAGTAAGTGCGCCAGAACCCCCACTGCATATCTAATTTTTACATACTTGAACCTTGCTGAGGCGAGTACGGTGCTACCCCACACATGGGCGTCTGAACAGACAAATAAAAAAGTTGGTGTGCGCATGCGCTAACCGCCATATTTTTTTTATATTATCATCAGTGCAATCAACCTGTCGGATCCTCTTTTGGATAATGCTCAGGTCAGATACCTTTTTCATTTTAAATTCTCCCTATTTTCCAATCTAAGTCTGCCATCTTGGATTACGTCATCTCAAACTAGATCTCTTGCCCCGCTCTATCCAACTTCTATTTTTGTTTTATCGCTTTCACGTCAAATTCTTCTTATTTCCCTGCCAACAGCCGCCGTCTTGGATTACGTCATCTCAGGTTAGACCTCTTGTCACACTCTATCCATCCACCATCTTTGTTTTGTCACCCTTACGCAAGTGCAGAAGCCATGGTGAGATGGGGAGGTCCCAAAAGCCCCTATCTCTACTTACTCAGATCTGATAATTAGCGGTAAATCGCTGGTGTATACTAGGAACATCAAGTGATTGAGGATGGAGCCTTAGGGAACACCACTCACCACAGGTCGGGAAGCGGAGTACGCACCATTCACGCGTACACGAAAAGTTCGGTTGGTCAGGAAAGCTCGACTCCACAAAAGCATATCTTCACCAATTTCGTAAGATGACAGCTTTGCACAAAGGCGCCTTAAAGGTACTCGGTAAAATGCTTTCCAAAAACTTAGATAGACGACGTCGACAGGTCTCCAGTTATCCACCAGTCCAATAACCAACACCGGTCGATAAGTTTGTAAGTGCCGAACGGCCACCCATAAACCATGTGGGTTTTGCGGGATAAGATGGTTATCAAGAAGGAACGTCTGCATGCTCTTACAACAGGTGATCGTGAGTTCTTTACCGCTTTCGATACGAGCGTCTACGGACTGTAAAAACTTAGATGAGTTTTTTGTCGTTTTAACTAAATAAAGACCCCCTGACGTGCTGTTTACACACAATCCCCCAACGGACCTTCCGGACTTGCCCTGACATCAGTTTACCTAATTAAAGGCTAAAAGTCGAAGGAGAATCAACCCTGCCATATATCAAGGTCATGTGAGCATAATGTATACTTTTCCTTCTCCTTTCCTTTTTTTTTTGACCTTTAATTAGACAAACTGATGTCAGGGCATGTCCGGAAGGTCAGTTGGGAGGATTGTGTGTAAACAGCACGTCAGGGAGGTCTTTTATTTCGTTAAAACGACAAAAAACCCATCTAAGTTTTTACTGTCACGAGACACTGGACTTTCGATACCCTGCTTTTTTTAGATCGGTACCCATGAAACTTCCTTATCTAATCTGTTAATATTGCACCCAATAAATTACACAGCACATCTAAATAATGGCCTCATTCACCAGGCGCCAAAAGATAAGTTTAAGCGCTCATATGTTGACTACTGATGCAATTTACCGGGTGAAAATCTGATGAACGCATTCTTAACTTCAAAAACGCATTCTTAACTTCAAATCCTATTTTGACAGTGGCATGTCCTTTTAAGATTGCGCCCTACGGTATGTAGTTATAACACTAAATTAAAACAACATCTTAAAAAAGTTTCATAATCGATAATGACTAATGAAAATAATGATCATCTTATAAAAACCTTTCTAATGGAATTAGCTGATGATTCACTTAATATCACTGTGATAGGATTCGGGATAGAAAATGTAGTTCAATCAGTGGATATATGTCGCCTGAAAGCACCAAATCAAGTAGAAATGAAGATCATTACAAATATGTGATATCAAATTACACTCCAGATGAATATAACCCTTTTAAAATGTATCGAACAACTTTCCATGAATTGAGAGTCACGAAGTATTCCCGCGAAAACATACGAATTCAGAACAGTATGTGGCTACTAACTACGCATACTTGAGCATTACGTTGTGCTAGTCAGCGAAAATTAATTCCGCTTTGTGCAATCGCCAACCGTTGAGCTCCAGATGAAACTCAGCGGGATTGGTGAACGCATAAGTTGACTTATCTATTAAAGTGTTCGCACCTGGTGAAGGCGTTCATTGGTGTTACGACATTCTAAGAAATTTTTAGACAAACTGCTATTCATTCTTGGAAATTTTGTTAATAACAATTTTCGCTCATGAATGCAGGTTTCCCTTGAAGAGTTACTATGGTAGATAATTCGGTTTTTTATCGGTTAGTGTATTAAAAAAATATATATTCGAGTTTACATTCATGATATTTATATGAACGCAACCTTTAGGAACGTACAAACAAGTTTAATAGATTTTTTTATCTACTACATACAGGTCCTTTGAGGGGCGAATATATTACGTTTGCCGGGAATGCTTGGTTAATCCTTTTGTTTTCGCAAGCGATTTAGGACTATACCTTCCACAAACAAATCGTTATGCTCCAAGGTTAACGACGCAATCAATGGGTTGAAACAAATACACCGTACTTATCTCTCGTCAATGTGCAAGCTTTAAATTTATGTAAAGCTGTACCTAAATCGTCTGGTATTTGCGCCGAAACATATTCCGTCCGCTTGGAATATGTCGATATTCCAAACGGACGCAGAATAACATAGCATAAACGGATGATTTACTGTTAAATATCATCTGCTAATTGCGCGACAGGAAAAAAAAACCGAAACAGTTGGCAATATTTAGTTGCGACTTGCGCTTTCTTTCGAAAGTAGGTCAAACTTTCTGCTTTTAACGACACTCCTAGAAAAATACTGTCACATTCGTCTCTATGGGAGTTAAGTTTATGACGTTTATGGAGCATAGTACTTCTATGGTCATAGACAGCTTGTAAAGTGTGTTGGTAACGGAGAATACTCCAAAATTATCTTTCGAGAAGGCACTAGAAGTGACAGATATGGAACAATGTAGAAAGGTCTAGACGGTATAAATAAACGAACCGCACATGGAGCAGTCAGTAAGTAAATCGGTGATTGTGCGGAATAAGCGATAATAGAAGGTGAAAAGTGAAATATAGTTCTTTTTGTTTGTTAATAAAGCAATATTTTAGTTGGTGTATTTATTCTCGGAAAATAGTTGTTTATAATAAATTTGTGGTTTGAAACGCTGCGTTCTGTTAATCAAGAAATACAAAACCCCGAAGAACGTAACAACACACTTTGATTACTACTACTACTACCCGTCAAGACATTAAGTGGACACACCATAAAGTCTACGCTATTTCCTAACAATATTTCTGCATACATCTCTGTCCTGATATAATATTTTCGTTTGTTCCACGTTTATAGATCTCCCCACATAGGCTCTCATATATTACATAAACTCCTGACATCCCCCACACAATATAACCAACCTTACTTAGGTCTTCCACAACCTCTCTACCATCCACATGCTCTTTATAAATTTGACTTGTCATTCTGTATATATTTGTCCGTTATATGTGCCAAAACGGTCTCAGTACACTGTTTTCATATATACTTCGACATTTCCACATTACATTCATTCAAAACCCATGCATTTCCAAGTTTCTCTTTTCTCGTTCTCTCAGATAGTCGATAGTCTATTCCAAGAGCATTTAATTTTCGTGCATGCTTTGCCGATACACCTAACTTTAACAAAAACGTCAAATTACTATTTGAATCATCAAAATTGGTGATTTTTAAACAAGTATTCTGAAACAAACAAGCGTTGTTCAGACAATAGAAGCATATTTCTTAGTAACTGGAAAACTGTTCGAGTACAACCCGTCCCCCAGAAAGGATCCAAAGCGCTTCCTAGCAACTACAGGCCTATTTATCTCCTTTCAGTAGTCTCTAAAGTGAGGAAAAAGTATATAAACACCGAATTACTCAAATTTCTTGAAAAAACAGTCTAATACACGACAGGCAGTATGGATTCCGTCAGGGCAGATCAACTCCCGACCTCCTTTCCTTTGTCACCCATTCTTGGAACAAGTCTATGGAACTACACGGTGAACCCCAGATTGTCGCCCTAGACATATCCAAAGCATTCGACCAGGTCTGACACGCAGAGCTGCTTAATGAACTTCCGGCCTATGGCCTACCACCAAAACTCTGTACCTGGCCAGCAAATTTCCTCTCCAACCGGAGCATTTATGTTGTCGTGGATGGCCATTCCTCTAAACTGTATCCAATTAATGCAGGAGTCCCTCAAGGTTCAGTTTTAGCCCCTACTTTGTTTCTTCTCCACATGAATGACCTCCTCTCTAGCACATCCAACCCAGTTCACAGTTACGCGGATGACAGCAGCCTCCACTCAAATATACAATATTTTAAGCCTGTCTCTTTAGCCCAATTAGATGAGGATCGCAGACTCGTGGAGGGTTCTGTCTCTGTGGATCTCCAAAAAATATTAAACTGGGGAAGTAGAAATCTTGTACAATTTAACTCCACCAAATATCAGTCCTGCTTTCTATTTCATAAGAGATACAACCAGCCCTAGACCCATCACAATGAACAACCAAGTTATTCAAAGTAATGAGTCCTTTTCACTTGTTGGCATTTCTGTGGATTGAAATCTCAATTGGCACCAACATGTCACATCAATTGCAGAAGCGGCTGCTAAGAAATTAGGTTTCCTCTTCCGGGCTCGCAAATACTTTTTACCAGCTAATCTATATACCTTATATACTTCACAAATAAGGCCAAACCTCGAATACTGGTCCCACATCTGGGGTGCCGCTGCCGCTTCTACACTCGTTATCCTGGACTCCATTCAGAAGAGATACGTCTCGTCGGTGACCCTATCCTCACCCAAAGGCAGCCATCCCTTGCACGGACACTGCCCAGGGGAGCTTTCTTCCATAATTGCTCCACCTGCTGCCCCAACAGATCTACCAGGGGAACAGAGCGAATGCACCCTTTTACTGTCCAGGTCACCAGACATACAACATCTTGTTATGCCCGCTCTTTTGTCCCGAGAACTTCCAAGTTGTGGAATTCCTTGCCGGCACATGTTTTTCCTTCTCCTCCGAACCTCCAAGCCCAGAATTAATATGTTGCCTCTTTCCTCCGTGTCGACACCCACGGTACGATAGTATTTAGGCTGTGAGCCCTCGTGGTGTGTTGTTGGAAAAAAAATGCCAGAAGTGTGTTTAAAGGGTATCAAATTTCTGTTTTAACTGCTATTATTCTTCATTTGACTAAAATCTTTGCAGAAAATGTATCTGACACAGACCATTTCCGCGATGTTTTGACAGCAGCTTAAATTGTAAACTAAGTGAAAGTTAGAACCTGTGATGAGCACTTATAAGTACATTTGGAGAAACCCAATCACCACAACACATATTTTAAAGAACTAACGATAGTTTCTCTAACAACGTCAGCATCATCAGAGGATGAATAAATTGTGACGAGATTTTTTTCATCCTCTGACGATGATAACGTTGTTAGCGAAACGATCGTTAGTTCTTTAAAAGATCTGTTCTGGTGATTGGGTATCTCCAAGTGTACTTTTGGATTGTACAGTTTTTGATTTAAACAAGTTATATTTGATCTAACAGGATAAATTTGAAAAATCTCTCGCTTCGTCAACAAACTGATAAATGGACAATATACAACCAATAGTAAAGATTTGGACGCAGTAAGTGTGCATTTTCATAAACCTTTATATATAATTGACAAATAGTTTTCACAATTGTTAAATGAAACCTTAAATTGACAGACTTGATATTAAATACAGATCTAGGCTTATTCTCTTGCTTCACAAGTGCTTCTTCAAATTTGTATTTCCAAAACTAATTATGTTTTATTTTCGTAATTTGAAATATTTTTATGTACATCCGCTACCATAACGCACTTGCTGCTGACTTTAATTCTCAATATATTCTTTTAGGTGAAGAATATAATATGCGAAAGTTCAAAGATCACATTGTAATGTAAGATTTATGCTACGGTAATTACATACAAAAGTTTACTCCTCATTTTGTATTTTTTTAATACATATTAAATAATCGTAAGTTTCTTTACCTGTCTATACAAAGAGTAATTTACTGTCCATAATAGTAGAGAAATATTGCTATAGTTAATGTTTACAATACAAATTAAGTAATAACAATTATTATTATGTAAACATTAACGGAACAAGAAAACTTCAAAAGGTTAAGTACAGTAATTGTTTCCTTAGTTTATTATAGAATGAATTATACATTCTTGTCAGGAAATCGGCAGTTAGATACATTAAGATGTATTAAAAATAAAAAGACAATCTAATTAGTATTTAGATGTACTTGTTTAACAACATTCGCCGAAGGTACATCCATTGTTAAGTTTGTATTATGTTTGCTTATGGTCGCCTTGAATATTAATTAATAAGTTGTCCAAGATCTTTTTTTTAAGAATTTCAGGAAATTTATGGTTTAATGTCAATGATTTAAGATTATACAGGTGTCCCAGTAAATGCCCTGATACACGAAGCGTGATATGGTAAGCCTGACTCGTCCACCTTGCACGCGCCGTATAGCATGGATTACTTGTGTTGGCTCGCGGAGAGGCATTCCACGAGCCGAGGATCCACTAGGGTGTCGGTAAACTTACAATTTCAAACGAACTGAACTGACGGTTTAAGCAGACTCGTGCAAAGCTCTCGTTGAGCACCACAGACTTGCCATATTGCCAGCTACTTTACTAGTGACTACACTAGTAAAGTAGCTGGCAATACGGCATGTCTGTGGTGCTCAACGAGAGCACGAGAGAAAATCACTAGATTTTTTCGGTGATAAGCGTACATTATAATGATAACTTTAACAATTGTGCAGCGCTAAAAGTTAGAAAGTAAGCACTGAGATTGTGTTTTTATAAATCTTTATTGGTGAATTTTTTAAAGAAAATATCCCGACTTTTGAATTTTGAAAACATTTCTTCAAATGAGCGCTAATTAGGCCCCCTAGAACACATATCCGGGGTCAGTTTCTATATATATATATATATATATATATATATATATATATATATATATATATATATATATATATATATATATATTTATATATATATATATATATATATATATTTATATATATTTATATATATATATATATATATATATATATATATATATATATATATATATATATATATATATATATATATTAATATATGTATGTATCACACCTATAACTCAAAAGATAATGGGCCGATTTTGATTAAATTTGGTGAATACCTTGCAAGTGGCTTGGATAAGTTCGTTAGCCAGGAAAATCGGTCGAGGTGTTCCCGGAAATTTTTGTGTATTCTTTCGAAAAAAATTCATATCTTCGGAAATAACAAAATAAGGGCAACCAAATTTAGTGTGCGAGTTTATATCATTATAAGTAAATTACTTACCAAAATCTAGCTCTATAGGTAAAAAGACAAAAAAGTTACCGGCATTTAAAGAAAAATAAATTGGGGTTTTCCTCAAAACGTCAAAGTCGCGATTTAAAACGTCAAAATTGGCAACATTTAGGCAAAGAATCTGAGAGTAATATGAGCTATGGAAAGAAAATGTCTCAAGAAGAATGTTTTACAAAGCCTGAAGTCTCAACAGTCATTGTCCTTCATTCTACTAAAATAATTCCAGAAAATTCATTTCAAATAGACCCTTTCTCTGATGCTTTGGCAGCAGTCTTAGCTATAGAGTTTATCGTTTAATGGTATATAATTTTTGTCGAATTTTCGTAAAACATAAATAAAGCTCAATATATCCGTTATTATACAAGATACGAAAAAAATGTATGCATTAATTATAGGGTGTCTTGAGCTACATCTTAAAAAAAATCTACAATCACAGGCTGGCCCATAAGTCGTTGGTGATACAATTTTTTTTAACTCGAACACGCCTTATGTTATTGCATTTTCCATCGAAATATAATGCATGTTTGTAAGAAAATAAATTCGGGACGCAGCAAGTGCATTATAGTAGCGAATATTCATTAAATGAATTTGAATAGCTCCATTCGCTATTAACCTATAAGGTTGACCAAGAAACCAGTTTGTTCTGGAACACTTTGTTTATTTCCGAAAATTTTTGTACATTTTCAAACAATAAATTAATTTTGGTAAAACATGGCACATTGTTTCTACTATATAGGTTATACTGGTAACCAAATTTGAAGCCTGCTTTCTTAAAAAAAAACACATATTTGCTATTAAAAACATTTTAATGAAAATTCACTACCATAACGCATTTGCTGCGCCCAGACTTTTAATGCATAGATTACATACCGTGAGGACTTAAAGTCCGTCGTACCACCTCTTAACTTTTTATTTTACGTGTTACAAAAAAATATTCTTTACAAATGTTATACGGTTTTATACGACTTATTTGATGAATTAACTTTTATTTATATAGGATGTCTCAAAAAAGCACACACCATGGCATAATGATACATTTTTTTGAATGGTACACCTGTATATATTACACTTTTGGGTTTTGCGTAAAATTATTAACAGATTTCAAGTATCAGAACCTATACCTAAGTTCTACTCTGTTTTCAAGAAAGAAAAAAAATCGGGGCGCAGCAAGTGCGTTATGGTAGCGAATTTTCATTAAATGCTTCAAATTTGCATAACTCAATTTTCTATAAACCTAGAAAGTTGAGTATTTTTTTTGTTCCCTCAGGGCTCGTCCGCGGCCTTGCCGCCCCGATAGCACCGCAACCCTTGGTAAGTTAAGTATTGGTATGTATTAAGGTATTTACGAGGGCAACATACCAATCAAATTTCACCAAAATGACTTTGTTATTTTTGATACAATTTTTTTTCGGAACAATTAATTTTCCGAAAACGAGCTCATCCAAGCCATTATTAAAACAAAGATTCTTGCAGAGTTTCATCAAAATCGGTTAATGACTTTTCGGGTTAGTGTGGATACATCCATATACATATCCATATGCATACATACATACATATCCATATATATATATATATATATATATATATATATATATATATATATATATATATATATATATATATATATATATATATATATATATATATATATAATTCAAACGGACCTTGGTTTCGGGTTCTAGGAGCCCAAATTCGCGCTCATTAAAAAAATTGCAAAGTCTTAACCATCGATACCTCCGTATTAGTGAATTTTTTTAAATAGAAATTCGCTAAAACCATCGAAAATGATCAGTATTTTACCACCTTCTGTTTGTATAGTTTTTTTTCAAATGAGCGCGAATTTGCGCCCCTATAACCCATATCCTGGGTCAGTTTCGATATATATATATATATATATATATATATATATATATATATATATATATATATATATATATATATATATATATATATATATATATGTATGTATGTATGTATGTATACAACCGATAACTCAAAAAATAATTAACCGATTTTGATGAAACTCGGCAGTTGCCTTTCTTTTATTAATAGCTTGGATGAGTTCGTTAGCCAGGAAGATCGGACAAGGTTTTCCGGGAAAATTTTGAGTTTTCTTTCGAAAAATAATTTTTCTCCGAAAATTACCAAGCTATTTCGATGAAATTTTGTGCACATGTTGCTTTGGGAAAGATCTAACTATGTACCAAAATTCAGCTTTCTAGGTTTACAGAAAATTGAGTTATTCAAATTTGAAACATTTATTTTTAATATCACCACGTTTCACTGGCAATGGCAAAAACTGGCTTATAGGTATATGAGATCTAGTATGTCTGAGTCGTTGCCTGGCAACGGAACATTTGATATTATTGCGCAGGTCAGTTACACGCTGTAACTGACTAAACAGTGTTTGTTATATGTGAAAACACACAAAGGATCGAAGTTTTACAAAAAGGGCTGGTATGCAACAGGTTAGTTATTTTCTCTCTGATGCTTTGGGGTAGTTTTAGTTAAGTTTATGGTTTAACGGTCCATAATCTTTAGCTAATTTTCGTACAAAATATTCGTCAATGTACAGACCTCGACTTTAGAATTTTAAAGTTAAACTAAAATTTAACTATGTAGGTCAAAAGACAAAAAAGTTATAGACATTTAAAGAAAAATAAATTGGGGTTTTCCACAAAACGTCAAAGTTGCGATTTAAAACGTCAAAATCGGCAACATTTAGGCAAAGAACTTGAATCTAATACAGGATATGGAAATCAAATGTCTCAAGAAGGATGTTTTACAAACTCTTAAGTCTTAGTTTCAACCGTCATTGTCCTTCATTTTACTAAAATGTTTCCAGAAAATTCATTTCAAATAGACCCTTTCTCTGATGCTTGGCAGTAGCCTTAGCTTTAGAGTTTATCGTTTAATGGTATATAATTTTTGTCGAATTTTCGTCAAAAATCAATAAAGCTCAATATATCCGTTATTATACAAGGGTGTCTTGAGCTACATCTTAAAAAAATATTCCTACAATCACAGGATGGCCCATAAGTCGTTGGTGATACAAATTTTCTTCTTTTTTTTTAATCAAACACGCCTTATGTTATTGCATTTTTGAATTTTTGAGCGATGCATGTTTGTAAGAAAAGAAATTCGGGACGCAGCAAGTGCGTTATGGTAGCGAATTTTCATTAAATGCTTCAAATTTGAATAGCTCAATTTGCTATTAACCTATAAGGTTGACCAAGAAACGAGTTTTTCCGGGAACACTTTAAGTTTGCTTTTTGGAAAATTTTGTACATTTTCACACAATAAAGTTATTTTTATGAAACATGGCACATTGTTTTTACTATATAGGTTATACTGGTAACCAAAATTGATGCCTGCTTTCTTAAAAAGGAAACACACATATTTACAATAAAAACATTTTTATGAAAATTCACTACCATAACGCACTTGCTGCGTCCAGAGTTTTTTTTATTATTCACTCTAGCGACAGAGCCTCCTTGTGGTTTATTTTTCAACGGGAAATCGCGGCCTGAAGTTTTTCGGATACATTTAGAAGCGTTCTGTATGCGAATGATATTTTTATACATCTACAATTGGAGTGCGACAGAAGACTATGTCAATATCAGCGGTACTTGTAATTTTACTATTATAGCTCTGGAAATTGCATGTAAATTGTACATCAACAAACCCCAAGGGTCTCAAACCTGAACACATTACGCTCAACTGTCACATCATGTCTTTTATTATCGTATTTACAAAGTTAGTCATGTGGGATAATGTTATTCGCGCTTTTGCATTCTATCGTACTTTTTATAGCTGATTCCGTTCCGACCGCATGATAAATAAACAGACAGTTTATGGACAATTTCTTGATTCATCTAACCAATAGAGAGGTATCGATGGTGATACTTCCGGAAAATTTCTTCAAATGAGCGCTATTTTGGGCCCCTGGAACCCATTTCTATGGTCAGTTAAATTTAATATATATATATATATATATATATATATATATATATATATATATATATATATATATATATATATATATATATATATATATATAGGATGGCGCATTGAAAACGAAACAGACCGATTTGCGTCCAGAGACATTTTTTTTAAGAAACGCTGAAACACGTCAATTTTAATATTGAGAGGGGGACATGTTTTGACATTAAACTCAACTTTGTCACATCAACCCCTTAAGGGTAGTGATAACAACCCTTATATTTTAAATAGGGAACATGGGTCGAGTGTTACATCATTTGAAAGCTCTTTCTTTTCTGAATTCAGCACACTAATTTTTTTGGAAGTTTTATCAACTCGTTTAAAAATTATTAACAGTTGGAGTTGCAAGAACGTATTTCATTCATTGTGATAAGAAATGCACTAATTAGTCAATTTTTCGTTAAAAAAAAACTAAAAAACAAAACCAAACATTCAAAAATGTTTATTCAGTTAAGTAAGTGTTCAAATTGTTGACCGCCAGCTTCCATACAAAAGTACAAATTTTGTTCAAAACGAGCTCTGACATTCTTGAGCATTTGTGGAGTTATTAGACGGCATTTTTCAACAATGCGTCGTCGTAATTCTTCCAGAGACTCCGGTTCTGTTGCGAAAATTCTACTCTTTAAATGGTCCCATAGAAATAAGTCTAAAGGAGTTAAATCCGGTGATCTAGGGGGCCACTCAATAGCACATCTACACCAAATCCATTGCTCTGGAAACTCTCGCTTCAAAAACTCCCTAATACGTTATGAAAAATGCGGAGGAGCTCCATCTTGTTGAAACACTAATTGATTTACTTGATAGCGATCATCATTTTCAACAATGTCAATTAGTAGAGGGTAAACGGTATCTTCTAGTAACTCCAAATACGTTTCGCCACTCAAATTGCCATCAAGAAAAATTGGTCTGATTAAACGGTCTCTAAAAATGCCAGACCAGACATTCAATTTCTGTGGAGTTTGAGTGTGGACTTCGTGAAAAGTTCTTGGATTATTATCTGCCCAATAACGACAATTATGACGATTGACTGTAGAGTTTAATTAAAACGTACACTGAACAACATATATTGAACAGAAAGTTCCCGTTATCAGCTATTCGTGCAGTCATAACTTCACAAAACTCCAGCCGCCGATCAAAATCATCTTCATTCAGTTGTTGTGCAACCTGAATTTTATACGGGTGAAATTTATGATGCTTCAATATTCGCTGAATAGTTCTTTTGATGTTTGAAACAGTGGCCAATTTTCTCGTGCTCAAAGTTGGGTCTAAAGCAATTTGTTCTAAAACTTCAATCTCAGTAGTCTCATTTCTAACCGGAAATTCACGTTCAGGATCCCGTTTTTTGTTGGCTACTGAACCACTGTGTCGAAACTTTGCAACTAACTCCAAAGTTTATTTTCTGTTAACATGTCTGTTGGGATGTCGTTCATTAAACAAATTTGCGGTACGGTTGGCACAGTCATCGTTTTTTAAAAAAAGAGTAACTATTTCAACTCTTTCTTCTACAGAATACACCATTGTGAAATTAATTTTCGGTAGTACTATCAAGTATCAAAACGACCGATAAACTGAAATCATAAACCGCATTTGTCTCATTCCGATAAGAAATGTTCTGAAAGTCAATTTTTTGTTTACAAACCAACAAAACATTGACTATCAGCACATTTCTTATCGGCATGAGTGACATGCGTTTTGGCATCGTCAACTCTGAATAATTTTTAAACGAGTTGATAAAACTTCTAAAAAATTAGTGTGCTGAATTCAGAAAAGAAAGAGCTTTCAAATGATGTAACACTCGACCCATGTTCCCTATTTAAAATATAAGGGTTGTTATCACTACCCTTAAGGGGTTGATGTGACAAAGTTGAGTTTTATGTCAAAACATGTCTCCCTCAATATTAAACTTGACGTATTTTAGCGTTCCTTAAAAAAATTCTCTGGACACAAATCGGCCTGTTTCGTTTTCAATGCGCCACCTTATATATATATATATATATATATATATATATATATATATATATATATATATATATATATATATATATATATTCAGAAAGATTTCCGCGGTCTTTAATGCGAGACATGCTTGGTTCTCGGGTTAAACCGCGTCCAGAATTTATGGAAACTCGACGTTTCGGCTCCTGTTTTGGAGCCATTTTCAAGAGGTAAAGGAAATATGTAAGGACACTCTAAGGCCTCAATCTGCCTACTCCTTAGAGTGGTGGACAAAGGTAGGTAAAGGAAATATGTAAGGACACTCTAAGGCCTCAATCTGCCTACTCCTTAGAGTGGTGGATAAAGGTAGGTTGGGTTGTTGTAGCTCGATTACGGGGCCTCAATCTGCCTACTCCCCAAATCTCGCTGGAGATCGTCTGTGAGGTCTCAGTGTGTTCAACCCTAGGCCTCAGAGAGATCTGGCAGTTCGTTGCAAGTCTTGTCTTATATAGGTCGTTTCGTCTACCTGTTGCGTCATCAGTGAAAGTAGTGGGGTCACCGTCAATTAAGTGGGGGGATAATGATGCAACAAAATTGTCTGTGGAATTCATTTCCCTTTTGTGTGTTTGCAAAGAAGATATAATAGGTTTCCAAGTAGTCGGAAGGCGAAGACCATCATCTCTCTTATTTAAACAATCGGGACGTTTTTCAATCTCGATTGCTTCGCGGATAATTCTCGTTTTGAAATTGTAAACCGGTGCTATTGTTTTGGCATTATCGAAGTCTATTTTGTGCCCTGTATGAATATGATGCATGGCCAGCGCCGATGAGGGGTCGGATTTTCTAACTGCGAGGGTGTGTTCGTATATTCTATTGTGGATGCGTCTGTTTGTTTGTCCTACGTAAGTTCGGGAACAGTCGGAACAAGGAATTTCGTAAACTCCGTAGGATTCGTTTGGAATTGTATCCTTGGGAGTTTTTATAAGATTTGATAGTTTTTGGTCTGTTGTGAATACGGTTTTGATATTATGGGTTCTGAAAATATTATGGGTTCTGAAAATTCGGCTGATTTTGTCGGTGACACCTTTAATGTATGGTAAAAACGCTGTGTGTTGTTGTGTGGACGCTGTTTGTTCTTGTTGTGGTGTAGTGGTTTGTTGTTGTGCGTTTCTAATGTTTCGTAGTATGTGATTGTTGTCGTATCCGTTTTCTAGCAATGTCTGTCTTAAAAAGTTTAATTCTGTCTGTTTGTTGTTGTTGTCCGTTAGTCTAAGGGATCGTGTTACTAATGTTCGAACCACGGAATTTAGTTGCGATGGGTGATGGTGAGATTGGGCGTTAAGATACCGATTAGTGTGGGTTGGTTTTCGGTAGACAGTGTAAGAAAATCCTCTGACTGGGTTTTTAGTGATGCGTACATCTAAGAAAGGCAAAGAAAAATTATTTTCCATTTCCATGGTGAACTGGATTTGGGGGTTGATGTTATTTAGGTAAGAAAGGAATTCGTCTAGAGATTCTTTGCCGTGTGGCCAGACAGCGAAAATGTCGTCAACGTATCTTAACCAACACGTTGGTTTAAGTTGGGATGAATTGAGGGCTTGTGTCTCGAAGTTTTCCATGAAAATGTTGGCCAATGCAGGAGAGAGGGGTGAACCCATTGGAGCACCTCGAACTTGTTTGTAAAATTTGTTTTGAAAAAGGAAATAAGTGTTAGATGTGCAGTGTTCCACAAGAGCTAAGGTATCGTGGGAAATTTTGTGTTTATTTTTGAGAATGTCAAGGGTTTCAGATAGAGGTATATTGGTGAATAAGGAAACTATATCAAAGCTAACTAGGATGTCGTTTTGAGAAATGGTGTTGTTTTGAAGAAGGCCGATGAAATGGGTGGAGTTTTTGACATAGGATGTAGCGTTTTCTACTAATGGTTGGAGAGTTTTGGCTAGATGTTTTGCAAGTTTTTGTGTGGGTGAACGGTGGGCACTTACGATAGGGCGAAGGGGAATATCAGGCTTATGGATTTTCGGGAGACCATATTTTCTAGGGATGCGAGATGATTTTTCGCGGGGGATTAGTTCTTTTTTGAGGTCAGGATTGAGTTGGGAGTTGTTGATGATAGTTTTGGTTTTCTTTTCCAGATAAGTTGTAGGGTCGTTAGGGATTTGTTTGTAGTCTGTGTTGTTTAGTATATTGTCCATCTTTTGTATATAGTCTGTTTTGTCAAGTATGACTGTAGCGTTGCCTTTGTCTGCTGGTAGGATTATAATTTCTGTGTTTCGGTTTAGGTCTCTGATTGACTGTCGTTCGTGAGGAGAAAGGTTGGAAGGTGGAAATCCTCCTATATTAGTTCACAACCTTTCAAATTCCACCATAAGTGACGTCGCCATCAAAGTCCTATCCAAAGGTTTTAATTTTGCACCAACCCCTAAATTTATCCCAATAGAAAAGATAATTTCTCAATCAGAAGATGCAATAACACACTTACCGACTGATGAAGCTGAAATTACGAGACAAGACATTGCAAGAATATTACGTTCCGCCAAACTTCCACCTTCCAACCTTTCTCCTCACGAACGACAGTCAATCAGAGACCTAAACCGAAACACAGAAATTATAATCCTACCAGCAGACAAAGGCAACGCTACAGTCATACTTGACAAAACAGACTATATACAAAAGATGGACAATATACTAAACAACACAGACTACAAACAAATCCCTAACGACCCTACAACTTATCTGGAAAAGAAAACCAAAACTATCATCAACAACTCCCAACTCAATCCTGACCTCAAAAAAGAACTAATCCCCCGCGAAAAATCATCTCGCATCCCTAGAAAATATGGTCTCCCGAAAATCCATAAGCCTGATATTCCCCTTCGCCCTATCGTAAGTGCCCACCGTTCACCCACACAAAAACTTGCAAAACATCTAGCCAAAACTCTCCAACCATTAGTAGAAAACGCTACATCCTATGTCAAAAACTCCACCCATTTCATCGACCTTCTTCAAAACAACACCATTTCTCAAAACGACATCCTAGTTAGCTTTGATATAGTTTCCTTATTCACCAATATACCTCTATCTGAAACCCTTGACATTCTCAAAAATAAACACAAAATTTCCCACGATACCTTAGCTCTTGTGGAACACTGCACATCTAACACTTATTTCCTTTTTCAAAACAAATTTTACAAACAAGTTCGAGGTGCTCCAATGGGTTCACCCCTCTCTCCTGCATTGGCCAACATTTTCATGGAAAACTTCGAGACACAAGCCCTCAATTCATCCCAACTTAAACCAACGTGTTGGTTAAGATACGTTGACGACATTTTCGCTGTCTGGCCACACGGCAAAGAATCTCTAGACGAATTCCTTTCTTACCTAAATAACATCAACCCCCAAATCCAGTTCACCATGGAAATGGAAAATAATTTTTCTTTGCCTTTCTTAGATGTACGCATCACTAAAAACCCAGTCAGAGGATTTTCTTACACTGTCTACCGAAAACCAACCCACACTAATCGGTATCTTAACGCCCAATCTCACCATCACCCATCGCAACTAAATTCCGTGGTTCGAACATTAGTAACACGATCCCTTAGACTAACGGACAACAACAACAAACAGACAGAATTAAACTTTTTAAGACAGACATTGCTAGAAAACGGATACGACAACAATCACATACTACGAAACATTAGAAACGCACAACAACAAACCACTACACCACAACAAGAACAAACAGCGTCCACACAACAACACACAGCGTTTTTACCATACATTAAAGGTGTCACCGACAAAATCAGCCGAATTTTCAGAACCCATAATATCAAAACCGTATTCACAACAGACCAAAAACTATCAAATCTTATAAAAACTCCCAAGGATACAATTCCAAACGAATCCCACGGAGTTTACGAAATTCCTTGTTCCGACTGTTCCCGAACTTACGTAGGACAAACAAACAGACGCATCCACAATAGAATATACGAACACACCCTCGCAGTTAGAAAATCCGACCCCTCATCGGCGCTGGCCATGCATCATATTCATACAGGGCACAAAATAGACTTCGATAATGCCAAAACAATAGCACCGGTTTACAATTTCAAAACGAGAATTATCCGCGAAGCAATCGAGATTGAAAAACGTCCCGATTGTTTAAATAAGAGAGATGATGGTCTTCGCCTTCCGACTACTTGGAAACCTATTATATCTTCTTTGCAAACACACAAAAGGGAAATGAATTCCACAGACAATTTTGTTGCATCATTATCCCCCCACTTAATTGACGGTGACCCCACTACTTTCACTGATGACGCAACAGGTAGACGAAACGACCTATATAAGACAAGACTTGCAACGAACTGCCAGATCTCTCTGAGGCCTAGGGTTGAACACACTGAGACCTCACAGACGATCTCCAGCGAGATTTGGGGAGTAGGCAGATTGAGGCCCCGTAATCGAGCTACAACAACCCAACCTACCTTTATCCACCACTCTAAGGAGTAGGCAGATTGAGGCCTTAGAGTGTCCTTACATATTTCCTTTACCTACCTTTGTCCACCACTCTAAGGAGTAGGCAGATTGAGGCCTTAGAGTGTCCTTACATATTTCCTTTACCCACCTTTGTCCATCACTCTAAGGAGTAGGCAGATTGAGGCCTTAGAGTGTCCTTCCATATTTCCTTTACCCACATTTGTCCACCACTCTAAGGAGTAGGCAGATTGAGGCCTTAGAGTGTCCTTACATATTTCCTTTACCCACCTTTGTCCATCACTCTAAGGAGTAGGCAGATTGAGGCCTTAGAGTGTCCTTACATATTTCCTTTACCTCTTGAAAATGGCTCCAAAACAGGAGCCGAAACGTCGAGTTTCCATAAATTCTGGACGCGGTTTAACCCGAGAACCAAGCATGTCTCATATATATATATATATATATATATATATATATATATATATATATATATATATATATATATATATATATATATATATATATATATATATATATATATATCCAAACAAACACTGATTTGGACCACATTTGGGAATTACCCATATTTTGCTAATGAGTTCGTTCATCAAATCTTAACGGCCAATTTTTCTTAATAAAAAATATTTTTTAAACGCAATATCTCTCAAATTGTCTAAATGATTCAAACGAAAACTTACACGATTAAAAGAACATAGACAGACGTGTACCAATTTTCAAGTCGTTTGATCAAAGGAAAACAAAGTTATTCCAAATTAATAATAAAATATTGTGTTTAGAAAAACATTTCAGAAATATGCTTAGAACCCCTTCTGGATGTCCAAACCACAAGAAGAATTTCTTGCAAAGAGCCCACAAGAAAGTTACGGGACTAAGAGTGAATATGGGTGCTGGGCGGAGAAGAATATAAAAAGGAAATGTGTAAGCGGAAAGTGTGAAAGAAACAGCTTAGTTGGGCCTCTTTAAGCTGTCTTTATCCCATTTTTGCAGCTATACCTCCTTAAAATCCTGCTTACCGCGCAAAAATTCTATATTCACCGCAGGCTGGGTAACTTTTTAGGGGTTGCTCCAAAGGAATTTTTCTTGTTTACATTGTTCTTGTTTATGCATTGAGGGTGATTGTAGGCATGCATAAGAGGAAGGAGAACCCCCGCGACGGAGCAGCGAACCAAGATTTTCAATTTATGTTTATATTGTTATCTCATTTCATTTTTTTTTAAAATTATTTTTTCAAAAATGATTTTGAGGTTGCCTTGTTTGTCAGTCTTTTATAGTAATATGCAATATTTTATCATTTTCAAAAAGTATGGATACAGCAACCGTAAATAAGTGTTGAAAGGGTCTGGGTGCAGCAAGTATGTTATGGTAGAAAATTTTCGTAAAAATATTTCAAATATGATAGCTCCATAAATTTCCCATAGTCACACCTATGTAAACGCACCGTGGGTACTAAATTAAAGAAAAATAACCTGAGCTTCGCGGATAACTACAAATTTGTTTTAAAAAACTTTTTTTTTTGTTTGCTGTTTGGAAAAACTGGATGGGTTGACTAAAACAAAACCATCCAAGCAGTTAATAAGGAAAAGTACCTGCCATATTTATAATTTGACAGGTACATTCCCTTTGTAAATAATTAATTTTTTTCTGAAAAACTTTTGTAACTTTAATGAAATTCACACTTCCGGTTCTACCGTATTTATTTATTTTAGTTTAATTGGGCTTGGCCCAAAACCTGGGAATCGAAATTTTCCGAATTAAAATCGGTTTGGTTGTTGAGAAACTCTTGGCGCCTCACCCTATATATATATATATATATATATATATATATATATATATATATATATATATATATATATATATATATATATATATATATATATATATATATATATAAACATAAAAAAAATGAAACTGACCCTGGATATGGGTTCCAGGGGGCCTAGTTCGCGGTCATTTTAAGACCATTTTTCCAAAATTCAAAAGCCGAGAGCTCCTCATTAGTGAATTTTTCTTTCAAGAAAATTCACTAAAAACTCGAGCTGATTAACGAAGTTATCTCAGCTATTTACAAAAGGAAGGTACCTACCACATTTTTAAATCTTTCTTCGTGAATAGCATGGATGAGTTCATTAGCTAACCCAACCAAACCGATTTTGTTCGAAAAAAGTATTTTCTCAAAACAAATTTGTATTTCCTAAACTAATTATCGTTATTATTCGTGAAATGTTTTTCTGAAAATAAGCTACCATGACGCACTTGCTGCCTCCAGACTTTATGATTTGTAGTGAATTTTCGTAGAAAAAAATCACTAATGGGGAGATCCCCACTTTTGAATTTTGAAAAAAAATTTGCAAATGAGCGCGAACTAGGACCCCTAGAACCCATATCCGGGTTCAGTTTCAATTTTTATATCGGACGAGGTTTTCCGAGAAAATTTTGAGTTTTCATTCGAAAAAAAATTATATCTCCGGAATGAACGAAGTAAGGGCAACCAAATTTGGTACGCTGGTTCATATCATCATAGGTAAGTTACCCAAATTTAGCTCTGTAGGTTAAAGGACAAAAAAGTTACAGGCATTTAAAGAAAAATAAATTTGGGTTTTCCTCGAAACGTCAAGTCGCGATTCCAAACGTCAAAATTGGTAATATTTAGGCAATGAACCTGAAATTAATATCAGCTATGGAAAGAAAATGTCTCAAGAAGAATGCTTTACAAAGCCTGAACTCTTAGTTTCAATCGTCATTGTCCTTCATTTTACTAAAATATTCCCAGAATATTAATTTAAAATACACCCTTTCTCTGATGCTTTGGCATTAGTGTTGGCTATAGAGTTTATCGTTTAATGGTATAACATTTTTGTCAAATTTTCGTAAAAAATCATTAAAGCTCATAAGATCCGTTATTATGCAAGTTACGAAAAAGAATTGTATACATTAATTATAACTACATCTTAAAAAATATTTCCACAATTACAGGGTGGCCCATAAGTCGTTGGGGATTCAAATATTTTTTTTCGAACACGCTCTATGTTATTGCATTTTTGCATTTTCCATCGAAATATACATATTTGTAAGAAAAGAAATTCGAGACACAGCAAGTGCGTTATGGTAGCGAATTTTTTAATCGAACACGCCCTATGTTATTGTATTTTTGCATATTCCATCGAAATATAATACATCTTTGTAAGAAAAGAAATTGGGGACGCAGAAAGTGCGTTATGGTAGCGAATTTTCATGAAATGCTTCAAATTTGAATAGCTCAATTTGCTATAAGGTTGACCAGGAAACCAGTTTTTTCGGGAACAATTTAAGTTTACTTTCAGAAATTTGTGTACATTTTCAAACAATAAAGTTATTTTGATAAAACATGGCATATTGTTTCTACTATATAGATTGGTGCCTGCTTTCTTAAACAAAACATGTTAGCTATTAAAAACATTTTTATTATAATTCACTACCATAACGCACTTGCTGCGTCCAGAAGTTTTTCATACCTATCTGTAGAGTTCAAGCGACACAAGCTAGTATCTAAACTGAACTGGCAGCAAATTCTATGGGCTTACCTGAAACAAAATAAACACATATTAATTTTAATAACAATATTAATTTTTACACGCAGTGTTAACAGGCTTATGTGACAAAATTTTGTTTCGACGATTATTTAAGTGAGTGCGGTGAATTGGGTTGTGGGCTTGTGGGTTTACTGCAGGTTTGAAGGAAGCTAATAAGTGCTTCCCACAAGTGTGTAACTTCACATTAATTTGGTCATAATATTAGGGATGGTTGTAAATGTAACAAAGAACTGAGGAGGATCACGATAAAAGCATCCAATAGACAAAATACTTTTCACACTAATAAACATTTTAGCGCGAACTTAGCAAAGTATTTAGCAAGTCATAAGTCTGGAGTGTTATAATGTATTGATCGGAGGGCAGGACTTTCAATAAGCAGCGTATTAAGTCAAAATTGTATTTGTAAATAGAATAAGACCTGTAACAAGATTTATATATATATATATATATATATATATATATATATATATATATATATATATATATATATATATATATATATATATATATATATATATATGTTCAGAAAGATTTCCGAGGTCTTTAATGTGAGACATACTTGGTTCTCGGGTTGAACCGCGTCCAGACTGTATGAAAACTCGACGTTCAGCTCCTGTTTTGGAGCCATTTTCAAGAGGTAAGGGAAATATGAAAGGACACTCTAAGGCTTCAATCTGCCTACTCCCTAGAGTGGTGGACAAAGGTGGGTAAAGGAAATATGTAAGGACACTCTAAAGTCTCAATCTGCCTACTCCTCAGAGTGATGGACAAAGGTGGGTAAAGAAAATATGTAAGGACACTCTAAGGCCTCAATCTGCCTACTCCTTAGAGTGATGGACAAAGGTGGGCAAAGGAAATATGTAAGGACACTCTAAGGCCTCAATCTGCCTACTCCTTAGAGTGGTGGACAAAGGTGGGTAAAGGAAATATGTAAGGACACTCTAAAGCCTCAATCTGCCTACTCCCTAGAGTGGTGGACAATGGTGGGTAAAGGAAATATGTAAGGACACTCTAAGGCCTCAATCTGCCCACTCCTCAGAGTGGTGGACAAAGGTGGGTAAAGAAAATATGTAAGGACACTCTAAGGCCTCAAGACGTCACAGACGATCTCCGGCGAGATTTGGGGAGTAGGCAGATTGAGGCCCCGTAATCGAGCTACAACAACCCAACCCACCTTTGTCCACCCTTAATAACATTAGGTACCCCATTTTACCCGTCGGTCCCCTGCGGGGTGGCCCAACACATACGCCACGGCCTCTCACGTCTATATTGTTCGTTATTTCGAATTTACTTCAAACGGAGATTGCGTAGGTTGAAAAGGACTACAACCTAAAATGATATTCAAATATAAAGGATGATCCGAAAAAGTGTGACACCTTAATGCTGTTTTTTCTTATAGAACACCTGATATTTGACAACGTTTTTGAATTCTATGGAAAAAATAAGGTTCACTTACTCCAAGGATCCCTATACCTAGCTATTACGGTTTCCCAGATATCTTGATTTTTCGACGAATGTGAGGTTTTCGAAAATTTTCGAAACAACAACAACAACAACAACAAAATAATAATAATAATAATAATAATAATAATAATAATAATAATAATAATAATAATAATAATAATAATAATAATAATAATAATAATAATAATAATAATAATAATAATAATAATAATAATAATAATAATAATAATAATAATAATAATAATAATAATAATAATAATAATAATAATAATAATAATAATAATAATAATAATAATAATAATAATAATAGAGGTATTGCAACGTACTCAAATTTAACACTATTTTGGGGGTTACTATTTTTTTTTAGAGAATTTATTGAAGACGTATACTGTAACTGTTAGATTAACTAATGATTTGACTCCCACTTCCAAGTTTCGAACAAAACCTTCAAGTAAGAAAAAATGTAATTTAAGAAAGATACGTTCTAGTCTTCAACTGATAAGCACAAACTTACAGAACTTCGGAAACGAGACAATAACAACAATAAGTACTTCAAGTTAATAAACTACTTAATACTGATAAATGAGTTCTAGAAAAAAAACCGCTTTAATTAAAGCAGTTAGACTAGACAGTTTCTAAAAAATCTCGGCCATTTCCAGTATTTCTACACTTAATGTAAGTGCTCGCAAGATTGATCTTAGCATTTATGACCAATAAAACCTTTTCCTTATTTCTCTTCTTATACGTTCAAGGGTAGCTTTATGAAATTAAATTAACTAAAAGAGAAAAAATCCGCATGATTCATATGCTGAGATGGACCGGCGGATCAAAATTTAAGGACCGACGTCTACGTTCTTGAATAATTCCTTGATGTCTTTGTCCGCATGCGGATTTTTCCAGAGGCAATAAACTCAACCATTATTCTGTAAAATAAACAAGAGAGAAAAGTTCATCAAACCATCTATACAGGAATCGATATGGCGGACCGTAAAAGAAAATCACCTGTGAAAGAATTACTGAAGCCTTTATCAGGAAACGCTGAAATAAAATCGTGCTCACTAAAACCTCGTTTCATGTTACTTATAAAGGGCAAATAACAAACATCAAATATGAGATCCATCTTTATGGCTTTCTCTTGGATGTTTTCGTGCAAGTTTCGTTAGATTTCACTTCGATAGCGAATTTCAATTAATGGAGTAATTATTTTTGTAATGGACTCGTAATTATCAACCAGTTTCAGTACACTAAACTTTGTCACTAACATTAAGCAATTATTTTTGACAGCTATTAATAAATCTCATCAACAAGAAATATTTTAGTTTCTAATATTTTAACCTATTATAATGTTACTGCGAAAAAGTGTGAACGCAGCAAATGCGTTATGGTATTAGTGAATTTTTATTAAGAAAATTCACTAATACAGAGGTATTGATGGTAAGACATCTGGAAAAAATTTCAAATGAGCGCGAATTAGGGCCTCTAGAACCCATATCAGGGGTCAGTTTCAATTTTTATATGTTTATATATATATATAGATATATATATATATATATATATATATATATATATATATATATATATATATATATATATATATATATATATATATATATATATATATACACACACACACACACACAGGCTGTTTCAAAAAACATGCACCATCGCTCGTAGGGCAATTCCTTACTAAAAAATAAGAAAAAAAGTTCCTGTGCACATGGGCCCGGAAACGCATAGTTTCCAATATACAGGGAGTTGAATTTTAAATATTTTTTATTTTTTATAAATAATTTCAAAACCACTGGATTGATTTTAATGAAACTTGGAACTTGAAAGTGTATTATGAAAGTGCATATTTTCAAGTGAAAATCTGCTTACAAGTGCGTCAGTGGCGTGCGTACGGGGTAACTGTAAAAATTCATTTGGGGAAAAAATATGTGCGCCACTGTCTTTTTCCAATTTTGATACATCAGTTATGAAGCTTATTACATAAGCCACAAAAGCTGCCTCTTGGTATTTTTTCCTTCAGGGTATCCCCTAGGAGATATGATTAATTTTATAAAAAGGGGCAAAATACCGATTCGTTGGAGTAATGAAAACAGTAATCGTAAAGTGCCATGAAACTATAATTTTTGACAGTTCTCTAAATTCTATAATTTTGAAGTGCTTTGTAGGCGTCAAAAGAGTTTTCGTGCTATTCTTTAAATTTTGATACGGTGCAGTATTTTCGTTTTTAGTTATTTGTTGATACTGAACTGCTCATTAATATTATTTCCTCCTCTCAAGATGGTTTTCATTAAGTACACTTCAGCGAATTTGACTGATATGTTGTTAATTTATGGACAAACAAATCAAAATGCTAGACAAGCTGTGCGAGTTTATCAGGAAACTTATCCGCAAAGAAGAATTCCTGACAAAAATATTTTCCCACATATTGTAAGACATTTGAGAAACTGGTTCTTTAAAACCTTTAAAAGCTGACTCTGGACGCAGAAGATACCGCCGAGCTGTACGAGTTGAAGAGGCAATATTAAATAGAGTTGAACGTGATCCTAGTACAAGTACGAGAATTATTGCCACCGAACTGGGTAATATTTCGGCATCATCAGTTCACAGAACTCTGAAGGATCAAAGTTTATATCCCTATCATTTTACACGTGTCCAGGAACTTCTACCTAGAGACTTTCAACCAAGGGTAATGTTTTGTCAGTGGTTCTTAAACAAACTTAGGCACGACCAACATTTTTCTAAACGTGTACTATTTACTGATGAGGCGTCATTTACGCGAAAAGGTATCGTAAATTTTCACAATTTACATACATGGTCCGATGAAAACCCACACTCTCTAATAGTTGCAAATTCGCAGTATCAATTTTCCATCAATATTTGGGCTGCTATTATTGAAAATCACATAATTGGTCCTGTTGTTCTACCGAATCGTCTTGACCATGAATCATATTTAAACTTTTTACAAAATGATTTGCCGTTGTTACTACCGCTTTTTATGAGAAATGGTACAATGTGGTTCCAGCATGATGGTGCGCCCGCACATTTTGTAGCAGTTGTAAGAACATATTTAGCCAACACATACGGTCACCGATGGATTGGTCGTGGAGGTCCGGTGTCATGGCCACCTCGATCTCCGGACCTGAATCCTCTCGATTTTTATTTGTGGGGTCATTTAAAAGAAATAGTGTATAAAACACCAGTAAATACACGAGAAGAATTGTTGGGAAGAATAGAATATGCATTTGACAGCATTAGAGAAGATCAAAATATTTGCAGAAGAGTAAGAAGATCTTTGCGCAGAAGGTTAAATAATTGTAACGACGCTAATGGTGGTCACTTTCCACATTTTCTTTAGCTTTGTTATTAAAGTCAATTGAGTAATGTACAAAAAACAAGAGTTTGGAAAAATCATGGTGTCTACGATTACTTTTTTCATTTTTTATTTTTATTTTTTATTTATCATTTTTTATCAATGTTTGTAATATTCATTTCAATGTTTATCACCAATAAATTTTACGTAGGTTAGTTATTTGCACGTTTATTGCTGTAATGTTTACTGTATGTTTTGTTTTTCATATTCTTATGGTTGCAGTAAACATATATTATTATTATTACGCCGACTAATCGGTATTTTGCCCTTTTTATAAAATTAATCATATCTCCTAGGGGATACCCTGAACGAAAAAATACCAAGAGGCAGCTTTTGTGGCTTATGTAATAAGCTTCATAACTGATGTATCAAAATTGGAAAAAGACAGTGGCGCACATATTTTTCCCCAAATGAATTTTTACAGTTACCCCGTACGCACGCCACTGACGCAGTTGTAAGCAGATTTTCACTTGAAAATATGCACTTTCATAATACACTTTCAAGTTCCAAGTTTCATTAAAATCAATCCAGTGGTTTTGAAATTATTTATAAAAAATAAAAAAAATAATTAAAATTCAACTCCCTGTATATTGGAAACTATGCGTTTCCGGGCCCATGTGCACAGGAACTTTTTTCTTATTTTTTAGTAAGGAATTGCCCCACGAGCGATGGTGCATGTTTTTTGAAACAGCCTGTATATATATATATATATATATATATATATATATATATATATATATATATATATATATATATATATATATATATATATGTATGTATGTATGTATGTATGTACCCAACCGCTAACTCAAAAAATACTTGACCGATTTCGACCAAATTTGGGAATTAACTTGATTTTGTTGATGGCTTGGATGAGTTCGTAAATGGGCGCCGTGCGTCTAATTTTCTTAGAAAAAAATGAAAAGAAAACTTTGAAACGCAATATTTTTTGAAATATTGAAGTGTTTCGAATGAAAATTTGCACATATAGAGGAGACGTTGCAATATACCTGTTAACCAAATTTCAAATTAAATGGCATACGAGGACAGAAGTTATTAAAAAATCAAAATTATAAATGAATAAACAGTCTTAAGATATCAGTTCAAATTTGATACAGCATTTCCCATCTTCAATGTTGATAAGGATGATTAAATTGTGAATGCGTCATTTTTAGTAGATAATTCAAATAGAAACAGTCACCTGGCAATTAAATATAAAGAAACCGGGTTGTCAGATTTCATAAAATTTCATTTGAATCTTAAAATCTAAAACATATACTAATAACACATATTGGTATTTATTCGTGACAAATAAAAGTTCGTCAAAAAATTAATCCATCCAATAAATGTGGCTTAATATTAATAAATGTTGAGTTACCAATAAGTACACTTGGAGAACCCAAATCACCACAACACATTTTAAAAGACCTGACGATCGTTTCACTAACAAAGTTAGCGTCATCAGAGGATGAAACAATGTGCGGGGTAGGCAAGGTTTAAGAAGGATATGGCTTCAAGATGTGAAAAAGACAGCTTTCAAGCCCGTTTTATTCGCATTTTCTGCTCATATTCCCTTTTTACTACCTACCCCGCCCAACACCCCTACTCACTCCTCGTCCCGTAGCTTCCTTGGGGGGTGTAAACAAGAAATTTTTCTTGGGGTTTGTGGATCCAGGGGGCCCTAGGCAGGTCTCTGAAAACAGTTTTTTGAAAAGCGCTCGGGAGCTAATCTGTAAATTTACCGAAAATGTTTTTCTTACAAACGCATCAGATTTCGATAAACAAATGCAAAAATGCATTAACGAATTTGTTCTACGAAAATTAGCTGAAAATTATAGACCTTTAAACCATAAACTTCACTAAACCCACAGCGAAAGCATCAACTTAACTAAACCGACAGCCAAAGCATCAGAGAAAGGGTCTATTTGAAATGAATTTTCTGTAATATTTTAGTAAAATGAAGGCCAATGATGGTTGAATTTGAAACTTAAGGGTTCGCAGAACACTCTTCTTGCAACATTTTCTTTTTACAATCCGTATTTGTTTCACGTTCTTTGCGTAAACATTGTCAATTTTAACATTTCAAATTGCGAGTGTGACGTTTTGAGGAAAACTCCAAAATTTGTTTTTTAACTGTCCATAACTTCTTTGTCTTTAAAGCTAGAGATCTAAATTTTGGTACAGGGTTCACTCTTCATAACACAGATCTCCTCATTAGCGAATTAAAAAAAAATCGCTAAAATGTGCGTAGAGTGAAATTTTATTCTTTGTGACTGACCTCGTAATATTACTTCCACATCGTCACAACGTGTGAAACTATGGCATCGGCGGCAAAAATTTCAATTTCTGGGGGGTGATTTGGTGAAAATTGACATTTTTTCATTAAAACTCGAGTAATACAACGTTTTAGGGTTTGTTTATTAGAAAACTTTCAATTTTGCAAACATTTGGAATCCTGTGCTGAAATTAAATTAGGGTTGGGATACCGGTGACAGAAAATTCGATTTTTTTTTGCTAAAACGGTGTAAAAAGTCTCAAAACATTGAGAAAGCTTGATTCTGAAACGAAAATTTTTAGTCTGCCTGTGTCGGTCGATCGTTTGTCGTTTTGTCGGTCTGCCTGTTTGTAGCCACTATAAGTTTAGAAGGAATTGATATATCGTCTTCAAATTTTGTATATACTTAGCGCGACAAACGAACGGTTCGAGTTGTCTTTCGGAAAAATTGTTCCAGGGGGTAGGGGATGAATGGGTGATTTGGTGAAAATTGACATTTTTTCGTTAAAACTCGAGTAATATAACGTTGAATTGTTTGTTTATTAGAAAACTTTAAATTTTATCAAACATCTTGTATTATGTGCTGAAATTAAATTAGGAGTTGAATGTGTGGGGATGGAATATCGGTGAGAAATTTCTAATTTTTGTTAAAACGGCGTAAAAGGTATCAAATCATATAGAGACTGATTCTGGAACGAAGATTTTTCTGTATGCCTGTACGTCTCTCTGTTAGTAGGCGCAATTACTTTCGAACGAATTGAGATATCATCTTCAAATTTGGTATCCAGTTAGCACCCGACAAAGTTTATAGTTTATAGGCACAGGAACACGAATATTTTCTTTGTGGTCAAGTCATTGCCCCTAAATTCGTTCCATGAGCTTGTCTTTTTGAAGAGCGTAAATTATCACAACTATGTGGAAGCGATCATTCAATGTGCAGCATTATTTTAACAACGTTAGTATTGAGTTTTAAGTACCTATATACTTTTGTTATGGTATTTATCGTTCCAATGCAACAAAAGAACGACAAATGAAGAATTTCTTAATATAAAATAGATTTTACGATTTATTACAAATCTTACCCTACTTAAATGTACTCGTCTCTGTTAAAGAAAATTAGAACTTGATAGAAAAGAGACTGAGCGATGGACAAGGGTGGCAGTTTTAAGTTTTTGCATCGCCTCAAAAAAATACAAAATCCGAGGCTGAGAACACCTATAAATATTGTCACATTTGTCTATGATAATTAAGTTTATGGACTTTGTTGCTTCTATGGTCAGATGTCAATTATAAAGTGTGTTGGTAAGAGCGAACACTCTGGAATGATATTTCTAGAAGAGACCAGAAGTGACAGGTGTGGAATAGTGTAGAAGGTCTAGAATCTCTATGGACAGTATAAATAGACGAGCGCTGCGCAGAGTAAGTTAGTTCAGTATTAAGTTGGTGTGGTGAAGAAGTAATCATAGAGTATTAAGCGAGTCAGCGGTAAGTGTTGGTGTTTAAGAAGCGATCATAGAAGGCGAATAGCGGAATATAATTCTATGGACATTTAATAATAGAGAGAAACATTTTAGTTGATACTGTTGTTGAAAAATAGTTGCTTATAATAAATTAGTAGTTTGAAAAGCTGTGTTTTGTTAGTCAACGAATCCAGAACCCCGTAGAACGTAACAACTGGTGTCAGAAGTGGATTTTCAAGCTGCTAGCAGACATATTTCCCGGAATATTCGTTGAACAACGTGTAAACTTCTAGAATCTCTGGAAGATCAATGTCAGCAGTAATTCATAACTAGGTGTGTTCTTGAAACAGAATAAACTGTGTACCAGCTTTAAGTACGCATATGCCTAAGACACGTAGCGCAACAGCCAATATGGTCGCCCAGCTATTGGAATTGATTAAAGAAATAAAAGAGGAAGCCAGAAAAAGAGATGAAGAAGTCAGAAAGAGATGAAGAAGCCTGAAAAGGGGATGAAGATGTTAAAGAAGAGCTGCGAAAAGGAGACGAAGAAGCGAAAGAAGAAATGAGAAAAAGAGACGAAGGGGCCAAAGAAGAAATTAGAAAAGGAGATGAAGAGTCCAGAAAAAGAGGCGAAGAAGCAAAAGAAGAAATGAGAAAAAGAGATGAAGAGGTCAGAAGAAGAGACGAAGAAGCCAGAAAAAGAGACGAAGAGATAAGAGATGAACTGAGAGAGGGACGAAGAGGCCAAAGAAGAAATGAGAAAACGAGATGAAGAAGCCAGAAGAAGAAATGAAGAAACAAAGAAAATTCTGCAGGAACAAGCCAGCAGAATTGAGAATATTCCATCGTGTGTGGACGAACGTATGAAGCAGGTAAAAGACGACGTCTTCCAACAAGTAGAAAGTCGAGTAAGGGGTATCAGCGACGAGGTACATGACAAGCTGACGAGTGTGCAGGAAGTACAAGCCTAGGTACAGGAGAAAATGCAATCACTAGAAAAGAAGTATGATACCCTAGTCAAGGGAAACATCAGACACGAAGATAGCCACGTAAGAATTAAAGTTCCCATATTTGATGCGTCAGTCCCATGGGGTATTTAACTACGCCAGTTCGAAGCCGCCGCTACAGCAAATGGTTGGGGCGAGAGAGAGAAAGCGACTTCGTTAATTGTAGCTCTCAGATGAGATGCTTTAGATGTGCTTCAAGGTATTCCCAGGGAAGAACCGCTGAGTTTTAACAACATCAGACCTCAATTAGAAATAAGGTTTGGCGACCAGCATTTACAACAGTTGTATCGATTGTAGTTTAAAAATCGTTGTCAGATACCAGGTGAAAGTCTCCAACATCTCCACGCCGACGTTGTCAAACTGACGCGATTAGCCTACCCCATAGCTCCGATGGAGTTTTTAAACCAGCTGTCGGTGCAAACCTTCATTGACGCCATCAGAGATACCGACACACAGCAGGCGCTGAGGATGGCGAGACTCAAAAACTTGAACGATGCTTTGGCACATTCCTTGGAGTTTGAAGTGGTAAAGCAAGCGTCGGAAAGTCATGTAAAAGTTCGCAGTCTCCAAGTCCAAGAACATAAAACAGATTCATCCAAGATCATGCAGCTACTAGAGAAAATAGCAGAACAAATAAGGCCAACGTCTCATGAACACCCAATAAGAGCTCAACGTACAAATGCCTTGCGCTGCTGGAACTGCGGCAAAGTAGGACATATAAGGGGCGAATGTTGGGCTCTAAGATCACACCTAAGGGAAAAAGTGAAGCTAAGGCCGGTAACCATTTCTCAGGTTAGCGATTCTGGCAGCGCTCTCATCGTAGATAGATGCGTAAGCGGTAATAACGCTCAGATGGTCGTCGACACACGCGCACCTAGGACGATTATTCGCCGCGACATGGTTCCAAGATGGCGAGTAAGAGAGCCAGGCAGAGTGTACAGAGTAAATTCAGCCAGTGGTGATCGAATCCAGGTATTTGGCGAAACTGACGTCGAGCTGCAAATTGGGACATGGAAGGCAAAGCAGGGAGCCATAGTCGCCGCCATATCAGAGCCGATTATAATTGGCTTGGACATACTTCAGGGTAAGTGCGCTAAACTTTATCTTGGCACTAACATCCTGACTATCGGCGGTGAAGAAATAATAATGTCGCCGGGCAGTAACCTGGTAGTGCGGAAAATAACCATAGAGGAAAACAGTAACGTTTGCCGTGAAAGTGCCATTCCAGTGAAAAGAGCTGTGAGGAAGATACGACCCAGTATTACTCAGCCAGAAGCAAGTGGAGAAGAAAGTATGAGAGAGGTAAAAGACGAAGGGTGCAAAGACCACGTAAATGTGAAGCCAACCCAGAAAAAGGTCAGTGAACATCTTTGTTGGCACAGAGCCGACATCGACAAGATGAATAGGGTCCGCCAAAATATTTATGCAAGTAGAAGCACCAGAACAACAGCAACTACACGGAAGAACCAGCACCACCTAAGAACTTCGCTTGAAGAAAGCTTCGACATATTGACGAGAAGTAAAACCATCCACTCTACTGTCGGAATGCATATACGAATAGAAAATTCTTGAAAATTTAAGTCAAAACCGTACAAAGGTTGACCAAGTTGGGATTTTCATCTATTGCACCAAAGGTCCAACAACATCGCAACCGAATGTGCCAGAAAATCGATTCACAATGTAATACAATCAATATAAAACGGCAATTTAATCACAAGACAGGAGCAAAAGTCTGCCATTTGTGAAAAACTCTACGTAGACCTACGGCTCTAATTGTGGTGAGAATGCATCCAGCCTTACATACTTTGTCCCTATATTAGGGTAGAAATGGGCCAGGGCTGACAATTTACTAAATTGTTAGTTGGTTGTACACAGTTTCTATTTTTTAACGCTCTGTGTTATTTGGAGCTGCCGTGACAACATACTACTTGGTTTCGCAACGAGGTGGCGGCACGTGCTTCTTGCATTATATCTCACTTAGTGTTGGAAGGCTGGTTACCATAGTCATATTACTTTATAGGTGTATTTTCGCTGCAATTAGTATGCCGTACTGATGAGCTCTAATTGGAGCTAAACTGGTCTACGGTTATAATTGTGGTGAGAATTCATCTAGCCTTACATATTTTCCTTTCACTTTAAATGTAGTATCTGAGGGGTGTAATTTAGGGCAGGGATTATTCTACTTAAACAAGAAATAACCTATCGTACATTTGCCTACAATTACGAAATTAAGATACACCAAATTTATCTATGAGACATATAATGACCTTAATCGCAGTGTCCAGTTGATATTCGTTCGTGTTGTCAAACATTCTTGTTTACGTGCGTCGGTGACGTGACGACGCTTTTCGCCTTTTAAAGCAATTAACTAACCAATAATAATTCCTTCCGGAAACTTCCTGAAAACCGTCCTCTGACATCATGTAAACAGAATGGTTCATTAAGACATGAACACCTTAATTAAATATCCAAACACTTCCATTTCATCACTTACAGGGGTCACCTAAAAACATGATTCTTTAAGTCAATGAAGATTTTAATTTTTATTTGATAATGTTATAAAATGTTTAGTTCCGCCGCATATACTTATAAAGGGTGGGCCATCTAACGTTTGTAATTGGAACTATAGAGTATTTTGAGGTTGGAAGGTTTGATGACATTTCCGATGTGACAGAAAGTTAGTTTTATGTTTGAAAGTTATGAAATGGGTCGCTTTTCGCTTGAACAAAGTTAGGAAATATTAAAAACTGATTTCTAAAGTGGTGAGTCTTCTACTCAAACTGTAAAAAATGTACGAAAAAAAAATTGACAAAAAGGATGCGCCAAAAACGCAGTTTGAGGATCAATTTGTGAAGCGAGTTCGTGAAACTGGATTGTTGTTGGATAAAACAACCCGTGTACGTACTCGTCCAGTGCGCTCAACCGAAAACATCGCTGCTGTTGCTCAGAGTGTGTGTGAACAACCATCAACATCAACTCGTCATTGTTCTCAAGAATTGAACATTTCAGCACTTATTTGAGAAGAATGTTGCATAAGATCTCGGTATGAATGCGTACAAAGTTCAATTAGCGCAAGAGCTGAAGCCGCATGACCATCCAATGCGTTTTCGGTTTGCTGAATGGGCCGAAGACCGCTTAATCGAAGATGAGCATTTTTACCGGAAAATCATCTTTTCAGATGAAGCTCATTTCCACCTCGGAGTATACGTCAATAAGCAAAATTGTCGTATCTGGGGCTCAGAAAATCAACACGGCATCGTGGAGAAACTAATGCATCCACAATGATTGACTGGCTGGTGCGGATTTTGGTCTGGCGGCATTATTGGGCTATTTTTCTTCGAAAATGAGCAAGGAAACGCCGTTACGGTGAATGGCGATCGCTATCGCGCCATGCTAAGAGATTTTTTGTTTCCCAAAATTGAAGAGTATGGCATAGACGACATTTGTTTTCAACAGGACGGCGCAACGTGCCACACAGCCAACGTAACAATCGATCTTTTGCACACTGTTTTCGAAAATCGCATAATCAGCCGAAATGCTGATGTCAATTGGCCACCTCGAAGCTTTGATTTGACTCCGTTGGACGTTTTTTTTTTTGTGGGGAGCCGTTAAGGACAAGTGTTACGCTAACCATCCAGAGACGATTGACGACTTGAAACATGAAATCGAAGTTGCCATTGACGAAATAGAGGCCCAAACAATCGAAAATGTAGTGAAAATTGGACTGATCGAATGGGATATTGTAAGGCTAGCCGTGGCAGTCATTTGAATGATGTTGTCTTCTATTCCTAATGGAAAGGTTCAATCTTTCTAATAAACTCGTAACTTTGAAAAAATATTCATTAGTTTTTTTTATAGCCGATTCAAATTCCAAATCTTAAATGGCCCACCCGTTACTTATACTTATGTATTTGCGTCTAAAATTATAGAATGTGTTTTACAAGAAAGCTATGCTTGTGTTTGCATTTACACAATTTTGATGAACATTCTCATCTGAAATTCCTTCTGTCAAAACCATTTTACGTAATGTCACCTTTAGGATTTTGTATAGATTTTGCTCCTCCTACTGCCGTAGCTTCCACCAACGTTTCCACAATTGCATTTTAAAACGTCAAACTGCGTGGCTACTTTTAATATAAGAAAGTGAGAAGTGTCAAAAAAACGGGGGTTAAAGTATCTACGACATACATTCAAGAATAATGCTCGTCCTCACGTGGGTAAAGAGGTTATGGACTACTTTAAACCATATTGCACGTACCGATAGCCCTCTAATAGTCCCGATATAGATCGCATCTTTCTTCGTGTTTTTAAGTAAGTCAAAAATGAATCGAATACGGTTATGTTTCACTAGTGTTATTTTGATTTTGTTTTTAATTGTAATGTTGTACATAAGGTGTCCACTTGAAAACGAAACAAGAGAGTTTTAGAACGCTTAAAGTGTTTTTGTTGAAAGTCGCTCAAAGAAATAAATTTGGCTTTTAACGGGAAAGCTTTTAGCTTTATTTTCACCAAATCTTAAGCGGTCGTGCGATCCACCCCTAAAATCTTAAACGACAAGGAGGGTCAAGTAGCACATCATTTTAGAACAGGTGTAAGATCTTTTTCCAACGGTGCCTGATTTTCTTATTTGAAGCAGTGAGTTCTGAGAAATTGACTGCTAGAGGTGAGTAATTTATTTATCAAAAACTTACATGTCAGTTTATCAAATGTTCAAGATTTCGACCATCAGCCTCCATCCAAATAGTACAAGTTTTGACAAAGCGTCTGCGCACATTATGCGTGATTTGGTTGCATTCGTTTACGATACACTGTGATAGATCTTGTAAGGAATCGGGCTGAATAGAATAAATTTTACTTTTTATGTGACCTCACCAAATCTAGCGGTGATAAATCTGGAGATCCCGCGTGCCCTTCTGTGGAACCTTTTCTCTTAACCCACCGATTTGGAAATGTATGTGGTCGAGATATAGTCGAACAGGCAAAACGCAGTGTGGAGAAGCTCCATCCTGCTAAAATACCAATTGGTCTTCGAGATAATGCTCATCATTCTCCATAATGTCAGCCAACATTGGATCAATGATGTTTCCCAACAACTCCAACTACATATCTCCAGGCAGATTACCAGGTAAGCAAAAAGGACCGACAATATAGGCACCAAAAATTTCAGCCGAAACATTGAGTTTTTTCGGGTATTGTGTATGAATGTCGTGAAATAATCTCGGATTAGAATCAACCCAATTAGGTAAAACGAACTCTCATCCTAAAATCAAGTATTAATAAAAAGAAAATTGGAATCATTCGCCCTCGTTCACTTGCCACTTCACAGAAGTCCAGACGGCAGTCCAAGTCATTTTCATTTACTTCCTGTGGTTTTATTTTAATACAGAGTGACAAACACTTGCTATACCAAAAAAAATGTTGACCTATGGGACACTGTATATTTTTAGATTTTCTTTTAGTGCTTAAAATATAAAAGTCTATACATAAATCTATCATTTTACTATATATGAGGCTTAAAATAAATTAATTGTAGCCATTACAGCTCATAACGCAAATTGACAATAATTACTGTAAAGAAAACAAAGCTGGTGGCTGTCATATTGGTCTGAGAGATTTTTGCATTTGGGCAAAATCTGTTTTAATATCCATGTTCCAAACATTAAAAATGTATCAAAATGTGTTTTATCGGGTGTAATGAGAATGTGGAAGCTGCCAGTCCATTTTATTGACATCGATATTCAGAACGAGCACAGCCATTTTGTACGATGTTTCTGAAAATAACCCTAACAAATTTTTGTGTTTTCTAAACCGCGACAGAACAGCGATAATAACATTGATCACCAAGAATTAATGGATATTACAGTTTTGGGCTCAATTGAAAATAACCTCTAATTGTCTACTCGAAATTTGCATACCGAAACTGGTATCCCAAGAACAGCTGCTAGACGAATTAAGAAAAAAGCTTTAGAGCCTCTTCTGGGCTAGACAAATGCACCATCTACTTCCTGCGGATCATGATAGAAGACTGCAATTATGTCAGTGGTTTTTGGAGAAGTGTGCTGAAGATGAAAATTGTGGCTTAAGGTGTATTTGGGCGGATGAGGCAACTACCAGCAGCGCTGGGATATTTAATAGCTATAATAAATATACACAAGCCCGTGATAATCCTCATGCACAAGCTACCGTAAGAAATCAAGTCCGTTTCAGTTTTAATTACGCGTAGGCAATTTTCGTGGAAGAATTCTTGTTCGCTATATTTATGATGGCATACTCAATTCCGAGCGATATTTACATATCACTCAAACTCATGTTGAACCCTTTTTAGACGACTTACCATTAGTCCAACGACAGGGGCCTATATTTTTTCGGCAAGATGGTGCGCCGCTCCATAATTCAAGAGTTATAGGTCAGTACTTAAATGAGCTGTTTAGTCAAGAATGGATAGAAACCAATAGCTTGGCCAGTCAGGTCACCAGACTTTGCACCGCTTGATTATTATCTTTGGGGAAGAATTAATGACTTGGTATATACGTTTCTTTTGAAGTAATACGTTTATATAAACGTATTACTTCAAGAGAAATGTAGATTAAACAGTACAAAATGCATTTGACACAACCAATATTAAGTTAAGAAACGCGGCAAATGCTGTCAAGAAACATTGCCGCTTGTGTATGAATGACAACGGTGGCCAATTTGAACATACGTTATAAAATGCATATTATTAGGTAACATATTTTTCGAATTTTGTTAATTGTTGTGAATGTTAATATTTCGTAAATGTTTAATGTTGTTTTCATGATTTATAAATACATATATTTAGTTTTTTTTTTATTATTATTTTAGAGAAAGAAAATTATGTCTCGACTATTAAGGTCATTGACATATATAAATTATATAGAAAAACATTTTAGGTACAATTTAGGTGCATTAATAATATATGTGTTCTTGAACCAGTAAATTATGCAATACAACGGTTACAGTTATATATGTTTATATGGTTCGCTAGATTTTAAGAAATTTATTATGTTTTCTGGTGCTGCTGTGGCTAGGGTTACCATGGATATATTTTCGCCTAAAAACAAACTTCTTTTGAGTCTGTGTTTAGTGCACTATGTGACAATATGATTTGCTGAAAGGCTCACATTGCAGGTAGCACAAACTGGTGGAATTTGTTGTTCCAGTAGGTACTTGTGTGTGAGTGCTGTGTGTCCTATCCGGAGTCTTCTCAGGACGGCCAGGGATCTGCGACTCAGTATGGGTGGTTGGAATGCCTCAATGGTTGGTGCTAGTTCGTGCAGCTTGGTGGTTTGATTATTCTAGTATATTTGCCATTTGTCGAAAATTACTGCTTTAACGTGGTGTTGGCTTCTTACTGTCGTGCCTTCCGTGATCGCTCTTTTAGCAGCAGTATCTGCCAGCTCATTGCCTATAATGCCGGAGTGTGAGGGTACCCAAACGAATGTAATGTGTGTGGATTGGCGTTCAAGATCGTCAGCAGTATTTTGTATTTCCCTTGCTATATGGTTCTTGGTATATAGGCTACTTATTTCATTTAATGCCAGTTTAGAGTCTGTGCAGATAACTATTTTCGTTGGACAGTTGGAAATGTCTTTTATCCTCTTTATGGTGTGCAGAATTGTAAACAGTTCATCTGTGCCAATACTGATGTCCTTGAGTAATTTAATAAGCCGCTCAGAGGAGGGCAATGTCACTATCGCCCCACCTACTCCATGTGGTGACTTAGAGGCATTGGTGTATACTACCAGTTCGGGATTATATTCCCTTAGTGTCTCTGTAAATATTGTCTGCATCACTGAATTTGGTGTTTGGGCTTGTTCACGTGACATTAATGATGTGTCACAGTCTATTTTTAATTGAAGCCATGGTGGTGTATTTGATTTCGGATTTTCGGTGGTTCCTGTGAGATCGATTTGGTAGATGTCTTTTATTATTTCTGATATAAGACGTGGTTTTTTGGTGGAGTTGGACCGTTGATGAATATTTAGTTTTAATCACTACATTTTTGCGGGTTTAGCGAGGGTTAATAACTGTTACAATAAAGTTTTGTTAAGTTGAGAAATATATACTCTAATTCAAGAAAATAAGTAAGTTATTGTCAAATCCACTATAAAACAATTGTCATGCGGCACTATACCATGATTTTTCGTTAATTAATTTTAAAGCCTTATATTTTGTCAAGTGCTAGATTTAGATACATAGTCTTATATTTTTTTAAAAGATAATTTTAAGGACTACAAGAAAATGTAAAAATATACTGAGTGTCCTTTAAGCCAATTTTTTTTGCTGCAGCAAATGCTTCAATTACCCTGTGTTAACACAGACCACACCAACTTATTCTACATCAAAAACTGCTGTAAGAAAGTTTTTTTCAGAAATCAATTATCTTAAAAACAAAAAAGGTATGAGATATCAAAAAATAGACTAAATTCGAGAAACGTCATATAGCGGCAAAACGATGTGATAGCAAAATTTTCTTGCGGCAGTGAGTTTCTCATAAGACTTGAGCCCGAGAGACGGGCTGTTTTCTATCTCTGACAGAAACATGAGTCCATAAGAAAGCGTCTACTTTGCCCCACCCTGTACTGTTGCCAATAATCCTGTGTGGTTGATAAGGATTTTAAAATTATTTTTAGTGAAAATTCACTAATGGGGAGATGCCGACTTTTGAATTTTGAAAAAAATTCTTCAAATGAGCACGAAGTATTAAAAGTTGGAGAAATTTAGTGTATTTGTATCGCCAGTGGCAGATAAATATCCAACTCTGGAAGGGTACTGGTAGACTTTCCTACAAGTCAACAGTAGTTAGCGGTGTAACACAAATAAAAAATTATGTGTCGCCCTCGTATATGGAAATTTCCAGTGCTACTCTTTTCGCCAATCATTTATTTGGGCTGTTAAGTGGTTTTTCACGATACATTATACACAATATAAATATTATTTTTAGATGTATATTAATAAAACAAATATTATGCAGCAAAACGGGGTAGGTGGTGGCAGGATGTCGGGCGTTTTAACTAGACGTCCATTACCTACGCATGCAAATCAGTGTGTTTGTTTTTAGAGGTTGGTAATAATAATACAAAATTCATATAAGGGAATGATGAAGAAGGGAAAGGAACACGTGTAGACTTTCTGGCGGTGACCATGGAAAGATAGATTCATTAATGAAGCTTATGTAACTAAATTCTGTAACTGGTCCTCCCAGATAGTTTACCAGGTAACTTTTAAAAAGCAAATCAATAAAAATAAATTGGCACATAAAAATGCATTAAATAAGGCGAGTTCTAAACTGTTTAACTGTTAGGAAATTATTTTTGGTTCAACAGTTTTAGAAATAAAAGGCACCTTTTGCATTTCTTGTCAAATATGCAAAAGCGGCTGTTATTTTGTTGAACTAACAACACCATTTCAATTTTACAATAAAATAAACTAAGATCGAGGCATCACAGGGGCCATGCCTTCAACCCCAACAGCCGCCATGGAGGTGTTGCTGGATCTGACCCCACCATCATCATCATCATCACCCCCCCCCACACCCCCCACACCCCCCCCCCCCAATACACTTAGTTATTATAAGGGAGGCCAGGCTAGGGCAATACAGACCAGCCTGCAATGGTAGACTGAAGATCAACCCAGGCTTCAGGGGCCACTGCAAAATTCAGGAGATCGCGAAGGAGCCCATGCTTGAAATTAGGTCAGACTTCGCGAGCCCGCGAATATGCAGGGAAAACAACTTTACAGTGGAAATCCCCGACCGCGAGGCTTGGCGGAAGGAGACGCCGGGCATACCACGGGACGCGCTCGTCTTCACGGACAGATCTGGCGGGGAGCGTGGGACGGGGGCAGGTGTTTACTCGGAAGAACCGAGGGTAAGTCATAGTATTTCCCTCGGAGCCCATGCAACGGTGTTTCAGGCCGAAATGTACGCCATCCTGCACTGTGTGCGGGAGAACAAGCGGAGGGGCTACATCAACAAGCGGATCCTCATAGCCACATACAGCCAGGCAGCCCTTAAGGCACTAAGTAGCCCACAGGTAAATTCCTTGCTGGTGAGTGAGTGCCGAGACGAGACGAGCGACCTGGCTGGGCAGAATGAGGTGACCCTCATCTGGCTGCCGGGTCACTCGGGGGTCAAAGGCAATGAAGAAGCTGACAGTCTCGCGAAGAGAGGGTCAGCACAACCATTTATGGGACCAGAATCGGCTCTGGGCGTGACAAAGAGCACTGCCAGGGCAGCCATTAAGTCCTAGGTCAGAAACCAACACAAGGTGTACTGGGCAGACTGTCCAGGGCTCAGACATGAGAAGTCAATAATTGACGAACCCAGTTCAAAGAGAGCTGTGGAACTGCTAAATCTTAGCAGAGGACAGCTCAGAAACACAACAGGTCTCTTGACGGGACACATCTTGTGCGAGTGTAAAGCTCTGGACCGCAAAAGACAACTGATCTACGGTCAGTCTAGACCGGAGACAGAGCAATATAAAACTTCACCCTACCAATTGCTGTGCAGACTAGTTCAAGGCACAGTGATTTTGGAATGGGTGGAGTAAGACTAAGGGTATGCACAATCAACCAAAGGTTGCAGTGCTATCGGGGCGGCAGGGCGCGAACGAGCCCTGAGGGGAAAAAAACTAAGACCTAACAAAAAAGGCATGAGCCACAATCTACCAAGCTGTAGTTAGTTGAAGTTAAAAAAAAGAATGACTACAACGAGACTTGCGTTGAACCTACATGATGTTACGAAAGACAGGCATTTACTTCGAGACTACATCGTGATATACCTTGCATTAACTTTATTCATGGCTAAATGTTCGTGGATGATTCGGAGAACGATTGTATCTGAAATCCCCGACATTTTTGATAATTCTTTCACTTTCAAGCGTCTATCGCTTACGAGATCCTTAACAAGGGCAATCTTGTTGTCCGTCACCACTTCCATCGCCCTTCCTGTTCATACGTCTTTCAAGAATTCCTTCCCCATTAGAAACAGTTTTGACCAGCCTTTTGCTACAGAATAAGATGGAGCATTTACCCCGAACACCCCATTCAGCCGATCTTTGATGGTTTCAGATGGAAGACCTTCTCGAGTAAGGAATTTAATAACAGCTCTATACTCAATTTTCGTGACTTCTCACATTGTGATGAACAAGCGTCAGTTATAAGAAAACTAAACATCCATTTTTGTTTTTAGTGAATTTTCTTTATAAAAAAAAACACTAACGAGAACTCGACTTTTGGAAAAATTTCTTCAAATGAGCGCGAACTAGGCCCCCCCAGAACACATATCCGGTGTCAGATTCAATTTTTATATGTTCACATACATACATACATACATACATACATATATATATATATATATATATATATATATATATATATATATATATATATATATATATACACACGAGGGCAGGTCAATAAGTCCGTGACTTTTTGAATTTCCCGCCTCTTCACAGGACGGGCAACACTGCTCCTGTTAACAAGCATCTGTCAGTTGACTCCTGTCAAATTTTGAACAAGCTGTGTCATCTAGTTTGTGTTAGATAGCCATTGAAAGCAGACAACCTCTTAAGTTATAACGAAAATGGAAAAAAGTGAATTTCGTGTGCTCATCAAACATTACTTTTTGCGGAAAAAACATAACTCAAACCAAGGCTAAGCTTGATAAATACTATGGGGACTCTGCACCATCAATTTCCATGGTAAAAAAGTGGTTTACTGAATTTCGTTGCGGCCGTACAAGCACAAATGACGCCCAACGTTCTGGACGCCCAGTTGAGGTCGCTACACCCGAAACAATTGAAAAAATTCACGATATGGTGTTGGCCGATCGGAGATTGAAAGTGCGGGAGATTGTGGAAGCCATAAGCATATCACATGGCTCAGTGGTTTCGATTTTGCATGAGACTTAGGTATGAAAAAAGGCTATCCGCAAGATGAGTGCCGCGTTTGCTCACAATCGACCACAAACGCAATCGTGTGACAAATCGAAGGAGTGTTTGGCGTTGATCAACCGCAATAGGGACGCGTTTTTGCGCCGTTTCGTAACCGTAGACGAAACATGGATTTACCACAACACACCAGAGACTAAGGATCAGTCAAAACAGTGGGTTTCTCTGTGCAAATCGGCGCCGAAGAAAGGCAAGGTGGGTTTGTCAGACAATAAAGTCATGGCGACCGTTTGTGAGATGCACGGGGTATAATCCACATTGATTACCTTTAAAAGGGAAGAACAATCAATGGCTCATATTATACCAACTTATTGGACCGACTCAATGGTGATTTGAAGAAAAAACGACTGCATTTGGTCAAGAAAAAAGTTATTTTCTACCAAGACAATGCACGGGTGCACACATGTGTAGTCTCCATGGCGAAATTGCATAAATTGGGCTACGAATTGCTCCCTCATCCGCCATCTTCTCCGTATTTAACCCCGAGTGACTATTTCTTGTTTCCAAACTTAAAGAAATGGCTCGGCGGAAAGAGATTTGACTCCATGATGAAATCATCTCACAAACAAATACCTATTTTGAGGACCTCGACAAATCTTGTTTTTTGAAAGGGATAAAAAAAATTGGAGAAACACAGGTTTTTTGACAAAAAATAAAATAATTTTTGTCAAAAAACCTGTTTCATTCAAAAACTCACGGACTTATTAACCCGCTCTCGTGTTTATATATATATATATATATATATATATATATATATATATATATATATATATATATATATATATATATATATATATATATATATATATATGAATATATATATATATATACGTATTAAACAAAATCTATTAAATATTACAGACAACGTTTATCTTTTCATGGGGCAAAAAGTTCAAGAAGTACCAGAAAGAAAAATTTTATAATTTTTCTCCTGAAAATGTCAAACTGGAGATTTGAAACGTGACAATTAGTAAAGTATTGTGGTTTATAAAAGGTAAATATCGCATAAAATGTATATTAGAATTCTTTTGGTTTATGCTACACTTTTCATTTGTCAAAATAGTTGCAAAATCTGCCTCTAAAGACCTGACATATTACAAATAAATAACTCAAGACCCTTATCGGTTATCTACCTCTCATTGCAGAGTGTGATAGAAGATGCCTGCTTTAATAAAAAAGACATATTTGCCAATAAAAACATTTTTATGAAAAGCCTATATATATATATATATATATATATATATATATATATATATATATATATATATATATATATATATATATATATATATATATATATGCTAATAAGACTTGAACCAATGTCTTACCACAATTTGACACGCTACGATACCCTGAATCTATGCCGGGCCAGGATATTTTGGCGCTTACCTCGTAGTTCTTCATATAGTTTTAACGTTTGAAACCTAAATGAATGATATGATATTGTAGACAAAAATTAAACAAACGAAACATCTTACTTTCTAATAAACCAAACTTCAGACATCTCTTAATCAAGAATGTTGACGCAATTATCATCATAAAAAACAACGTTTACAAACTTTATGGCCTATATTTATCTACATATTTATGATTATTTACACAAGTGGGAAGATAGGAAGATATTAAATGTGAGATGTTACAACCGAAAACGGTGTAACCTAATAATTAAGAATGATTCACAGCCACAGCATATTTTATTACCGCACTTTTAAAATAATTATTGTAATGTCACGGTTTTAAAAAGTTTCCACATAATTTTATATAAATACGAGATATAAATAGATACATACTTAAATGACCAGTTTGGCTATTTAACAAAAGAAATTAAGCAGACAAGGACAAGCTGAAGAAAATATTCCACTGCTGTCGATTTTTTTTTATATTGAAGAACGTTTAGAGATTCCTTTATAAACTTCAAAATTATTAGTGAATTTTCATTTAATTTGCAAAAATTTCTTTAATTGGGCGTAAATTAAGGCTCTTAGAACTCCCAACTAAGGCTCGCATATATATATATATATATATATATATATATATATATATATATATATATATATATATATATATATATATATATATATATATATATATATATATATATATACATACAGGCTGGCGCATTGAAAACGAAACAGACCGATTTGCGTCCAGACAATTTTTTTAAGAAACGCTGAAACACGTCAATTTTAATATTGAGGGGGACATGTTTTCACATAAAACTCAACTTTGTCACATCAACCCCTTAAGGGTGGTGATAACAACCCTTATATTTTAAATAGGGAACATGGGTCGAGTGTTACATCTTTTGAAAGCTCTTTCTTTTCTGAATTCAGCACACTAATTTTTTTGGAAGTTTTATCAATTCGTTTAAAAATTATTCACAGTTGGAGTTGCAAGAACGTGTTTCATTCATTGTGATAAGAAATGCACTAATTAGTCAATTTTTTGTTAAAAAAAACTAAAAAAACAAAACCAAATGTTCAAAAATGTTAAGTGTTCAAATTGTTGACCATCAGCTTCCATACAAAAGTACAAATTTTGTTCAAAACGAGCTCTGACATTCTGGAGCATGTGTGGAGTTATTAGACGGCATTCTTCAACAATGCGTCGTCGTAGTTCTACCAGACTCCGGTTCTGTTGCGAAAATTCTACTCTTTAAATGACTCCAGAGAAATAAGTCTAATGGAGTTAAATCCGGTGATCTAGGGGGCCACGCCCAATCCATTGCTCTGGAAACTCTTTGTTCAAAAACTCGTTAACACGTTGTGAAAAATGCGGAGGAGCTCCATCTTGTTGAAACACTAATTAATTTGCTTGATAGCGAACATCATTTTCAACAATGTCAATTAGTAGAGAAACGATATCTTCTAGTAACTCCAAATACGTTTCGCCACTCAAATTGCCATCAAGAAAAAATGCTTCGATTAAACGGTCTCCAAAAATGCCAGTCCAGACATTCAATTTCTGTGGAGTTTGAGTGTGGACTTCGTGAAAATTTGTTGGATTATTATCTGCCCAATAACGACAATTATGATTATAAACCGTAGAGTTTAATAAAAACGTATACTCGTCTGAAAAACAGATATTGACCAGAAAGTTCCCGTTATCAGCTATTCATACAGTCATAACTTCACAAAACTCCAGCCGCTGATCAAAATCACCTTCATTCGGTTGTTGTGCAAGATGAATTTTATACGGGTGAAATTTATGATGCTTCAATATTCGCTGAATAGTTCTTCTTTTGATGTTTGAAACAGTAGCCAATTTTCTCGTGCTCAAAGTTGGGTCTGCAGCAATTTGTCCTAAAACTTCAATCTCAGTAGTCTCATTTCTAACCGGAAATTCAGGTTAAGGATCCAGTTTTTTGTTGGCTACTGAACCACTTTGTCGAAACTTTACAACTAACTGCAAAATGTATTTTCTGTTAACATGTCTGTTCGGATTTCGTTCATTAAACAAATTTGCGGTACGGTTGGCACAGTCATCGTTTTTGAAAAAAATAGTAATTCTCTTTCTTCTACAGAATACAGAAATTAATTTTCGGTAGTACTTTTGTAATATTAAAATTGACGTGTTTCAGCGTTTCTTAAAAAAATTTTCTCTGGACGCAAATCGGTCTGTTTCGTTTTCAATGCGCCACCCTATATAATGTGAAACACACTTATGAAATAAAATTCATTATTCAGCAAAAAATAGATTTTGTGGAAAACACTGAGACACGTGAAGTTTAATTTATCGAACATTATCTTATAATCATAGTTAAAAAAATTAAACTCCCACCATTTTACCCCCACCACTTTATAGATTTTAAAAAAATAACAACCCTGCATTTTTTCATCACAATTCGATAGATCACATTTTCCTGAATGCGGAGATACCCCATGTGTATGGTCTAATATTGGTGCTGGAATTGCAGAAGCCGCAATTCGTGACTGCGGTTTGGACCAAATTGATCACGCTCCGTAGAGTCCAGATATGGCTCGCAGTGATCACTACCTATTTGAAAATTTGAAACAGGACCTTCGCGGGACCCATTTCACCGACGAAGAAGAGGTGAACGCTGCAGTTTGGGCACATTTTGAGGACAAACCAAAGAATATTTTTTGGGGTATCGATTTTTTGCTGAAACAATATAATAAGTGCATTGATCCTATGGGAAGATAGAAATATGCTGAAGTAAATTATCCAGATTGGAAGAGGCAAGTGTATATGTTTTTTTTTTTAATTTGATGGACTACCTTATGTAGCCTTTCTAACCCTTGACACAGCCCTGGTACCGCTTTCGCATTTCTTCGGTGCTGCGTCGTTTGATGGTTTTCCATGACTTCACTGCTTCGCCTTATTCCCTACATCCCCCGTCCTCTTGCGAGATTAGGAGTTCGGAGGCGGTTCCTTATTTGGTAAATTATCCATAGCTCTCCTTATTTCCTGTTTTGCCTTCAGGATGCTCGTAACGAATATCTCTACGGCATTGCAGTTCTTCTCGTTGTCTAACATTTCAGTGACTAGATTTTCTGCTGTAACTTTCTTGCCTATTGTCAGTCTCAACTCCATTCTCTGGTGCTCCCACACTAGACATTCGAACAGAGTGTGCTCCACGTCGTCGCATCTGTCACCGCATTCTATGCACGATGGGCTGTTGATGATTTTAAATCTATGAAGATACGCCCGGAATTCCCCATGACCTGTGCTGTACAAGTGTGTATGTATGTATGTATGTATGTATGTATGTATGTATGTATGTATGTATGTATGTATGTATGTATGTATGTATGTATGTATATATATATATATATATATATATATATATATATATATATATATATATATATATATATATATAATGTTTCAGATTTCACTTGATTTCAACTTATCATTACGAACAGACAAAATTGCTAACATCGTATATATTATAATAATTCACAAAACTACAATAAGATCAAGTCAAACAGTAAACGCAAGATTTTGATTCTCTTATCTTAATCCTTCGGGAAATCTTGCATTCAAACTGACGATTCCAGCAACTGATAAAATTTTTATTCACTGTCGAATGGATTTTAATTATTAAATTCGACACAAACGCCTTGAATAATATATTTCCTAGCTAAGCATTCTGATTCCTGTGCCGCTGGATTCGTTAATTTCCTCCATTGAATAAAACATGATATTCGGTGAGTGACCGTCGGCTTTGGAATGCCATGCAAAAGAATTATTTTAAACCTGTTTTTACATCTTATAAAATTTTAGCCATGAGCTTAAAATGTACCACGAGTTTTTAATTTATGGGATTCTCGAAAAAATCAATCCTGTTTTCAGACAGTACGAGAAATTGCTATTAAATAAGATGAAGCAGATTAATTTTAATGAGAGAATTACCATCTTAATATATTTCCAGTTACATTTTAACAGCAAAATTTACTACTGTTTTTTTTTTCGAGAGCACAGAAACAATAAGTTTATAAGCTCTCAGATATACCCCTGTGATATAGTGAAACTCACCATACATAACTCGCGGTCGACAGGTTCAATTCGCAGGGGTGGAAATTTAAAAACGCCCACTTGTTGTGAGTAGTGAGCTGGGGCAGTCTCTTGCTGCTAAAATAGAGGACTTTTCAACGGAGAGTATTTCATGCCGGGATCATTCTGTCTTCGGCAATTGAAGGTGACTACAATGTTTAATATTCATTCAATAAAAAAATCCCAGAAGGTGTTAATTACTCATTCCTGTCCCCCATTTTCTCTAGCGGGATGTGTGTATCTTAAGTTTATGTATGGCCTCGGAAACATAGTCTATTAACCACAAACTGTTGGATAAGATATAATTGGAAGAAGGAAGTCAACAATAAAAGTCTGGACGCAGCAAGTGCGTTATGGTAGTAAATTTTCGTTAAAATATTTTTAATAGCAAATGTCTTTTTTATTGAAAGCAGGCATAAAATTTGGTTACCAGTATCTAGTTGAAATAATGTACCATATATTACCAAAATAATTTTATTGTTTGAAAAAGTACAAAATTGATCCGACTTTCCTGGCCAACGAACCTCTTTAAGCTATTTATACACCTGCCAAGACATCATTATTCACAAAAAGCTTTTCGAAGAAACTTTAAAGACAAAATTTGCATGAAAGTTTGCAAACAATTTTTTTTCACGAAAATCCAAAAACATTTTTTTGCAATAATTTATTTAACAGTTATTATTAATTACCAAAACTTCACAAAAATCTTAGAATTATTTCTACGGAAACGATAAAAAATTTATACGAAACCCAACTATTTTTTACACGAAAATTTGCTAAAAGAATACATAAAATTCAAATTATATACCTAATCCGTAATTAGATTGAAAACGAAAATGTAAAGTTTTTACGGAAATTTGAACTAGTGGAAGTAAAGAAAAATATAAGCAGAAATACTTTCATGCCACAAACTGTCAGAAATAGGAACATTACTCAAGCCTGTCAATCTGAATTTTCATTACACATTTGTGGAAACAACTTCTATATAGTAAAAATGTAAACGTAGATAATCCTATCAAATTAATTATTTCTTGCTTTTTTTTGTACCAAAGTTTAATTTAAATATTTTAATCTCTTTCTTCGAAAATTCGCTAAAAAAATCACTTAGTCTGATCGGTTATTAGAATGGTATGCGGTTATATATGTAAAAATTGCCAATACTAGAGCCTGTAGGTAGTATAGGGAGTGTTATACAAAACTTGAAGCAGAGGGCATGCCCTTCACTTTTGAAACACAAATATAGGCTCTTCCATTTGAAAAAATTGACTCACGGCAGGGGTTTTTTTCAAATTCAGTCACTATATTTGAGAGCGCCTATATACGCCATCTCGATTTTCTCGACGAATAATGAAAATGTAAACATCTCTGAATGAGTCAGTTTTATGAGACCCTGCTATCTATTGCTAAAAACACCGTACCATAATTTTTTATATGTGCCAAAAATGTGAAAAGTTGCAAAACACATAAAACGTGCATTATAATTCGATGGAAAATGCAAAAATGCAATAATATAAGAAGTGTTCGATTTAAAAAACGATAATTTGTATCTCCAACGACTTATGGTCCAGCCTGTGATTGTCGAAAGAATTGTATAAGATGCAGCTCAAGACACCCTATAATTTACGTATACAATTTTTTCTCGTATCTTGTATAATAACGGCAATATTGAGCTTTACCGTAGAAATGCATCAGCTTGTATATGTGTAAACAGATAAAAACATAAAACTACCCCTGGATATCGTTTCTAGTGGGGCTACTTCGCGCTCATTTGAAGAAATCTTTTGAAAATTCAAATCTCGGTCTCCTCATTAGAGAAATTTTTCTACAACAATCACCTAAAATTATAGACAATTAAACCATAAACTCTATAACTAAAACTATTACCAAAGCATCAGTGAAATGGCCTGTTTCAAATGAATTTTCTGGAAATATTTTAGTAAAAGGAAGGACAATGACTGTTGAAGCTGAAACTTAAGGATTTGTGAATCACCCTTCTTGCAACATTTTCTCTACATAAGCCGTATTCGCTTCTGGTTCTTTGCCTTAAGTTGACAATTTTGACATTTCAAATCGGGATTTTGACGTTTTTAGTGGAAAAACTATAAAATTTTCAAAGTAATTTTTTTGGCATTTCTTGACTTTTTGAGCCAAAAAATCTAAGTCTTTGTAGTATACAATAGATTTTGTTATCCACACAAAATATTTTGTTTTTGTGCGTTTGTCTGGTGATCAGTGGCACCCAATTTTTTTTTCTTTAAGTGACTATTACTTTTTTCTTTTAACAGAGATTTAGATTTTGGTACATAGTTTACTTCTGGTGAATTTTCTTAGAAAAATTCACTAATGAGGAGATCTCGACTTTTGAATTTTGCAAAAACAAATGAGCGCAAACTAGGCCCCCTAGAACACATATCCGGGGTCGATATATATATATATATATATATATATATATATATATATATATATATATATATATATATATATATATATATTGTAAATAAAAAATAATATTCTTCTGGAAAACTTTGTAATTTTTAATAAAAATTGTAACACAAGTTTTCTTTAAAGAGACTAGTAGGAACCTACATATACCAATTTTTTTAATTGTCTGCTTATTAGATACAAATTTGATTAAAAAATTTTTTTAAACTGAGATGAAATGAAAATAGCTGCTGGAGACAAGTCATGGTTCCGACGACAAAGCGACATAGCATGTAGACTGTGATGATTTTACCCAATTGTGGAGTGGTACTACACTATAAATCTGAATCTAGGTGAGACATATTTATGTCAGTTATCAAAATTGCCAGAGAAATTTTTTTTAAAAGCGGGATATAGTTTTACATTTTGATTTGTCAACAATATGTTATTTATAGAGCGCAGAACTCAGGAACGCTGTCATAGAAATTCTGCTTTATCACAGGAATGATAAAACAAATATCTGATTCATTATGTAAATGATAGCTGCAGTTTATCAGTGATAATCGATTAATAAAAGCTTGTTTATGTCTCAAACTCGATGACGTGTTTGACTTTTATCTTCTAACCTGATAGATGATGGTCAGTTATACAACGACTCTCTGTTATCTTCCGCAATTTTACTTGCGAATTAAACAAAGAAACTGATTCATTCATTAATTCATTCAATGTTCGTTTTTAGTGAATTTTCTTTAAAAAAAAATCTAGTGTGTGTGTGTGTGTCACACCGATAACTTAAAAACTAAAAATAACTTAAAAAATAATGGACCGATTTGGTAAGTACCTTCCTTTTGCAAATGGCTTGGATAAGTTCGGTAGCCAAGAAAATTGGACCAGTTTTTCCCGGAAAATTTTGTGTTTTCTTTCGGAAAAGTTTCATATCTCCGGAAATAAAAAAGCTATAGTACTAAAATTTGATACGCGGGTTTATATCATTAAAGCTAAATTGTGTACCGAAATTTAGATTTATAAGCTAAAAGGAGAAAAGTTATACGCATTTAATGCAAAAGATTTAGGTTAATCTGGAGGCCAAATGAGGGCACAAGACGAAATATTTTTGTATGATAAACACAATTGATTTAATTTTATAGACAAAAAAAACCATTTCGGGTTAAGGGATCGAAAAATATTAAAACGGTAAAATAAGCTTTCGTAATCCAAAAATAGTGCTGCAAATTAAATCATAACTTCCACATATCTGTGATAATTTATTCGCTGCAGAAAGACATTCTCATGGAATGAATTTAGGGCCCATGACATGACCACAAAGAAAATATTTGTATTTCTGTACCCATAAACTTTTGAAACTTTATATTACTCGAGTTTTATTGAAAAAATGTCAATTTTCACCAAATCACCCCTTATTTATCCCTTATCCCCTGAAGCAATCTTACCCAAAAACAATTCGAAGCGTTCCTTTGTCCGGTGCTAACTGTATACCAAATTTGAAGATGATATCTCAATTTGTTCGAAAGTTATTGCGCCTATTAACAGACGGACGTAGTTGCCGACAGACCGACCGACCTACAGACAAAAAAATTTCATTCCAGAATAAAGTTTTCTATATGTTTCAGGAATTTTTACGCCGTTTTAGCAAAAAAAAATCGAAATTTTTGTCAACAGTATTCCACTCCCACACATTCAACCCCAATTTAATTTCAGCACAGAATACCAGATGTTTGATAACAGTGAAAGTTTTCTAATAAATAAACCCTAAAACGTTATATTACTCGAGTTTTGACGAAAAAATGTCAATTTTCACCAAATCACCCCTAATTCACCACTACCCCCTAAAGCGATTTTACCCAAAAACAATCCGAACCGTTAGTTTGTCAGGTGCTAACTGTATACCAAATTTGAAGACGATATCTCAGTTCGTTCTAAAGTTATCGTGGCTACTAACAGACAGACACACAGACCAACAAACAGACCGGCAGACAAAAAAATAATTCATTCCCAAATGATGTTTTCTATATGTTCTGACCTTTTTTCGATGTATAAGCGAAACATTTTTTTGAAATTTTTGTCGTCGATGCGATACTTCCACACGTTGTGATGATGTGCAAGTAAAAACAAGATTCATATAAGGCCTAAAATATAGTGCATAATAGTCCATGGTGAGAGTACATGTCATATTCAACTGACAAATTATTTTGACAAATGTCAGATATACTTTCAAAGTGACATGTAAATAAATATTTTCTTTTCTGGCATGTATAACAGAAATACAGGCATGCTCTTCTTCTTACCTTCATCTTTATTTTTGGCCATCACAATTTTACACATAGTTAGATATAATTTTAGTGACTTTTGAATTTTAAAAAGATTTCTTCAAATGAGCGCGAACTAGGCCCCATAGAACCCATATCCGGGTTAGTTTCAGTTTTTATCTGTTTTCATATATACAGGGTGACGCATTTCTAGGGTAACGCTCAATAATTCCATTATTACACAAGATACGAGAAAAAATGTATACGTTAATTATACGGTGTCTGGAGCTGCATCTTATAAAATTACTTTTACAATCACAGGCTGGCCTATAAGTCGCTGGTGATACCATTTTTTTCTTAATCGAACACGCCTTATATTATTGCATTTTCCTTCGAAATATAATGCATATTTGTAAGAAAATAAATTCGGAACTCAGCAAGTGGGTTATGGTAGCGATTTTTCATAAAATGTTTCTTTCGATAGCTTAATTTGCTATTCGTTGGCCCGGAAACCAGTTTTTTCAGGAACATTTTAAGTTTATTTCCGGAAGATTTTTGTACATTTTCAAACAATAAAGTTATTTTGATGAAATATGGTACATCGTTTCTTCTATATAGGTTATACCGGTAACCAAATTTGATGTCAGCTTTCTTTAAAAAAAAAAAAAGATATATTTGCTATTAAAAACATTTTTACGAAAATTCACTACCATAACGCAGTTGCTGCGTCGAGACTTTTTTTTTGGCTGCGGTATAGTTTAAACCATTCGCACAATTGATTTTCAAAAGGAAAGGTTTGTTAATAACGGGATTACGTTCTTGAGACTACGAATATCTTTTATATACTTCACAGTTGAAAAAACTCCGGACGCAGCAAGTGCATTTTACAGTAGTGATTTTTCATAAGAATTGTGTATTATTAGTACGGCACATTACTAAAATTAATACTTTAAATTTAAACATACCTTGAAGATCGGTTTTAGACGTCCTAATACGCGATCATTTGAAGATTTTTGACTTCGGTCCCCGAGACAGATCCGACTGTTTCGATCATAGATGGCGTCTTATTTTAAGTTTAAAGATAAAAAACAAACTGCTTTAAATTCATTTTCATAGAGACGTGAGCCGATTACTTTTAGTGAATTTTCGTAGAAAAAATTCACTAATGGGGAGATCCCGACTTTTGAATTTTGAAAATTTTTTTGCAAATGAGCGCGATCTAGGACCCCTAGAACCCATATCCGGGGTCAGTTTCAATTTTTATATGTTTATATATATATATATATATATATATATATATATATATATATATATATATATATATATATATATATATATATATATATATATATATATATATATATATATATATATATATATATATATGTATCACACCGATAACTCAAAAAATAATAGGCCGATTTTGATAAAATTTGGCATGTACCTTTCTTTTGTAAATGGCTTGGATAAGTTCGTTAGTCAGGAAAATCGGATGAGGTTTTACGGGAAAATTTTGAGTTTTCATTCGAAAAAAATTCGTATCTCAAAAAGTAATAAGCCGATTTTAATAAAATTTGGCATGTACCTTCCTTTTGTAAATGGCTTTGACAAGTTCGTTAGTCAGGAAAATCGAATGAGGTTTTCCGGGAAAATTATGAGTTTTTATTCGAAAAAAATTCTTATCTCAAAAAGTAATAAGCCGATTTTAATAAAATTTGGCATGTACCTTCCTTTTGTAAATGGCTTTGACAAGTTTGTTAGTCAGGAAAATCGGACGTGGTTTTCCGGGAAAATTTTGAGTTTTCATTCGAAAAAAATTTTTATCTCAAAGAATAATAGGCCGATTTTGATATAATTTGGCATGTACCTTCCTTTTGTAAATGGCTTTGATAAGTTCGTTAATCAGAAAAATCGGACGATGTTTTCCGGAAAAATTTTGAGTTTCCATTTGAAAAAAAATTTTATCTTAAAAAATAAAAAATTTATGATAACCAAATTTGGTAGGTAGGTTTACGATACAAAAAGTAAACTATACACCAAAATTTAGATTTCGATGTTACAAGAAAAAAAAGTTATAATAAAATATTTTGTGCCAGATCATTTCTATGAAAATTCACTACCATAACGCACTTGCTGCGTCCAGGCATTTTTATTCTTTCCAGCGGCTATTTTGACGATATAATTAAGGAATGTCATATATTACGTTTCAGTTTGAACTACGTTTTTAATTGGAATCCAAAAGGAAGTTTATTCTTGGATATTATTCTAGACGGCGCATGTTTTTTAACAAATTCTGTGACAAAAATTGTCATGTCATGGTTTGGCAAAAACGTCATATTTTCTTTATAGAATCGATAGTTCGTTAAAAGTTTCCTAATTGCCTGTCTCAAACCTTGATCTTTCCACTATATACTATATTTTCAGCTCAAAGCTTTAATTCTGGCCGTTCATCTAGCAACATATATTGTGTATTTTAAACATTTTATAAGTAGGCACCCTATAATTAAGGTACACAATTTTTTCACGTATCTTGTATAATATCTTGTATAAATGCGTCACTTTGTATATATGTAAACAGATAAAAACTGTAACTAAAGCCGGATATGGATTCTAGGGTGCCTAGTTTGCACTCATTTGAATCAATCTTTTTAAAATTCAAAAGTCGCGGTTTCCTCAACAACGTATTTTTTCTACGAAAATAAGCTAAAATTACAGGGTGTTAAGCCATAAACTTAACTAAAACTACTGCCAAAGCATCAGAGAATAGGGTCTATTTGAAATGGATTTTCTGGAAATATTCTGGTAAACTGAAGATCCATAACGGTTGAAGCTGAAACTTAAGGGGTTGTAGAACACTCTTCTTGCGTGCGACATCTTCTTCACATAACCCGTATTCGTCTCAGGCTTTTTAACTAAACGTTGACAATTTGGACGTTTCAAATCGCTACTTTTGACGTTTTGAGGAAAACCACATTTTTTCTTTAAATGTCTATCTGTAACTTTTGTCTTTTAACTTACATACCTAAATTGGGTACATGGCTCACTTTTTATAAAATAAACACGCGTACCAAATTTGGCTGTCATTACTTTGTCATTTCTGGATATATAAAAAAATTCCGAAAGAAAACCCAAAATTTTCAGGGAAAATTTGGACCGATTTTCCTAGCTAACGAAGCCACTTGCAAAAGAAAGGTACTTATCAAATTTTCTCAAAATCGGCCCATTATTTTGTGAGTTATCGATGTGAGACATATACATCTGTATATACATATAGAGACATATATATATATATATATATATATATATATATATATATATATATATATATATATATATATATATATATATATATATATATATATATATATATATACATATAAAAATCGAAACTGACCCCTGATGTGTTCTAGGAGCCTAGTTTGCGCTCAAAATTTTTTCAAAATTCAAAAGTCGCGGTCTCCTCTTTTTTTTAAAGAAAATTCACTAAAAATGGAGACCGGATCAGTTGAAGTGCAGCGGAATGGAAAATGTGGAAGAAAGGGGAAGACAACTACCCGAGATGAATAGTTTCTTTTGTTCTTTTGAGAAATATCAAACTGGACCGCAGAAAGACAAGTTTTGACCTTCAGGAGTTAGAAAAGGCTGGAGTGAAAATTCAACTCTACAATTCGCAGACGCCTTTTGGATGGAGGAAGAAATCTGAGAGACCTCAAAGGAAACAGCTTTTGACGGACATGATGAAAAAAAAGATGTCCTTGGGTTTGTCGTGCTTGTCCAGAGAACTGGAAAATGTGTAAGCATTTCGCGAACCAATCTTCCAGCTACATTAAGCACCATCTCATGTATTTAGGAAGTAGGTGAAATATTTCAAGGACAACTGAAAACACACCGGACATTAATCCTGTTGAGAACTTTTGGTGTATATGCAAGGCCAGATTGCTAAAAATGGATTGTACAACAAAAATGAAGATGATTGAGGCTGCCATTTAGGTGTGGATTCAAGATGACAAAATCAAGGAGAATTGCAAAAAAATCATTGATTCTATACCAAAAGGCGTTCAGGCTGTAATAAAATTCGACACGCAGCAAGTGCGTTATGGTAACGAATTTTTAATTAACTGCTTCAAATTTGAATAACTCAATTTGTTATAATAAACCGAAAAAGTTGAATTTTGGTATATAGTAAGGACTTTATCGAGACAATATACGTACGAAATTTCATCAACATAACAAACATTTTTTTTTTAGATATTTTTTTTATGTCTGGCTAACGAACTCGTCCGCGGTCTTAACAAAATGAAATGTGCCAAGTTTCGTTCGAATTAGTTTAGTATTTTTTAGTCATCGCTCCGATACATACATACATACATTCAAACGGACCTTCGTTTTGGGTTCTAGAGGCCCTAATTAGCGCTCATTTCAACAAAAAAAACCTAAAAGTCTTACCATCCTTACCCCTTTATTAGTGAATTTTCTTGTATGCATATATATATATATATATATATATATATATATATATATATATATATATATATATATATATATATATATATGTGTGTGTGTGTTCGGAAAGATTTCCGCGGTCTTTAATGTGAGAAATACTTGGTTCTCGGGTTGAACCACAGATTGAGGCCTTAGAGTTCATGTCCTTATATATTTCCTTTACCTCTTGAGAATGGCTCGAAAACAGGAGCTGAAACGTCGAGTTTTAATAAATTCTGCAACCCGGGAACCAAGTATGTCTCACACGCACACACACGCAAATATATATATATATATATATATATATATATATATATATATATATATATATATATATATATATATATATATATATATATATATATCTTATATAAGCATATAAGAATTCAAACGGACCTTGGTTTCGGGTTCTAGGCCCCACACTGGAGCTCATTTGAAAAAAATATTTGCAAAGTCTCACCATCGATACCTATCTATTTCTCCATTAGCCAACAGCCAAAGGGGGACGTATGCCCTATCAAATAATACTAAACGATTTATAAACTAGTACTGTCTGTATTTTTTTTTCTTTCAATAAAGGATATTTAACGTAAATCTGCCTGTTACATTAATTTGCACATTGTTGTATATATAAGATAAAAATTGAATCTGACCCGGGATGAGTTCGAGGGGGCCAAGTTCGCGATCTTTTCATTAGTGAATTTCCGTTCTACGAAAATTCGCTAAAATCTTCTAAGCCATGAAACAAAAATGAAACAGTAGTGTTAACAGACATAATAAAACATTATTCCACGGGGCGGGAGTACTGAATAATACAAATTTTCATGCAATTTGAAAGGTTTATAATTTAGGGAAAACACTTCCAATAAGCAAGATGTGATTTTTTTGAGGGAAGATCAATAACACCACAATTAGGTACAACACAACACGATATAAACATTATTAATTACCACTTCAACATTCTGTACAAGTGGAAAATAGATACGATGCTACAAACAAGATTAAGATTATTATCATTGTTATTGTCGATAATAGTAACAAAATTTCAGCATACATGATCACCACGTGCTGGTTTGTTGCCCCCATGCTTCAACTCCTCCCAGTTTTCAGTTTCAGCGCGAATCCAACAGTTTCTGCACTTCCACTAGAGCGACAAAACAAACGCGTCAGTTTACGAAGACTTGCCTTGCACAGAACACGTTGACGCACCGATTCTATGATTCTAATTCCGCGACTAAAAAATTACGCTAAAAATGCATATGACTTCCACGAAACGTGTGCAATATAAGCAACCATATTCTGTTACATTTAATAACAGTTTCGTTAGTGTTGGTTATGTTGTCCGTGGTTGAAATGTGGCTTGCAATAACGTCAGAAATTAATCTGTGACAGCCAAGCATTTAAATCATATTCTTCGAAGAGGTGATAAAAATATAAAAAAACAGATATGACAGAAACGTTATTAAACAAGCTGAAAACAAGAAATAAACAAGTGAAGTGCAATGCATTAGCATTTGAAATGTTGCCAAACATTGATGTTTCAATCAAACCGATCCATGTGGTGTTACTTAATAAAACTAAACAAGGAAATGAAAAGGTTATAAAGTGTTAGGTGAAAGACGTCATGACAAACATCGAGGAACCCTTCGAAGTAAGGTGTTCCAGTCGTGTGTTTTGGGTGACAGTCGACAGTTTAATAATCATAGCCACCATAGCCGGAAACATTTTAACTCTATGTGCCATCAAATTAAGTAGAAAACTATCTTCAATGATCAGCAACCAATTCATCTTCAGCTTAGCAGTGAGTGATTTGATGGTAGGGTTATCCTTGCCGTTCCACATGGTGTTTTACCTTAAACGAACTTTCGGACATGACAAGAACATGTGTTTAGTGAGGTTCTGTTTGATACTATTCTCATGTTCCAGTTCAATTTTCAATCTTCTCTTCATCGCATCAGATAGGTACATTGCTATAGTGTATCCGTTGCATTATACGCGCTACATGACCAGAAGTACTTCAAGAATTCTTATAGGGATCAGCAGGCTGATTCCTTTCGCAATGGCCACAGTTCCCTTGTACTGGAATAAATGGAATGAAGGTGTGAAATGTGAAATAGACGATGTTCTGGACCCTAGTTTTCTTAATTATGTTATCACACCCATTTTTGGGACTGTATGGTTAGCGATGTTCTTCGTTTACATTAGGATATGGAGAGAGGCGGCTGGCCATGCGAAAAGACTGAGAAACACAACGAATTTTCAAAATCTGCCGGGTCTGAGTGATTCGAAATCAGTACAGGTAAACGAACAAATAAACGTCTCTTATTCCTTATTGATAAATACCTTACCCGTTTATCAAATAAACAACCTTTTCGTAAGATAAAAACTATATGTAAGCTGTAAGATGAAAAGCATTCAGATACCCAACTATCTGCAAACGTGCTACACAGAAAGTTATTTTCTCCAAAAATATCATTGATAATGTGTTAAATTTAAATGTTCAAAATTTACAAAATTACTGTCATTTTTATAGAAAATATATACTTTATTTTGTTTTCTGTAACCGGTTTCGCCCTTTTACGGCATTATCTGAGGACAAAATCGGTTTTTGCTAAATCGCAGTAGAGCTCCGGACCGGTTGTTGAGGCTATTTTCCGAGGCTATCTCTTTCCCGTTCCCTTCTATGCCTTGTGTTATGTGAAAGATTTTGTTTGCCAGTCTTTTTCAAAACTCTCACTGGGTTGCTCGGCATTCAATCAGCTGGTTGCCCTAATATTTTGCAAGCCTGGTAAGTGAGCCTGTAGAACTTTAGTGCTTTCCTGTCGATTATTTGTATATTCACCGTTTGTCTTTATAAGTAGATCAAAATCATTTGAATAATCATTCGATAAGATTTTGTATAGACGTTGGGCGTGAGCCGATTCATCTATCCCTTCGCAAAACTGTTCCCAGTTTCTCCTTAGCCCTTCATTGTATGAGGTTGGGGCCTGTCTCTATTCAATCCAGTTCCCAGTTTTTTTTCGCCTTGTTGTAACAGCCCTCTGGCCCCCGCCCTAAGTTATTTAATGGCTTCCTTAAATTCTTCTCTTGAAAATCCAAATGTCGTGGTAAAAGGTGAGTAGCAATAAAAAGTCTGGACGCGCCTTATGGTACTGAATTTTCATAAAAATGTTTTTAATGGCAAATATGTTTTTTTAATGAAAGCATGCATTAAATATGGTTAACAATATAACCTATCTGGTAGAAACAATGTACCATATTTAATAAAAATAACTTTATTGTTTAAAAAAGTACATACATTTTTCGAAAATAAACTTCAAATGTTCCCGAAAAAATGGTCCTATTCTTCTAGCCAACGAACCTCTTCAAGCAATTTACGCACTTGCCAAGATATAATTATTCACAAAAAACTTGTTGACAAGAAATTCCAAAAACAAAATTTTCATGAAAATATGCAATTTATTTTACAAAAATTGGCTTAAGTAAAATTATAATTTTTTTTCGAAAACGTTTCTTTTACGAAAATTCGAAAACGGTTTTTTTTTACAATAACTTATTAAACATTAATTATTAATTACCAACATTTCACAAAAAGTTAACTAAAAATTATTTCTACGAAAACACTAAAAAAAATAATTCTGCGAAAACTGAATGTGTCTCTATATTTCCAAAATGAAGACTTTAGGTATGTGGAGTGTTATACACGAGTTGTACCTCACTTATGCAACGTAAAGCACAGGTGTTCCATTTGAAAAATTTGATTTACAGCAGTTTGCATTTTTTTAGTGAATTTTTATTTAAAAAAAGTTCGAGACGCAGCAAGTGCGTTATGGTAGTGAATTTTTATTAAATACTTCAAATTTGAATAACTCAATTTTCTATAAACCTAGAAAGTTTAATTGTGGTAAGTAGTAAGGTCTTTCCTACCATATAAGAGGTATTTCACCTAACAATACCTGGGTTGGTATCACCAACGACTTATGGGCCAGCTGAAGCTGAAGACGCCCTCTAATTATTAAGGTATATAATTTCTTCTCGTATCTGGTATAATAACGGATATTAGCTTTACGGTAGAAATGCGTCACCCTGTATATATCTAAATAGATAAAAACCAAAAGTAACCCCGGATATGGGTTCTAGGGGCCTAGTTCGCGCTCATTTGAAGAATGTTAAAAATTGAAAACTCGCGATCTCTTCTTTAGCAAATTTTATATACACAAACTCGCTAAAAGTTATAGACAATTAAACGACGAACTATAACCAAAACTAATGGCAGGGCATCAGAGAAAGGCTCGTTTCGAAATGAATTTTCTGCAAATATTTTAGTAAAATGAAGGACAATGACGGTTAAAGCAGAAACTTAAGGCACACTTCCACTTCGTTTCGGGATCTTTATCTAAAAATCGAAAAATTTGGTCGTTTCAAATCACAGCTTTGACGTTTTAAAAAGAAAAACAATAAAAATTTCAAAGTATTTTGCTGGTATTCTTGACCTTTTTACGCCAAAAGAACTTAATCTTTGTGTGTAATATCCAATAGATTTTGTTAACCGCACAAAACATATATATATATATATATATATATATATATATATATATATATATATATATATATATATATATATATATATATATATATATATATATATATATATATATATCTGTGTGTATTCGAGCGATAACTCAAAAAATACTCAACTGCTTTGAACGAAACTTGGCACATATTCATTGTATTGAGACCGCGGACGAATTCATATATCAGCTACAACGGACATTTTCCCCCAAAAATATACAATATTTTTGAAAACGCTATATTTTTATAAGTATCGGAGTAACTGCAATGAGACTTCCAACGTGGCTAGAAATGGTATAAATAAACGTATACTGTGAATTTTAAGTAATTTGGTACACAATAGTTAGAGTTTTTTTCCAAATTAAAAATAAAATCTGAAAGACATTGATTGAAACGACTTGGTGGTTAAAGTCCAATACCTGACAGGCAGAGTAGTTAACTACCACGCGTAGATTGATTCAACAGGTATAACCAAGCATAAAAAATACTACCCGAACCAACAATTGTGAAATCTCGGTCGCAATTATAGCAAATGACAGACGACATGAAATTGAAAATTTGCCAAGTGATTGTTATTTAACTGGGGGATTCAATCAATTATTAAAATACATTATATTTGCAGGTTTATAAACGGCCTCAAATACAGTTTAAGCGCAGCATAGATATATTATGCTCTGGTTTTAGACTGAAAGTGTAGCATAATATAGTAGAAATGTAAACAAAATCAAGTCAAGTCTATAAAAATTATTCTAAAATAGTTTCTTTTATCTTTAAATTTAAACATAAGACGTCATATAAGACCGAATGTCCTTGAATGTGTTTCAATAGCAATTTTACTAATTCGTAATTAATTGTTACGTATACTTTTCATATACTACCCCGGGCATGAAGCCTGTGTCAAGTATCATGGAAACAAAACGGTAGTTAACGTATGACCAGATAGTCCAGTGGCAGCATGCTGGTCTTATACGCAGAAGGTTGCATGATCGAATCCAGCTCGATCAAGCGTGCTGGTCTTCTACGCAGAAGGTTCCATGATTGAATGCAGCTCGATCAATGTATGTTTTTTTATGTTTTATTTTGACATTTAGAGAAAAAACAGTGCACAGATTTCATACGTTTTGAAAAAAATCTCATTATTGTTTAAAACGCCTAAATATGTTTGTCACCTTTGAATCTGGAACTATAATTTTCAGCAGACATTTTGTAGTTTTTTTTAAGTTTTTTTTTCTCTTTAACGTCGGCCTATTTCCGCTACTATGGCCAATCACCGACGCCAGGGAGCAGTTTCACCTCACTATCCTGGAAATTTTGCCGAACCCCTGCCTTTCTGTAAAGAGGGTATCGATCTTTAACGTGCCCAACATCGCATGGACACGGAACCGACGGCTTTACGCCCCCTCCGAAGGACGGAACGTGCAGACATTCAACTTGCTCAAATACAATGCCAGAACCTCGGTTGATGGTAATGTTACAGTTTGTACCGAAAAAGAGAAAGGAGTACCCTGGGATCGAACCCAGTACCCTTCGGTTCAGAGGCACACGTTCTTACCCCTGAACCACCGAGGTTCTAAACATTTTGATATTGTTGATATTGAAAAAACCGGTTTGATGAGGTTCACTAAAACGAAATATTACTGACGATTATGTAAGGAAAAATAACTGCTATGTTAATAATTTGGCAGATACTTTACTTTCCTAAATATGAATAAAGTTTCCTTCTGGAAATGTTTTGTACAACTTTAATGAAATTTGTATTATAAGTTTCTTTTAAAGAGACTTGTTTCTTTTAAAGAGACTTATGCCCAGTTTCACAAAGCTCGGTTAAATATTTAACGGCCGGTTAGTTAATCAGAGCTTCAGACGACCAATCACAGCTTCAAAATATTTGGTTGTCATGGCAACAACCCGAATTCTAGTCTGTTATTGATCGTCTTAATCGTTGATTAACTAATCGGCCGTTAAATATTTAATCAAGCTTTGTGAAACTAGGCATTACACTATCTACAGATTTAGCAAAATGTAATTCTTTAGCTTCATAGAAAATTGAGTTTAGGGCATTTTTCTTAAAAGGAGTTAGAACACAAGATTTTTTTTGATAATAGAGAGATATCGATGGTAACACTTTCGAAAGAATTCTTCAAATGTGTGCGTACTAGGACCTCTAAAATCGATCTTCAAGGTCTGTGTAAGTTTAAAGTAGTAACTTTACTAATATGCCGTATAATAGTGTGCAACTCTTATGAAAATTCGCTACTATAACGCACTTGCTGCGTGCTTTTTTTCTTTAAATGCCTATAACTCTATATCCCCTTTCACTCAGGGATGTAAGTTTTGGCGTGCAGAATACGTTTTAACGTAGAAACTTGCGTACCAAATGTGGTTGCCATAGCTTTTTTATTTTTGGAGATAGGAAAATGTTGCTGGACGCAGCAAGTGCGTTATGGTAGTGAATTTTCATAAAAATGTTTTTTATAAAAAATATGTATTTTTTTTAAAGAAAAGCAGGCATCAAATTTGGTTACCAGTATAACCTCTATAGTGGAAACAATGTACCACATTTTATCAAAATAACATTGTTGTTGGAAAAAGGGCAAATATTTTTCGAATACTAACTTAAAATATCCCCGAAAAACTGGCCCGATTTTCCTGGCCAACGAACTTCCTCAAGGTATTATTTAGCCCCTACCAAGATATAATTATTTACAAAAAGCTTTTCGAGAAAACTTACAAAAAAAATTGTAAACAACTTTTTTGCGAAAGTCCAAAAACATTTTTTTACAATAACTTATTAAACATTAGGTACTAATTACCAAAATTTTACAAAAATTTCACAAACAATGATTTCTACATAAACAAATAAAGTTCGCTACCATAACGCACTTGCTGCGTCCAGAATTTTTTTCTTACAAACATGCATTATATTTCGATGAAAAATGCAATAACATAAGGCGTGTTTGATTAAAAAAAAAAAGAAAATTTGTATCACCAACGACTTATGGGCCACCCTGTGATTGTAGAAATATTTTTTTAATATGTAGCTCAGGACACCCTATAATTAATATATACAAAATTTTTTCATATCTTGTATAATAACGGATATATTGAGCTTTATTGATTTTTTAGGAAAATTCGACAAAAATTATATACCATTAAACGATAAACTCTATAGCTAAGACTACTGCCAAGCATCAGAGAAAGGGTCTATTTGAAATGAATTTTCTGGAAATATTTTAGTAAAATGGAGGACAATGACTGTTGAAACTAAGACTTCAGGGTTTGTAAAACATCCTTCTTGAGACATTTTATTTCCATATCCCGTATTAGATTCAAGTTATTTGCCAATTTTGACATTTTAAATCGCAACTTTGACGTTTTGAGGAAAACCCTAATTTATTTTTCTTTAATTGCCTATTGAGCTACAGTGCTAAATTTTGGTGGGTAACTTACGTATAAGAACGTAAACCTATGATGATATGAACCAGCGTACCAAATTTGGTTGCCCTTACTTTGTTAATTCCGGAGATATAAATTTTTTTCGAAAGAAAATACAAAATTTTCCGGGAAAACCTTGGCAGATTTTCCTGGCTAATGAACTCATCCAAGCCATTTGCAAAAGGAATTTATTCACCAAATTTAATCAAAATCGGTCAATTATTTTTTGAGTTATCGGTTTGATACATACATATATATATATATATATATATATATATATATATATATATATATATATATATATATATATATATATATATATATATATATACATATATATATATATATATATATATATATATATATATATATATATATATATATATATATATATATGTATACATATATATATATATATGTATACATATATATATATATATATATATATATATATATATATATATATATATATATATATATATACATATATATATATACATATATATATATATATATATATATATATATATATATATATATATATATATATATATATATATATATGTATATATATACAGGGTGTTTACGGAAATCGGGAACAATAGCTATCTTCGTTATTATTTGAGCTACAAAGTCGGTTAAATGGGCAAAGTTGATCAACTGAACATCCCGCTTCTGAATATGTTACGGATATCTGGATTTTACTACAACTGTCAAATCTGTTGACATAACCTCATTTTTTTTAAATGGAACGATACGAATATTTTGCGTTCAATCGACTCAGGGCCAGCCATTCTGTACGCACACATAATAGTATTTCCATCCCAGTACAATATTCCGAAGATAACTTGATCCCAAACGTTGCCAATTGTAGGTGTTTACGAAAATCGGGAACAATAGGTATCTTCGTTATTATTTGAGCTACAAAGTCGGCTAAATGGGCAAAGTTGACCAATTGGACACCCCGCTTCTGAATATGTCACGGATATCTAGATTACACTACAACTGTTAAATCTGTTGACATAACCTCAATTCTTTTAAATGGAGCGATATGAATATTTTGCGTTCAATCGACTCAGGGCAAGCCGTTCTATACGCATACATAATAGTATTTCCATCCCAGTACAATATTCCGAAGATAACTTGATCCCAAACGTTGCCAATTGTAGGTGTTTACGGAAATCGGGAACAATAGCTATCTTCGTTATTATTTGAGCTACAAAGTCGGCTAAATGGGCAAAGTTGACCAACTGAACATCACGCTTCAGAGTATGTCACGGATATCTGGATTTCACTACAACTGTCAAATCTGTTGACATAACCTCAATTTTTTTTAAATGGAACGATACAAAGATTTTGCGTTCAATCGACTCAGGGCAAGCCATTCTGTACGTACGCATAATAGTCTTGTCATCCCAGTACAATATTCCGAAGATAACTTGATCCCAAACGTTGCC